>JBBEEQ010000008.1:3651466-4093466 GCA_037950945.1 Hypolimnas misippus | reverse complement strand
AAAGAAACATTAAGATCGTCAACCAGTAAGAATATTGCAAACATTTCGTACAAAAAAAACACGAAAATCATCTACACCAAAAATTCCATATTAATTCGACTAGCGCACACATAATAAATTTTATCCTTGCCTAGACCTGAACCATCTTAATAAAATGCAGATTAAATAAGAAATAATAAAAATACATCGTAAAAGCTAATACATATGCATATGCGAAATACACACACACACACACACACACACACATTCTTTTATAATTAATAATATTGCGTTGATTTCTTGTTTCCTTTTTATGGTTTGCTGAATCGTATGCCTTAATTAAAATGTTAATCTGTGTAATCCTTGATTGGTTTTATTGTATAACTATATTGTTACTATACACAAAAAAATTTTAACGTTTGATTGTCAATAAACGAAAACAAAATTGAAATAATTGAAAAACCATTTTTATAGTCCATAGATTATATATATAATACATTAGATTAAGAGAAGTATAAATATACGTTTAATTAAATATAATAAGGTAAATAAAGAAACTAAAAAACAAATAGATATTTAAAACTGACGCTCATCCAAGATCGCTTACGTTTTGCATTTTTTTTTAATTATAAATAAATTTAAATCCGTACTGTAGATTAATTAAATAAGGAATACGTATTTAAGACCTAAAAAAATACCATTTTCAAAAGCAAAATACGCAGTCATTAACGTGAAAGACACACTTTTTTACGTCACACACACACGTCTTTATTTAGTAACCCGAACGAAAACCACGAATTGTCAAACAATTAATTTTCATTATAAATAATGATTCAGTGGAATCAATCAATCGATAATTTCTTATCTAACTCTCATGTGTGGCAAGAAATACGTCATTTGTCTGCTAAATAAGACAATAAAGAAAAATTTACTATACTAAGCGGATTTTGATAAAAAAAAATGGAATTATGGAACTAATCTGAAAGTATATCCTTTTGAATAAAAAAATAATTTTTAAAATCGGTTTAGAAATGACGGAGTTCTGAGGTAACAAACATTAAAAAAATTGTAGTCTGTGGAAAAATTTGTAAATATGTTTATTTTTAAAGTAAGAAAAGTACATTCGTTTCTGATTTGTCAAAGGAAGACCACCTGGCTGTTAAGTCTAATATTCTCATGTTTTCAGAGCATCCCTCCAACCGGCGTGGCTCCATTGATCAAGCTAAATGATGGGAACTCAATGCCATCGTTCGGTTTAGGAACGTGGCTCGGTTTTGATGGAGAGGTAAGAAATATATGTTAAGGTTATTGCTCACGTTCTAATCTCTAGGTAACTTTATATTATTAATACATTTGTAAGAGCGATGACGAATAATATAGAGAATGATGGCGTACTGACAATATTTATTTATTAACTTTTCGACGACTTTTCTATAGACAAAATAGCGATTAAAACCAGATTAACGTATGTATATATACACGATAAAGATGCGTGGGCTTAGTATATGCTGAATTTCGTACAGGATAAATAATCAATTTGTAATCATAAACTGTGTTGTATTGACAATATTTTTAAAGAGTAACTATCGAGTTTCTTGCCGGTTCTTCTCGGTAGAATCTGCGTTCCGAACCGGTGGTAGCTTCATTATTTATGTAATTGTATGAATTGTGTGAATAAAGTATTTTTTGATTTTGATTGATTTTGATTGTACAAAAAAAATCAAAAATCGTTTTTTATATAAAACTATTCATAATAGAATCGTTTATTAAATGCTATAACACAATATGGTATATTCAATATTTCACTAATATTTAAGAAAACAAAATTGTATTAGAAACTCTCTTTAAAGAACCAGAACTTAAATTAAATGTATTATGAGTACCGTTGAATTAGAAAAAGTGGAAAGAGTGATACGTTTATCTTATTCCGCGAAGTAGACTCTATATTAACTTTTATAATATACTAAAGGTCGCTTAGCGGTCGAAATTCGATTGTAATTCATTAATTTGTTAATCGATTTTAAGATTGGCCACAGATAATCTATTCTCAATTTGACCACAGACTCACAAACAAAAGAGTGTGTGAAATACATGGTAGTGTTTGTAATGGTTTTTTATTGATTTTTGTTATCTCTGGGGTTCTAGTCACTTGTTTACGTGTAATTATGAATATATTTGAGAGAGTGAAGACGAGCGATCTATCCTAGAGAGAGGGAGGGTGCGCACTGCCGATATATAATAATAACTAACTGATCAACGAGCTACCATAGACTAAATACAGTATTATTTACTTTTATGATATATTCATAACAAATTTATGGATTTTTTGATACATAATTAAAAAAAGTTTATTAACAATCTTCTCTCATTCTCTCTATATACTATAAGTGTGCTATATTTCGTACTCGTCCGTCCGTATTTTTTGTAAAAAGGCCTACAAAATTTTTGCTTCAAGTATTAATATATAAATTATTTTTATGAGTGTTTTTAACAGGGCAGCAGTGACTCTGTGGAGGCAGCGGTCGAGGCGGCCATTGACGCTGGCTACAGACACATAGATACAGCCAAAATATACGACACCGAGGAACAGGTATATTATAACGATTGAGTCGCTTATACCTCATTCAATCCAATTGTTCTATTTTATTTACACAACACCTTTTTAACTGACTTCTAAAAATGTACGTTCTCAATTCGCTGGGGACTTTTTTTATGTATTTTCAGTGACGAAAATGACTTGAATGTTTTGGTCAATTCTTTTTCGTTTGAAAGCGTTTCAGATTGGTTCACTGGTAGTTTTGTTTGAAAATCAAAATAACTGGATTATGTATGTGATTCTAGTAAACAAATTATCGTCGGTTCCCACTTTTTAAAAAAGTCTTGTTATTAATTAATTTAACTCGTAAATTTGAGGCTTCGATTACTAGTTAATAAATATTATTAAAAAAAATTTACAATAATATAGTTTAAATTATTCAAGACTCTTTTGATTTTTCGATATTAGTTACAGTTTTGGTCATTCAGGCCTATTTTAAAAATTATAACATTTTATGTAATAATTAAGATTTAAAAAAGTCACGGACTTAAAAAGTGAAATATTAGTTATTTTGATTATAAATCAAACTACTGAAGCGATTTTGATGAAAAATCAATGGGACCATCTGAAACAGATATAAAAAATGCACTGCGAATTGAGAATCTCCTCTTTTTAGACGTCTGTTAAGAAACATTTTTTTCTATTCCATTCTATATTATCCAGTACCTTCTTTTCTGATATTATCTTAATAAGTAACATTAAAATCGATAATGAAATTAATAATTAGACATATATATATTTTTACTATTAAATTTACCTAGGTGGGGAAAGCGGTGAACAAGAAAATAAAAGATGGCGTCGTGAAAAGAGAGGATATTTTCGTCACTACTAAGGTATTTAAAGTCGATTTACCACAGATAAAACCTAAAATTTTAGCATGCGACTTATGATTTACGGCCCTAAATTAATACACATATTAAGTGATAAAAAAACATTATTTTTTTACTAGGTTTAAACATTTCTTTTAGTTCTATAAATAGGCCTGTTGAAATATGAATTCTTAATATTAACATGTGGCGCATCGCAATTCACGCTATATACTCATTTTATTAATACGGACAAAATTATTTTGGCTCCATTTGATTTTCGTAACTATACTTCAAATAGGAAAGATATAAAATATATATAAAATGGCTACAGTAAAAGGTATATTTTTATATCATGGTGAAATTGAAATAAAACTATTTTAAACGGATTTAAATCGCGTATATTAACTATTTGTATCATCCCGACGTTTCGAGCACTTTGCAGCGTTCGGGTAGACCACCCGTGACCACGAACGCTTTATTTCAATGAATAATAATCGCGAAAATCTAAGACAACGATATCATGGTGAAATTTGAAATCGAACATTTTTTGAGATGTAAGATTTTCGTTAGACATTCTCGCAGAAGGGGTTAATTATATAATTATATAATTTTCAAGAGTCGAGTATGGTGTTGCAGATGTCCGGGCGATAGTAACCTCTTCACATCAGGAACTATTTGCTCGTTTGCCCGCCTTTTTATAAAAAGAAGGTCATGATAGCGACTTATTGACTGTCTGAAAATATTTATATAATATTATTGATCAAAACATAGGCTAAACGTACGTGAAATTGTTCCATTCTATTTCGATAACCTTACGAGACGATGGAAAAACATTTTTTTACTTTACTTACAGAATTATAAATAGTAAGAAACCGTTCATTCTTTTAGAATGTGACATTTTGTTTTTTTTTTTTTTTAATTTAAACTGGATTGAATTAACTGTTGATTTAAAAACAGCTTTTATGCGTATTTTATTTTTTTAATAAAATATATATGTTAATTACTTATTAATAAATACGTTCTTTATTTTTTTTGTAAATCAAAATTTTGTAGATCAAAAACTTTTGTCACAAAATTGATATAGCAAATTATTAAGTTGACGAAATGTGGCGTAAGTCGCAACGCAGTAAGTCACATTTGACGCAATATGTTTATTTTTAACAATTAAACAGTTAATATATATTCCTTAAATACTGATTGGTTAGAACACGTCGATCTTTACCGATGATCGCGGGTTCAAACCCCGGCTAGCACCGCTGATTTTTCAAGTGCTAAATTTGTGTTTAAATTCATCTCGAGCTCGGTGAAGGAAAACATCGTGAGAAAACCTGCATGTGCCGGGAGAAATTCTGACACATGTATATCCGCCCCGCAGTGGAGCAGCGTGGTGGATTAAGCTATAAACTTTCTCCTTAATAGGAGAGAAGGCCTTTGCCCAGCAGTGGGACATATACAGTCTGTAACTTTACTTTTAAAGACTGATTAGTGAAGTAGTCATATCGACTGCTGCGCTGACAGTCGCGGGTTCGATTTCGCTCATCACAAATATTTGTATAGGTGATACGGCTGTTTGTCGTGGTGTGGGTGTATGTGTTGTGTGTTTCCACACCCGTGGGTGTAAAGCGAGACGTTAAATATGAGGTTATTAAAATTATTTATTATAACAGCATGTGCTTACTTCTTGGCGATGCTTTCGGTTTATCTATCTATATCTATGAGTATTATAGAGGTAAAGTTTCTTTGTACGTTATCTCTGAAGCTACTAATCCGATTCGACAAATTCTTTTTGCGTTATATAGTCCATTTATTGAGGAAGGTTATAGGCGATATTACATCACGCTACGACTCATAGGAGCGAAGCAGTGAAAATAAACGCAAAGTGAAACCAATTTTGTATTTTCGCATCTACTTTGAAGGCATATCTCTTTATATTAACCGAACTACATTCTCTGTTCTGTATTAATTTCATTTATTTTACTTTAAATTCTTTCCAATTTACATTCATGATTTCTTAAATAGTTAATTTAAGTGAGGCTGTATGTTCAAACCCCAATGTGTTGCAATTTTCATATCACGTTTAAAAAAAAGATATTCAATACAGTCACTAATTTTAAAGGTTTGTTAAATTTGATTTACATTCATCTTTCCTTCTTCTTAAGTTCTTTGCCTATAAAGATACCGTTTTAAAAGTTTAACCGTTTCAAACATAGCCTGAAGGAGCAGATTATAATAATATAAACCGGGGCTGTCCAAACCATGGCTTTAATTTAGACTGTGATATGTTTTAAATCTTTAGACTCTAAAATTTATATGATACACGTAATGTAATGTAATGATTTGATTTTTATGGCAGAATGTATTGTTTCTTTGTGCATTAATAAGTTTTTTATTACTAATTCCGATTACGTTCTCTTACAATCGAGAGTTTTGCTGCAATGTTTATTAAGTAATCATTTCTGCGGCCCTCCGTCGTATTCTGTTTGGACAGCCTGATATAAAGGGTATAAGGACTTTAAAATATATTTTATTATATATTTTCAGCTGTGGAATGATAAGCATGCTCGCGGGGACGTGTTGCCAGCGCTCAAGGAGTCACTCGCTAAGCTTAACTTGGAGTATGTGGACTTGTATCTCATCCATTGGCCGGTTTCCACTTATGTAAGTAATAGACGTATATAAATGGGGGTTTATGGGTCCGGACCCCTTTTTTTAGTATATGAGTTACTTATATTTAGTGTATTTTACGAATGGCAACGACAATGGCTTATATAATTTCTAAATAACTTGAAATTAGCATTTAGAATCATACCATCTTACTGTGTAATGCCGATAAAAACTTGACTTTTATACAGATTTAAACAAGATATTTCTCATTTCTTTGCACCTGAACTACTGTCAGTACCTCATTTTTAACATTGACAGCTTTCACACTAACGATGTATCAGGTACTAAGTTATAGAGTGCTGTTAAGCAATAATGTGTCAACCCACAAAAGGTCAAATTCGTAGATATCGATGTATTCTGTTATTACGTCACGTATTTAACATCATTCAAAACACTTTCAAGTCATCTAAACTAAATAAGTACGTAAAAAAGTTTCTTAATTTAATGTTTCGAATACGAAAACTTTAATAAGTCAGTTCCATATTTTGCAATATTTAATATTCTCATATATTTGGAAAACTTTCTATTATACCAATCCACTTTTAATACGATCTTTTATATTTATATGTATAGTTCTTCAAACAAATTTATTTAGAATAGAATTCAAAAAATGAAGTCCGTGTGGCTTGACATAGTATTGCTTATCAGCATCCAAATGTAACTCTCACCTTAATACCTATATATGTTTTCCAGTCAAACGATACATTAAACGATATAGACTACCTCGAAACCTGGCGCGCCATGCTCGAAGTCAAGAAGCTGGGCCTCGCTCGTTCCATCGGCGTCTGTAACTTCAACATCGAGCAGCTGGGGAGGCTGATGAACGACAGCGGAGTCACGCCGGCTGTGCTGCAGGTTGAGGTGAATATAGGACCTGGTCTTAGGATTCCGAAGGGTGACAGTGGGATCGAAATCAAAATATACTTCATTCAAGTAGGCTTTTGCAATCGAATCGTCAAAACAAACAAAATGTTCATATTAAATGTAGTTTAGTTCGTACAACTGATAATAGATGGCGCTGATTATAAATGTTAATATTCATTTTAGTATGGTTTGAGAAACAGATAATAGATGGCGCTGAGGGTCGTTTAAATTGCCCTAACAAGTTGTGTTCATGAAAAGTCTTATACTCGAAACCGATAAGTACCGATAAGAAAAAATTGAGGAGATTAAAGGTGTTTTATAAAGGTTCCTTACTTTTTGAGTTCTCAAACACAAAAAAAAACTGTCATATTACAAAAGACGCATTTAAACCATGTTGAGCACGTGTCTAGCTAAACTGTGTTTAAAAATTAAACATTGCTTAAAATATTATCAAAATTGCTTAACAGCGAATAAACTCGTAAAAAAACTTATTGATACAATGTTATACGTTACATTTGACAGCTGAAATAGGTTTTAGACATCTATTAAACTCACTCACACGTATGTTAATCTATATCTAAAGCATGTTTAACTCAAAACTGTGCAAGACGCGGATTTGTAGTACGGATTTTTTTAAACACGCGTTTAATGTCTGTTTTGTAGTAAGGCAGATAATGTTCAAATTAATGAAAAGCTACGACCGGAGTGTAGATTCTACCAAGAGGAACCGGCGAAAAACTATTATTAAGTCTCCGTTCTATGTCTGACTTTAAAGATTAAAGTACTATGCATACTTCTGATTTATAATTTAGATGTCTAACCAGACTAAATAAAATGACTTAGGAAATATTAATTTGCACTCAGCAGTACCGTATCAATTTCAATCTAAAAGCCTACTAGTGAGTATTATTAACCAACATTAAATCTTTACAGATCCTAAACGATAAATGTCATGAAACCTAAAAATTAATTTCAAATACCGATTCAACGATACTTGACATAGTTCGACGATTTTCAATTTTTTTCTTTTTTACATTGTATGCTATCCAAAATCGGCCATTTTGATTTTTCAAAATGTTTATGCTTTTTATAACGTTCGCGTTATTATGACGAATCATGTGTCGTTTATCAAAATCGGCCTACGCGTTTTTTTAGACAGGGTAGGTATATAGAAAATATTAAAAGCTCATTACCAAAAATATTCACTCCATGTTTGTTTAAGCATTTACAAAATTAATAATATTTACAGCATAAAAATGGCCGTGAGTGCGTGTACGGAACTACATAGATTTCTTTTATTATTTGTAAATTAAATCTACACGTTTATATTTCAGTAAGAATTATATGAATCAATATTATCAATATGAATATGTTTTTATTGAATTTACAATTTACTTCACCTTAGTTTATATTAATTTCAAATCAGGAGTACCAACGGCCTCGATCGCTTGTTTATTATCACTGAAAGATAGTTTTAAAAACTCAACACTTAATTTTCTGTACACACACAACACCTAAGAACACTAAAAGCCACAAAACAAAATAAAGAAAGAACACCTAAAAACATTAACAGTGAGGAAGTTCTATTTTTAACACTATTTTTAAAGTTAAAATATTAAAAACCTAAGACCGCAAAATGAATCGAACAATAATAATGGTGATTTCTTAGAACTCACGTCAAAACAGAAATAATACTACTTTTTATAATAGTCGCATAGCCTTCTTCGGCAATTTTCCTAATTCATCGTGTAATAACGAAAAAAAAACTGCCTTTTTTTTCGTTTTTCGTGCCGAATTTTGACGTTGTGTAACAAATATTTATAAGATATATTTGCATAGTTACGAGTCCGTCACGATGCAAGTATTCACGCAATGAGAAATACTTAGTTCGTATCTTTACCGCTAGTAGCGCGAGTGTGCAGCGCAAGAAATACGAACACAAGAATAATTGCATACTGTGTCAAGCCACCCAGACGTCATTTTGAGAAAATGGCGTCTAAAGATATCAAAACAATTCTTAAATTTGTTTGAGAAAGTATATACCCCACTTTTCCTTTCTGTTTCGATAAAAGTTATATTGAATTAAAACAGATTATAATTAAAAGTTTTATCTACTAATAAGTTTTAATATATATGAGATTATTGTATAAATTATAAAATATGGAAAGCACTTGAAATTTGAAACAATAAATTAAGAAACGTTTTTTTCGTACTTATTTAGTTTAGATGACCTTAGATGTTTTTGAATAATGTTAAATACATGATCCATTATCAGAATATTTCGATACCTCCCACGTAAGTTATTGTAAGCCACAAAATTGCCGTTAGCGTTTTTACTGAATACTACACGGATTTGCATTGCTTAATGCATTCAAAGTCAAAAAATACCAAAAAGTTTTTTTTTTTCAAGGAAAGTTACAACAAAATACGCCTGAAAAAGTCGTATTTTGTTGTAACTTTCAAACTAAAACGGATTAAAAGTGCTCTACCGTAAAATTGTAATTTTGGGGTTACAACAACTTACGTGGGAGGTATCGATATAATTATCTTTATATTTGACATTTTGTGGGTTGACACATTATTGCTTATGAGCATCCAATTATCGTTGATAAATAATGCTACCACCACTAATTGGTAGGTGGCGCTGTTAGAAAAATATTAGATATAAAAATAATTATGATTATCCTTAAATTCAGCATAAACATTACTCAGGGAGAGTAATTAAATATATGTATCCCAGAATTTCAAAATCATCCCTTAAAATGACGCTAGGGGGTAATAAATCCTGGAACGGTCACGATTTCGCTGGTAGATTTATTTAGCTGAAATTCGAAAATATACGCGGGCGTAGCCGCGAGCAACTGCTAGTATTTAATATAACGGGTCTTATCGCGATATCAAATGGTAGCTATACCTTTTTATTGCCCGACGTTTCGACGCAGTTGCATTCGTCGTGGTCGTCGTCGTGGTCACGACGAATGTAAAATATATTGTTGACATTACATACTACATTTCTATTACATAATACATATTAGTAATAAGACATCTACCATCTCTTATTCATTTTCTTATAACAACATTGTCAGTTAAATCCCTGCATTATTTACAGGTGAATCTAAACCTTCAACAAGACGAGCTCCGTAAGTTCAGTCGCGAGCACGGTATAGCTGTGATGGCTTACACGCCATTCGGGAGTCTGTTCCCGGGTAAAGCTACCCCCCAGTCCCCACCACCACGGGTCGATGAACCTAAACTTGTCGCCGTCGCTAAGAAATATGGAAAGACCGTGCCACAAATCGTGTTGAGATATTTGGTAGGTATTTACTAATCTATAATAAGTAAAGTAACAGCCTGTGAATGTCCCACTGCTGGGCAAAGGCCTCCTCTCCTTTTAAGGAGAAGGTTTAGAGCTTAATCCACCACGCTGCTCCTCCGCGGGTGGTTATACATGTGTCAGAATTTCTCCCGGCACATGCAGGTATCCTTCACCGATATAAGTTCAAACACAAATATAGCGCTTGAAAAATCAGCGGTGCTAGCCGGGGTTTAAACCCGCGATCATCGGTTGAGATCGACGTGTTTTAATCACTAGGCCATCTCGGCTCTTCCAATTTAAGTCTATATTAATATCATTTAAATAAGCGAATTTTGTGTGTGCGAAGTAAGTTTTGGAAACAGAACCTGTTTTAAAGACTATGGTAACATTTGAAAAGTTATTCCAGACTAGATGTGTCCCGCGATTTTACACGCGTTAATTTAAGAAAAAATTATATTTATATTATAATGTTTACTTTCCCTATTCGAATCGGATATTGTTCACTATTTCATTGGTTTTAATTTTGTTTTCGCGTAACCCTATTTTTATGTATTAATTAAAATAAGTAAAAATGGCCTAAGTTAGTTATTATAACATTAGCTATCTTGGAGTGAAAGTCCCATCAAAATCGGTGCAGCCGTTTTAGAGATAAGCCGGAACAAACAGACAGATAGACAAAAATTTTAAAAATATTGTTTTTGATGTACACTATATACTTTCATATGCATTGATTTTACACTTTGATTTTATTTATTTGTATTGAAGATCATTTATTCCAGATGGTCGTAGTATTTTATCTATATACGAAATACGTTTAAACTAAATCTACATTAACGCAGCGTTAATGCTTAGTAATATAATAATTAAATTGTTACAAAACTGCCATCTAGCGGTGAGAAGTGTCAGGATATAAAACGTAGATAAGAATAAAACGAATCCACGGAGAAACAAAGATATTATTATATTGTTAAGTTTGTAGACGTTTTTGAACAAAGTCGAAAGTTTTAAATAAAGTTAATAGTAAAGTTAGCAATAATGTGTCAACCCACAAAAAATAAATTTCAGAGATATTGAGATACTTTGATACTGCGTCACCTATTTAACATTATTAAAAAATTCAAGACATATAAAATAAATAAGTAAGAAAAACAGTATCATAATTTATTGTTTGGAATTTGAAGTGCAGTCCATATTTTTCAATTTATACAATAATCTCAAATATTTGAATAACTTTTTATCAAATAATAAATTTTACATATCAATTTGCTTTTAATTCATTACAGCTTTTATTAAAAATAGAAAGCAAACCATGGATATATACTTCTTGAAACACATTTATCCAGAATAGGTTTGACATCTTTAGACGCTATTTTCTCAAAATTAAGTCCGTGTGGCTTGACATAGTGTTGCATATCAGTGCCCAAATATGAAAACAACTCTGACTGATTTTGTGTTTGTTAAACCGCTGAACAAATTTCGAAAAATTTTGTTTAAATTAAATCTTCAAAAATTATCTAGGTCGCAAAAATAAAACTTAACCCTTTATAGCCTGATTTACGAAAGTGTTTTATTTTTAAATATTAGCTGTTAGTGTTTGCTGGAAGGTCTAGATGAAGGAAATAGTTAAAAAATCACAATATTAATTTTACATATTTACTTAGAAAATAAAACAGGTATCAATTTTGATACTTCAAGCATAAGGCCATACAGAAATCAGATATAGCTAGGCTAAAACTAATAGTAATGTAAACATTTGGTTTAAAAGATCGGTATCAAAATTGATACTCTAGGCTATTAAGGGTTAAAGGGGATGAAATAGGGGTGACAATTTTATGCGTTTAAGTAAATATCCTGTTACTGAATAATAATTTTATTTTCAGTATGAACTTGGTGTGGTACCGATCCCAAAAACTGTTAAGAAGGAGCGATTGGTGGAGAACATAGACATCTTCGACTTCCAGCTGAATCAAGAGGAGAAGGACCTCCTCAAGAGCTATGATAAACACTATAGGACTATCAACCTCGTCGCGTTGTGGGGAAAATCTAAATACTATCCTTTTGAAATGGATGCTTAAGTAAAAGAAGACGATTTTTATTTTGAAAAATTACATAATGTATAACAAACAAAACATTTAAAAAAAAAGGCAACCGACTTCAAAACCGAACTTGTAATTTCTTTTACGTGAATGATATACTTATTCCAGTTATTTTGATTTTTAAACCAAATTACTAAACCGATTTTGATGAAAATTCTATGGTACGAAGAAGAAGTTACCTAGAAGTTTATTCTTGGATACAAAAAAAAGGATTTTCCAAATCGGTCAAGTCCTTATCGAGTAATCAGTGAACATACATAAGTCTCCAACGAATTAAGGATCTCCTTCTTTCCGAAAGTTGCTTTAAAATATATGGATGCTGATAAGCAATAATGTGTTAACCCACAAAAAGTCAATAGTCGGAGATATTGATGTATTTTGATACTGCATTACCAATTCAACGTTATTCAAAGAAAAATCAAGCAATATAAACTAAGTAATATAAACTAAATAAGGAAAAAAGGGTCTTAATAATTGTTTCGTAATCTAAGTGCGTTCCATATTTTGCAATTTATAGAATTTTCTGAAATATTTGAAAAACTTTTTATTAGATAATATATTAAATACATCAATCTACTTTTAATTCATTATACGTTTAAAAAAAAGAAAAGAAAAGATAGATATAAACTTCATTAAACAAATTAAGTAAGAATAGGTTTCACATCTTTAGACGCCATTTTCTCAAAATGAAGTCCGTGTGGGTTGACACAGTATTGCTTATCAGCGTCCGTATATTACCGTTATTTTGTATGTAGTTATTCAATTGACTAATAGATGGCGTGATCAGTCTTTTTTAATCGCATTAAGATTTTTAAGTATATGAAATTTGTCGTTTACAATATAACTAAGTATTCTGAAAACTACATTATAGTTAAGAGTATTAATGAATACACTTTTAATGTAAATTTTCTGATATAATGATAATAATATAAAGATAAATTGTTATTAAAGAAAAATTGTGTATTTTTTGTAATAAAACATTTCAAGCAGTTTCTATTTTTATACATCCTTCTTTTACCTATTATATAAATTATTGTAAGAAAAAAAAGTAATAATCAAATAATAAAAATTAAATGTAAAACGTAAGTTACAATACTACAATTAGATTTCCTTACTTCCACTCGCCTCTAGATGGCAGTTGTTTACTTAGATTAATAAAAATAAAAATAGATGGCGCTATAATTGTATTTTAAATCAAAATTGGTTTACATAAGGTTCATAGGTGGTATAGATCGTGGTATACAATAACCACGTTAGTAATCTAGTAAGTAAAATAATAATTGAACATCAAAATTCGCAATGTTGACTAAATTCGCCGCCATCTTTAACATTATTTTTTGCGATTTTATAGCTCTGTTAACAAAGTTTTTATGTATTTTTTGTAGCTTTTTTAATATTCTACAATAAAAGTCCTATAAATTTTAAAAATGACTAGCGAGAAAGTTGAAATTTTAATATTTGTAACTTAATTGTTTTATTTTCACATTATAAATATTTCGAAGTTGGATAGACGTTACATTAGAAATATTAGCCCAGTTACAAAAAGTATTACACTTTTGTAATATTCGTTCGAGTATTACGTAACGCAATTTGTCTTGTAAAATGTTATAATTTACATGGGACGTATTAAAATAATAACATAGGTATTTTAGCGAGTTTTAGGTACTTTGTGTAACATTACCGTGACTGTTAGGTAAAAATGGTCACTTAAATTAACGTTTAAAGGAAACACGGTACGCTGGTAATTTAGTGCCAGTGTCATATTCATTGATATTTACAGCTTATGTAATGTTATTTAAGTAACTGTTGCCAAGTTGCAGTTGTTTTTGTTATGAGTAAAATTTTCAAGTAATACCTATGTATGACCGAGATAATTTTGATTTTTTCTTGTTTAATTTATTATTTAAAAGTAATGCAAGAATCTTTACAACAAAACCAAACTTGAGAGGTGTTTTAAACTCTAAACAATTATTGTTATAGAAATCTAAAAAGTATAACTTTTTATGATTAATAAAATTATAAAGAACGAACCGACTTATAATGCAAAATACGAAGTTACTGTTTCGTTTCCTTGTATGATTTTTTAATTCTAGATATTTTGATTTTAAAACCAAAGTATACCCTTTCAAACAAACAGGAACTCCTCATATGTTTATTCGTTTTGGAATAATCCGGGAATAGACATAACTGAGAATCTTCTCAATTTTTTTAAGTCTACTAATAATTAAGTTTATAAAGAGATACTAACGAAACTCTAGTTGATTCTTCGACACAATATTTTTTTGAATTGACGTTAGCTCTACTTAAATTATATAACAAAAATAATTCGTGATTTTATATCAAATTCGATAACATTTTATTTCTTAAAAATATACCTAATAAAGTATAATACAAAATTTATTTACTAGAAAAATAAACAATTATATTTAGCAAAAAAGTTACATAACAAACCATGGAACCATATTAATATTCGATACCTACTTCTTACATTAATATTAAAAATAAAATCGAAATATTTTTTATTAAAAAATAGAAATTTACATTCTTTTAGAACGTCAAGAAAATTTATGTACCACGGTTTTGAAAAAATTAAACCTCAGACCTGAGAAGAAACCGCTAAAGAAACTTAGCGAGACTTTTTTTTCTTTATTGATTTTTTTTCAACGACGTTAAAATTTATTACAAATTATAAAATGTATTGAGATAGTTTGGAAATGATTTTCAATTATAAAAGCATATGATATATAAATATAATTCTCATTTAGGTAAATTATTGTAAGTTTTGCCTACGGGTTCAGATTTAGATAAGATTTACATAAATTGTGCATCTTTGTTTTAACACCTGACTTATATATTGAAACTCGCGGTATATATGGACAGTGATAAGCAATACTGTGTCAAGTCACACTGACTTCATTTTGAGAAAATGGCGTCTAAAGATGTCAAATCTATTCTTAATAATTTTACTTGAAGACATATATATCCATCTTTCTTTTATATTTTGATAAAAGTTATAATGAATTAAAAGCAGATTAGTATAATAAAAAAGTTTTATCTAATAATAAGGTTTTTAAATATATAAGATTATTGCATATTGCAAAATATTGAGCGCACTACAATATTCACTACATTAAATTAAGAAACTTTTTTGCCTACTCATTTAGTATAGGTTACTTGAAAATTTTTTGAAAAACGTTAAATACGTGACTTATTATCAGAATACATCAATATCTCAGAATTCGACCTTTTGTAGGTTGACACATTATTGCTTATCAGCATCCAAATAGTTTTGAAGAAGTATATATCCATCTTTTCTTTTATTTTTGGATAAAAGGTACAATAAATTTTAATCAGACTGATGTAATTAGTATATAATCTAATAAAACGTTTTTCAAATATTTGAGATTATTGTATGAATTGCAAAATATGGAACGCACTTGAAAGTCGAACTAATTATTTAAGAAACTTTTTTAGTTTATATGACTTATTTTTTTAATAATGTTAAATAGGGAATGCAGCATCAAAATACATGAATATTTCTAAATTTGACTGTTTGTGGGTTGACATGTTATTGCTTATCAGTATATATATATGTAACAAAGTCGAAGCAAGAAATTGATATATAATCATAATTGGATGCTGATAAGCAATAACATGTCAACCCACAAAAAGTCAAATTTAGAAATATTCATGTATTTTGATGCTGCATTCCCTATTTAACATTTTAAAAAATCAAGCCATATAAACTAAATAAGTACGGAAAAAAGTGTCTTAAATACTTAATTATTTAATACTTTGCAGTTTATACAATCATCTGAAATGATTGAAAAACTTTTTACTATATAATATATTAAATCTATCAATCTGCTTTTAATTAATTATATCTTTTATCGAAAAAACTAAAAGAAAAAATGGATATATACTTCTTCAAACATATTAATTAAGAATGGGTTTGACATCTTCAAACGCCATTTTCTCAAAAAGAAGTCCGCGTGGCTTAACACAGTATTGCTTTTCACAGCTTTGTGATTGTGCAATTGCTTGCACAGACGTTTCGACGAAGTTGCATTCGTCGTGGTCACGAGCTAACTTCTCAGACCCGTGTCGATAAGACCCATTATATTAAATATGAATAGTATAAATCGCGAAAGTTTAAAATATATGATTTAGAATCAGTTACGAGACCAAAACACAATTTTATTCTGCCCCTACTATGTATCAAAAACAGTTTTATAATTAAATATTCGTCATCTTTAAAGAGAAATTATCTCCCAAAACTGTCACAACTCTAAAAGCATCTTGTCGTTATTCCAAAAACAACTTACAAATGGATACAAATATTTTAAAGGCTCGCAGTCCCTCCCTTATTTACTTTAATACATAAAACTATATACAGCCTCTTACACAGCGCTTTCATATTTCAGTTATATAAATCCATTTACTTATGATCAATAAAAAAGCAACTTTAAGCACTACAAAATAAAGTGCAAAATTGTTTGCTAAAGATTATATTACCGACTGGCGCCACCCAGACACGACTTCGCCAACGAAAAATAAGTCAATATAGATTTTGTATATCAAAACAATCTATAATATACCTTATTCCTGTGGGATAGGGCTAAAAATCTCCTATCGACGAAAACCAGTAGCCGAAAATGCGCGGTAAATCGGAAAGTCAATAATTCAACGTCAAAATCTTGTCAAAGCGATTTAGACTTTGTTACTCACTTTTAAGATTGAAATTCGTTTAATCGAATACAGGTATTTGTGACGTTTATAAGTCGCGCGCGGGAAATTTTCGGCGCCCGTCCGACCGGCGCCATTTTGTCGTAGACGGAGAAATTTTTCTCGGTTTCCGCGTTCAGCCTATTCGAACTAATTTACTGTTATCACCGAACTTAGTGTAATACAGAGCGTTGCCTATCCGCAAATGTGTTTATTGTGCAAAACGCTACAGAAAAAGTTAATCTTGAAAGATCGGCCCATTTAAGATAAGCGGAGCCAATGTTATTTGTAAGGGATGGAAAAAGGTTTTATTGTTTTAGCTGTATACAGAATTTGTCATATATTGTTGTCTTAGATTTTCGCGATTATTATTCATTGAAATGAAACTATTTTAAACGGATTTAAATCGCGTATATTAATTATTTTTATCATTGCACGCTGCAAAGTGCTCGAAACGTCGGGATGATAAAAATAATTAATATACGCGATTTAAATCCGTTTAAAATAGTTTCATTTCAAAGAATTTGTCATATATTTATTAAATATAAAGGAAAATATTATAGCGTAAAATATAGTAGATTTTTTATAGAAAAAATTAAATTGGGTATTTAAAGTATATCAATCACTTGTTTTAAGCTTTAGTCAATAAGAGCTTAAAGATTAGTCTACTACGCTGATTCATTTCATAAATTAAGTAGGTATAATTAAAAATTAGCTAAAATTAGTAGTACAATTCCATGATTTTACGTGTAAAATCTCTATGCGATGTGATGTCGTTGTTTTTTATAAGCAAAAATTGGAAAATCAAGACCAGTCTTACAGATGAAATGTATTTGTGAATTCATACCCTAAATAAATGTATAAAGCACGGAATAATACCAATTAACTATTCTCCTTATAATATTGACTTTTCTAGAACGTTAATTTTTCAGCATTATACTGACGAGCGTTATGAATCGGAAAAATTAAGATGTAGAAGCAGTTTTTTTATAATTTCTATGATTAGCACACGGATTCTGAGATATGATTATTAACATATAAAGATATTGTTTGGTAAGTATTTATGTGTAGAATAAATGAACATATAATAAGAAACAAGCAGAACGACCGCTCTGGTGTAGTGGTGCTGAATGTACCACTCACGCCGACGGTTGCGGGTTCGATCTCGCTCAGGGCAGATATTTATAGTTGAATAAATATTTGTTCCTAGGTCTGGGTGTTTGTCCTTGTCGGTCTCCCCACCGTGCCTCGGAGAGCACGTAAAGCTGTCGGTCCCGGTTGTTATCACAATCACCTGATAATGATCGTTACACGTAGTAGGGAAATTATTCTAGTCTAAATGGTTACTAGTTCGCCCTCAGTTGTGGAGGTCAGATGGCAGTTGCTCTGTGTAAAAATCAGTAACTCGTCAATATCTGGACTAGAATAGAAAGCAGACCCTGGTATAACCGGGAAAAATGCTAGGTAGATGATGATAATAATAAGAAACAAGCAGGAAAACTATTAAAAAGAAATACTGAAAACTCATTTCAGATCTGTCAAATGTCTGTCAAAAGGTTCGTGACTTTCATTAATCAAATGATGCTGTAATTTTCGAGGATGTAATTATTTTAAATTATCAAGTTTCCCCCTTTTATGTAAATTAATATGTTTGTGTTGAAAATTCTTAGTGTTTTCTTGGGAATACAGTTTCTTTACGCTCTGGTTTACGATGACTTGTATGATGATGGAGATGTGTACTATGAAGATTATTATGGTAAGTTCAGCGCTGGGTTTGGGACAGGGCAAGCGAGGATACAGTCCAGTTGCCTTCGCAAGTGAAACGCTTGCATAAAAATGATTTTAAGTTAAAAAAACTTTTTTCTATGAATCAGGAACGTTTCCGAAATTTATTTTCAATATAATTTAAATCTTAATAAACCAAAGTATTTTAATAGAAATTCTATGGGACCAACCTGAAAGATATAACTTACCTTTAAATAAAAAAGAGAGTTTTGAGGTATCAAATAAAAAAAATACGTTACAAATTGAGAACCTCCTCCCTTTTGAAGTCGGTCAAAAAGTACATAGCCTTTATGTACTTTTTTAAATAATTGTCTTTACGAAGATCAATTTTATCAGGTTTTGATTAATAATTTCAAAGTGTTTAAGCAAATAATTTTACGATACTTTATAATTTGTGTTCAACAAAAATATGGCTTAGGTATCATACTTTGTAAACTGTTAGGACTATATCATAAAAGTTAATAATACCGTATTTTGGCTGTGGTAGCTCGTTGTTCAGTTAGTTATTATTTTATATCGGCAGTACGCACCCTCTCTCTAGCATAGATCACTCGTCTTCACTCTCACAAATATATTTATAATCACAAGTAAACTAATGACTATTACCCTAGAGGTAATGTAACATAAATATTGAAAAATTATTTAGAAACAGTAAAAACAAGTATTTTAACAGACTTCCTAAAAACGAGAGCTCAATTCGTCGAGGACTTTTTTAAGTATGTTCACAGATTACTCGAAAACGCCTTGACAGATTTGGATAATTAATTATTTGTTTGAAACGATATATCTTCAGAATGATCCGATAGAATATTCATCAAATTCGGTTCAGTGGTTTGGTTTTAAAATCAAAATAACTGGAATAACTATGATATATTTTAAACTTTCGCGATTTATTCGCTATATACCGCGATGACTCAGCTCGTGACCATGACGAATGCAACTTCGTCGAAACGTCGGGCAATAAAAAGGTATTACTACCATTAGTTATCGCGATAAACCCATTATGTTAAATATGAATAGAATAACTATGTCTTTAATAAACAAAATTACGTATTTTGCTTTTAAAATCGGTCCCTCTTTTTAAAAAGTCTTGTTAAATAAATTATTCTATGATCGTAATTGTTTATTGACTTTTTTCTTTTATTAACAACAAGAAACCACAGCTATTGGGAATGATAATGAATCATCGAACAGAGCTAAAAGGTTTCAAGATAAATCAGCAGCTCTCAAAACTTTGAGTCCTGATGAGGTACGAGAAGTAAAAGGTACTTGAACTTGTTATATTTTAATGTACACTAATATAATGAAGAGGCGATTTTGAATACGAAGTAAATTCTGAAATCAAAGATATTATTTAAAGTTTACGGTACTATTTGAAATGTACATTATTCGAGATGATCGTAGATTATATTTTAAGTATTTATGCGTTTTATTTTAAAACGAAATGTACAGCGAGCGAAATCACGAGCATAAGATAGTTATTACAAAATGGATTCTAAGCTTGTGTCTCTTTGGCAATATTTACACGGATAAGTTTTGCTCTCAGACTTTCATAAACACTTACATAAGTTGTTAGTCATTGCTTTACACATGAAAGAGTTTACTGACAGTGCCTTATGTTTGACAGCTGTAAGGTTACCTAGGTAAGTGTAACCTGTACAGAGTTGTTTTATATCAATTACGAGAGGTAAACTTAAAAATGTAATTCTCGATTTAAAAGTAATCGTTATAAGTTCATACTATAAATTAGCATGGTAAATTGAAGTTTGTATTAATCTTCTTAACAAAAGATATATATTTTGCTTAGTATCTATAATCAGTTTCGCTATCAAGTAATACAAACCAATTAATTCTTTTAACAGGAGCATTGAAACAGATATTACCAAATATGGAAAATGAAAATCCTTTTACACCATATACAACTGAATTAACTAAAACTCTCGAAGAAACGAACGAAATCAGCACACCAATTAATATTCAAACAACAACTTTAAAAACAACTACTATTGTTGATACAGAAACACAACAGACAACACATCATTTTAACACACTTGCAATATTAACAACAGAAGATCACTTCAAAAACACAACAAACAAACAAACTCCGAAACGAACATCCCCACATCCAACACCAACAAGACAACACGACAACTTAAAAGATAACACCGAAAACACCGAATTGACGTTAGATTTTAATATTTTACGACAGCTAACAACAGAAGAAACAACAACACTTAACACATCAGAAACGGATAATTTCACAACAGACACAACACTCACGACAACAACGCCAGCGAGTACTAAAAGTCGGGAGTTAGACATGCCTCGTCTTTTGGCGATTATTGCTGATTTAGCGAGTGAGTTTGAAACGAATTTGACAAGGAAGTTGAATGAAACTCTATTCAATATGTCAATACCGACTTGCACGACTCCTACTGCGGAACCCCCGACGACTAATGAGTATGATGCTAACTATACTGGTGCTACTGTGGCTAAGGTAATTCTGGTCTTTAAATTCTGTAGTACTATATCACTGACGATTGCTCTGCTATAGTGGTACTGAAAGTAACAGATATTTGTATAAATATTTGTTCCTAGGTCTTATTGTTTGTCCTTGTGAGTCTCCACACCGTATCTCGGAGAGCACGTAAAGCTATCGGTTTCTGTTATCACAATCACCTGATAATGACCGTTACTCTCGTAGATTGTTCTAGTCTAAATAGTTACTGGTTTGACCTCAGGGGTTGCGGAGGTCAGATGGCAGTCGCTCTGTGTAAAAATCTCTGTGTAACTTGACAATAACTGTACTAGAGTAACAAGCAGACCCTGGTTTAACCGGGAGCAATGCTAGTTAGATGATACTATTATCCCACTGTATATTTATCATTGTGTAAACATTGTTATGTGGTATAAACGAACATCGTTATGAAGCCGCAAGAAGAAATTAGTACATCATCACGCTGGTGATCCATAGACAGATAGTATAAGGACTTATAGGCGAAATTCTGAGCTAACTGCTTTCGCTTATGCTTAAGAGTCGGTCGGTAATTCCCCAAAAAACCTGGTAGGTAAAATCTAGCTGGTTCCATTTAAGCCTGGCTGTAACATTAATAAAATCTTACCCTTTTACTGAGGTAGACGTTGAGCTTAGCTGTAGCCCTTTGACTACAGCTCGTACAGCTCATGCGGGGCAGTACCTTACCCTCACAAAAGATCTGCGTGTGCTAATGGAGCTGCGTTTCGCACGGTGAGTGAGAGAGCTGGAAGCCCAACCAGCTACCTCATTCCTTTCCTGATTTCATTTTCCTTCTTCGTTTATTTCTTTTTGGGTTGCAAACGCGTTCGTGGCCGTGTTTATGATCACTTCGGGTACCTTGAGTGATCGTTTCCCAATTATTTAATACCTTTAAAAGAGTATAAGGACGCTGATAAGCGATAATGTGTCAACCCACAAAATGTCAAATTTGGAGATATTGGTGCATTTTGATACTGCATCAACTATTTAACATTATTCAAATAAAATTCAAGTCATCTAAACTAAATAAGTACGTTAAAAAGATTCTTAATTTAATGTTTCGAATTTCAAGTGCGTTCCTTATTTTGCAATTTATACAATAATCTCAAATATTTGAAAAACTTATTATTAGATAACTCATTACATATATCATCTGTCTTTAATTCATAGTAGCTTTTATCCAAATAGAAAAGAAAAGATGGATATATACGTCTTCAAACAAATTTGTTAAGAATGGGTTTGACACCTTTAAACGCCATTTTCTCAAAATGAAATCCGTGTGGCTTGACACATTATTGCTTATCAGTGTCCATATATGTAGTATGTATAATAAAGAATATAATATGCATGTACAAGAATTCCTTGTTTATATAATCGGAATCTCATAAACGGCTTCAACGATTCTCGTGTTTTATATGCACGGGGTTTCGGGGGCGATGAATCGATTTAGCAAGGTTTCATTTTCATAGTAATGTACTTTGTATTAAAAAAATAATCTTTTCTAAGTGTACACTTTATAATGTTAGTGCTTCGTCTGTGGTCTGGATGTCACTCGGGTCCCTCAACACGCGCACTGCGCTGATGCTTTTGCGGGAGACTTCCTTCCACTCGTGCCGGTGGACCCCACAGCTAAGGGCAAGATTTCCACCTTCAGAAAATATTGCAAATATGCTAATATGTAAGTGACAATTTTGTAGAATTTTTATTACGTGGTCGTAGTCATATTTGGATGATAAGCAATAATATGTCAACCCACAAAAAGTCAAATTCGGAGGCATTGATGTAATTTGATACTGCATTACCTATTTAACATTATTTTAAAAAAATTAAGTCATCTAAACTAAATAAATACGAAAAAAATGTCTCTGAATGTAATGGATGCTGATAAGCAATAATGTGTCAACCCACAAAAAGTCAAAGTTGGAGATATTGATGTATTTTGATAATACGTCATCTATTTAACATAATTAAAAAAAATTCAAGTCATCTAACCTAAAAAAGTATGAAAAAAAGTTTCTTAACTCAGTGCTTCGAATTTCAAGTGCGATCTTTATTTTTTAATTTATATAATAATCTCAAATATATAAACAACTTATTATTAGATAACAAATTAAATACATCAATCTGCTTTTAATTCATTGTAACTTTTATCAAAACAGAAAAGAAAAGATGGATGTATGCGTCTTCAAACAAATTGGTTAAGAATAGTATTGACATCTTTAGACGCCATTTTCTCAATATGAACTCTGGGTTGACATGGTATTGCTTATCAGCACCCATTTATTTTCGAGTTCGGCGGGATTTACACTGATAAGTTTTGTTCTCAGACTGTCCTAAATATTTACATAAGTTGTTTGACATTGCTTTACACTGGAAATAACTTATTGGCCGTGCTTTTATTGTTGACAGCAATTCGCGGTATGAGAGTCAGATGAACGTATCTACGTTTTAAAAATTTTAATTTTTCCTAATTTATGCGTACTCATAATATAGTTTTTTTTGGTTCTATAGAAAAGTGGTTCTAATAATAAATGTTACGTTTTTTTGGAATTAGTAAAATCTTAAATTACGTTGTTTTGCCATTTCATAGAAAACATTTTCAACGATTTTAATTAAAAAAAAGATTTTCGATATTTTGTAGATACGTTCATCTGGTTGTTATACCGCGAATTGATCTCGTAGTTATCTAGGTAACTGTTGCTAAGTAACGCATCACACTCAACGGCCCCCATTAAGATCTCGTGACCTTGTGTCGGGGGTCCGGAAACACTCACAACACTAACACAAACACCCAGACCACGACAAACATCTGTATGGCCAATACACACGTTTGCCGTGAGCGGGGATCGAACCCGCGACCGTTAGCGCTTTAGTCAGTTGCAGTGACCATTGCGCCAACGCGTCTGTCAAATTTGTTTTTAAGTAACAGAGTTTTATGTAAATTACGAGTGTAAAACTTACAAATGTATGTACATAACGGTCCAGTTGTTTGGTTTAAACAGTTATAGTGATATATCGATTTTAATAAACATTTTTCGTCATTAATTGATCATCATAAACATTTATACCAGTAATATGTATACAGCCGAACATAGAATCTCCTCCTTTTTCGAAGTTGGTTAAAAAATCAAATATTTCGATCAGACAAGGTTACACGACCAATGTCACCCATCCACGAAACATCTACGGGCGGTGGACGGGTGGCTGCGCGGTGCGGTGGATCGACCTGAGTGGAATTTACACCCAGCGCACTTGCCGGAGCCGCCTGCAGCCCGCCGTGGGCCGACACTTTGCGAGCAAGCGAATGGCTAAATTGGAAAGAACTTTATGGGTAAGTTGGATGTTGGACCCGACTACATGGAGTAAGTAATATTTTTGTTGGGAGATGTATAAAATTTTACAACAGGATTCCAGAAAACGTTCAAAATTCTTCTACAACAAAGGTTAAAAAGATTTTAAGAAACGTTTGTGTGTTAGAGGATATTACGATATTAAAGATTTTGATGATGGGAATAAGGCGTTTTTCGCGTTTTGTTCTCAGGTCTGAGGCTTAATCTTTTCCGTGGTAGATTTATATGCTATATGTTCAAAATGAGAATGTAAATTCCTGATTTTGAATAAAAATACTTTGATTTCGATTTTTGATTTAAAATTTCAAAAAAAGTAGTCTAAGACACTGTTTATAACATTAACTAGCAGCGAGTTAAAGTCCCGTCAAAATCGGTCCAGCCACTTTAAAGATTCCAACAACAAACATACAGATAAAAATTTTAAAAATTGTGGTTTTGATGTAATTACCGTATATTTTATATGCATTTAATTAAAAGCTGTTAATTTAATGAAATTATGAAAAGACACTTAATTTTATTCGTATAGATACATTTTTAAGTACACTTTTAGCCAGATTTCCGGTGATTGGTTAAATCGTCTTCACAGAACGTTGAAAATGGTTGTATAACGAGTCCCATGGCGACGTTAGTGCCTCTGTCGCGGGGAATATCGCTGTACGCGCGCTTCCACGCCTGTGTTTGTTCGGGCAACTGGTGTAATGCTGGTGCTGGCCAGCAGGGGACGTTGTACTGTTTCATATCGTCTCTTATATGTTTAACATGCTTAGGGGTTGTTCATTAATCACGTGACACCTAAAGGTGTTCGGGAAAAAATCACTTAAAATCGCAAGCCGTTATTAAGATGTGTGTAGTATTATAACCTCAGGGAGGAGAGGGGTCTAAAAGGTTGCTAAAAATATCACGTAATTAAGAGACAGCCACATATAAGATTTCATATCCTAAAATCTTTTATAGAATGCATTGCAAACAGTTAAATTTTATTTACCTGTATTGATAACTCTTTCGCCGAGTCTTCTCAGTAAAGTCCTAAATCCCGGCGTGCTTCGCGTGGAACTGACATGACAGATTTTTAAATTGACGGTTCGAAAGAGCTTATAAAAAGCTTATTAAAGTAAAGTACATTTTGAGTTTTAGTTAAGTAAAAAGTTGCTAAAATGGTCACGTGATTAATGGACAGCCCCTCACGAGTACACAAAAATATATAAAAATGTTAAGCAAAATTGGATGCTGATAAGCAATACTGTGTCAAGCCACACGGACTTCATTTTGAGAAAATGGCGTCTAAAGATGTCAAACCGATTCTTAATCAATTTGTTTGAAGAAGCATATATCCATCTTTTCTTTTATATTTGGATAAAAAGTATAATTAATGAATAGCAGATAGGCTAGAAAAGATTTTTTATCTAATAATAAGTTTTTCAAATATATTAAATTATTGCATAATCCAAAATATGGAACTCACTTCAATATTCTAAGCATTTGATTAAGAAACTTTTTTCCGTACTTATTTAGTTCAAATGACTTGAAAAAAAATTATAATGTTAAATACGAAATTTATGCATTTAGAATTCATCAATATCTCTAAAATTTGACTTTTTGTGGGTTGACACATTATTGCTTATCAGCGTCCAATTAGGTACCTAATTCGTTGCGTTGTTTTGTTTTATATTATTTTTTTGTTATAAGTCTGTAATTTCAAAATCGATTTTGATTTTTGTTTGCATGTTATCAAAATCTGTTTAATGGTGTGATTTTAATCACAAAACAATTGGATTAATAGTGTGATATAAGTAAATGAAATTGCTTTGTTTTAAATGGTCTTAATATTAAATTTGTCTTTATTATAATCTTAGTGTAAGTTATAAATAAGTATTGAAAAAATACTTAATAAATTAAATTATTAATTTCGCAAAGCTTTTCTTTTTTACCTAAAGTATATAGATTTGGGTCAGGAACTCTCGTGTCCCCGGAACTCCCTACGAAAGTTTCATTATAATCCGATCAATGATTTCGGTACGCATAGAGAACAAACGTACAAACATTTTTATTTATACAGATAATAACTCTACTAATCCTTAATTAGTAACAGTATTAGAAATGCGAATGTGATTTTATTTGTTTGTACGTTGTTGTTGTCATGCCTGAATTACTTAACAGATCATCGCGAAAGTTGTCTTATTTAGTAGACAAAAATAGACCTAATTTTAACCACACAAAAGAATTAGAGATGAGAAATTATTGATCCAATGATTGAAACGAATCATTTTTTAGAATGAAAAATTAAAAAAAAATATATTGTTCGAAAATTCGTGAACATCGTTACGGGCAAGGGCGGATCCAGCTTCGCCGCCAGGGGGAGGGGGGGATCACTCAGTTTTGGTCAAGTCACAAGAAGTAATCATTTAAATTCGATAATAATCGATACAGGTAAAAAGTTATCACTTCTTGTACTTCGATGGGTTAGTTTTTATGGACGTGAAGAAATGCCAGTCCGGTTAAACGTTCTTCAATCATAAAAATTTTATTTAATTAATTAAATATTAAAGGCACTGACAAAAAATATAAAAATGATGATTCATGTTTAACAATTATAATTAATGCTCTACCTAGTTCTTGGACCCAGCCCAGGGGGAGTCATGACCCCCATGACTCCCCCTGGCTCCGGCCTTGGTTTCGGGTATTGTTACCAAATAAAGAATAATACACTATAGACACATTGGCTACTTCTCATACGGTACCATTCCAGGCGTGAATTAAACTTATAACTTTTGCGCTCAGACTTTTATAAAGATTTACATAAGTTATTTCTCATTGGTTTACACCTCAAAGAATTTACTGTCAGCGCCTTATTTTGAACATTCATTTCATTTATTTCATTCATTTTCATTCATTTCATTCATTATGACAGACGCGTTGGCGCAATGGTCACTGCAACTGACTAAAGCGCTAACGGTCGCGGGTTCGATCCCCGCTCACGGCAAACGTGTGTATTGGCCATACGGATGTTTGTCGTGGTATGGCTGTTTGTGTTAGTGTTGTGAGTGTTTCCGGACCCCCGACACAAGGTCATGAGATCTTAATGGGGGCCGTTGAGTGTGATGCGTTATTATTATTATTATTATTCACAGCTTTCGTAACTACTTATGACGTATCTGTTGCTAGGTTACAGAGTTCTTTAATATTGCTCTTGAGAGTAAAACTTACAAACATATTTTCCATTCAAAATTTTGTAAAAATAACTTTTAGACGAAATGCGAAGACACAGGCTAAAGCTTAATATAAAAATGAAAATTAAAAAAAAAAGTTGAAAGACAAACTTACAAACAGACAAACATACATACAGAAATACCGTTTTCAGATTTTTTCCTTTTTTTGTACCATAAGATCTTACTTCTTGACAAATTTCGTCGTGCTAGGTCAATGGGAAGTACCCTATAGGTTTTGATTCCCTTGCGAAAACGTAAAAATGGTCAAAATATTCGACATATTTGCCATTATCTTTTGATTGCGTCGACTTAGAACTTTAATATTTTCACGGCCGCATGTCATCGTAGACTTGAGTATGTGATATTAATTTCAACATGATACGTCCATGCATTTTTGAGAAAAAAGTCTTGACAGCCCGACAGACAGACAGACGGACAACAAAGTAATCCTATAAGGGTTCCGTTTTTCCTTTTAAGGTACGGAAACCTAAAAACAAAAATCTACTCCTTAAGACCATTTCAACGAGTTGATATAAGTTTATTCCTGATGATTCCATATCACAGCATCAGGTCAAGATTACGTAGTTACGTACGTTACGTGTAGTTAAGTTATTTTAATATCATTCACAGTATAATAAATTTCTATTCGATTAAATCAATATGAGTTACTCATATTCTTTTAACAACTAGATAAAAACTGACAAATTTTAAACGCCTGAACGGATTTTAGTTACATGAACTTTCTTAAAAGAAAACGCATTAAAATTCGTAAGTTTTACGTGTGTCTGTGGCATCGTCACAGACACACGTAAATTTCTAACTTATAATATTACATTTCTCTACTCCACGTGACATTGGCGAAATAACATGCGTCTAATTGGCACAACTAAAAGCCATTAACCGAAGAATTGAATTGAATTGAACATTCGGAGGTTAAAACTCAGTTAATGCTTCAATCTTTTCACACATTTTCACAGTTAAAAGTCGTTGGCGCCCACCTGTTGTGCGCACCTCCGATTGGTGAACTCCGCTCCACCCCCAACCAACTTGCTCCCTCTTTTAGATACCGCTGAGGTCATTGGTCTGTTTCTAGACTTAAAATTTAGTATATCTAGACCAGACTTTACGGCGTCTGATTCGGCCATCTTTTAGATCAATAATTAAGTGCCTTACTACAAAAGATTTAAACAGACGTTAAACGCGTGTTTAAAAAAATCCGTACTACAAATCCGCGTCTAAGCACAGTTTTGAGTTAAACATGCTTTAGATATAGATACGTGTAAGTGAGTTTAATAGATGTCTAAAACCTATTTCAGCTGTCGAATGTAACGTATAACATTTTATCAATAAGTTTTTTTATGAGTTTATTCGCTGTTAAGCAATTTAGATAAAATTTAAGCAATGTCTAATTTTAAAACACTGTTTAGCTAGACACGTGGTTAACATAGTTTTAATGCGTCTTTTGTAGTATGACAGCTAGACTTTAAGACTTCAAAAGCAAAAAATACGTTTACGAGGAAGACATATGTACTTATTCTAGTTATTTTGATTTTAAAACCCAAACTAAGCCGAAATTGATATAAATTCTATGGGACCAATCTGAAATTGAACCATTACAAAGTTCTGAATCAACAAATACTAATAAAAACATACATTACATATTGAGAAACTTGTTTTATTTGAAGTCGGTTAAATATGTTTACACTAGCTTTCGTTCGCGACTATGCTCGCGTTAACGTATATTTTGTTTTGGACAAAGATTTCAATTTTTTTCTATGTTTTATTTTAGGCTTTCATATATCTCTTAATTTTAACTATTTTGTAAATAATAAAGCATTCGTAGCAATTGTATTCAGTTTATTTACTTACCTACTAGCTGTGCTCCACGTTTCAACCGGCTTAATTTGAGGAGAAATTTTATTCATATAATGTTTACCTTACCTAATTAAATCGGATATGGTTCACTATTTTATTAGTTTCAATTTTGTTCCCGTGTAACTCTCTTTTCTATTTATTTATTATTATAATAAAATTAAAAAATAAAAGTACCCTAAGTTACTCCTTATAACATTAGTTATCTGAAAGTCCCGTCCAAATCGGTTCAGAGATTGGCCGGACAAACAGACAAAAATTTTCGAAATTCTATTTTCATGTAACTACCATATATATTTACATGCATTTAGTTGAAAGCTTATATGCATTGCTTATAATCTGAAATCAGAAACAGACACTTCAATTTTATTTATTAGTATAGATTTCTTTTTCATTATTAAATAATTCAACGTATATATGAGAGTATCTTTACACAGTACTTTAGTCTGTGTTTTAATTACAACGCTACGACGTGAAGCGTTAATCTATATGCCAAGTCACTCCTGGCCGAGCCAAGCTGAGACAGTTACGAGCCCGAATCATCAGCTAATCCCGCCAGTAATAGTTGGTGACGTCATATACGATTTAATTAAATATTGTCGATTTAGGAGGTTTTAATATACATAAAATAAAAATTATTATCATTGTGCAAACATAACTGAGTACGCGAGTAGCGTCGAAAAGTAAAGTTATATACATAAAACATTTAGTACTTAGTGAAAGTACAGTAACACCCTGTAATTGTCCCACTGCTGGGCAAAGGCCTCCTCTCCTATTAAGGAGGAGGTTCAGAGCTTAATCCACCACGCTGCTCCACTGCGGGGCGGATATACATGTGTCAGAATTTCTCCCGGCACATGCAGGTTTCCTCACCATGTTTACCTTCACCGCCGAGCTCGAGATTAATTTAAAAACAAATTTAGCACTTGAAAAATCGGCATTGCTAGCTGGGGTTTGAACCCGCGATCATGAATTGAAATCGACGTGTTCAAACCACTAGGTCATCTCGGCTCTTACGATTAATTAAATATTGTCAATTTAGGAGTTTTTTTAATGTACAATCTCGAGTCGAAAAATAAAGTGACTTAATCTACCATTTTGTTTAGTACTAGTGACGTGTCCCCCTTTCCCTTCTGTTTCAGAATGTAGAGCATTTGGCATCCTATAACCAATAAAAAAAGTAATGCCAATTCTTGATTTCGATTTCAGATAAAGTTTTGTGTGACTCGTTCTTGCTAATATCGTTTTCCATGATCCCATAAAGATATCGTATATCAGCGCCATAAACATTAATTGGGTATACAATTATCTGTGGTCAGGGGACGGTTCAACGACCTTTGTTTAATTGTTTTTAGTCTACCAGATACTGTTTCTATGGGTCTGGAAAAGGGAAGTAATGTTGACTGACCAAAAAAGAAGGTTCTCGATTCGTTGTTTTTTATGTATGTATGTTTCACGATAAGCGAATATGGCTTGAATGTTTAAAAAACAAACAAAATAATTTTCAAAATCGTTTGATAAATAACAGACTTATGACGTTTGTTATAAACATTAAAAAAATACACCTCTCCGTTTTAAAAAGTTGAAAAAATAGGAAAAAAGAATGCATTCATTGACGAACCCCGAAAATATTGTAAGTCATTAAATTTTTTTCAATTGAAACCCGACATGCCCATAACTAAAAACCTTTAACGTCTTCGAGTATATTTAAACGCCGATGCAAAAAAGGTGTTATAAGTTTAACCGCTATGTGTGTCTGTGGCACCGTAGCTCCTAAACGGGTGAACCCATTTGAATGATGTTTTTTTTATTTGGAAGAGAGGTTTCTAAAGATGGTTCTTAGAAACGTCATATCAAAATCGGCCCAGCCATTTGACAACGAGCAGATAGGAAACCTGATGTCAAGTTATTACCACCGCCCATGGACATTTGCAGCACCAGAGAAGACACATGCGTTGCCAGATTAAAAAAGAGTAAAGGGTGAAAGTAAAAAGTGGGGAAAAGAGTTGAGTAGCATCTATAGTAGTTATTTCACGCCAATCTACAACCGAGCTAGCCCATTCACGAGCCGTAGTCAGAGCGCTACCGCTAGGCTTTACCTCAATAAGCCTTTGTCCCGCTTTTAATAAAGGTAAAAATGTCTCAGGGTGTGCGTTCCACTGGATATGGAAGATTTTGGCAGCTGGTTCTAACGTGTCCATAGCAGCGAGTTCCAACACAGGCAGCTGGAGAACTAGTTGCTTCTTAATCGTCAAAGTGCCCGCTTGAAGACTTGGGAAGGTACACGTCGAGCGATGGCGGGCAGTTGGCTAGCATTCACAAAATAAATAATTTCAAATTACACTTCGAAAGAAATCAATATATCATCGGGACTACTGCTAACTTTCTATTATGTCTTTTTAACCCAATGTTTAATTACATTATTGATAATAATTAAAGTCGTATTGGTATTTTCCATTATGTAGTGTATCGTATTTGTATGATACCAACGATATGTCAAAATGTATTTTTCTTAAGTATATATTGCTTAACAGTGAAGTGAAGTAATCGAATTACAACCCTTGAAATACTTGTTATTAAGTAGCTTCGATGACCATCTGTAGTCTTCATTAGCGGTTCCACTTCACTAATTCTTTCCGAGAGCAAATGCATAAGTCACTATGAAAAATACCTAAATCAGTATAAGTGTTCCTATAATATTTTAAGAGTTCCATTGATTTCCCCAGGATCCCATCATCAGATCTTAACTTACTACAAAACAACAGTAGGACCAATTTGAATCCTTTCGAACAAAAAAAATCAAATTCGGTCTAGTCGGGAGAAATTGGTGAATAAGAAAAAAAAATAGCCGAACATAGATCCTTTTCGAAGTCGGTTAACAAACGCCAAAACTAAATCTGATAAAGTAATTCATAACAAAGTTTTTATTGCTAAAATAAAAGTGGGGTCAGAGTCGTCGGAGCGATGTAACGCGAGGGTCGACAGGGTATAAACTTGTATTTATTTGTATTTTCATTAGATTACTCTTGCACTTAGCGCATCTGGCGTAATGGTGGCTTAATGAGGATATATCTATGTTAAGTTTGCGTTGAAAGCATTTGAACTTCAGTGTTTGTTGACTGCGTTTTGGGTAGAACATCTTAATTGAAATGAAACTATTTTAAATGGATTTAAATCGCGTATATTAATTATTTTTATCATCCCGACGTTTCTAAATCTTAATGCAATTTTGAATTGAGTTGTAATTAAAAACAATGTTAGAAAAACTTATTAAGCTGTTCATTGATATAAAACAACTCCGTAACATGGTCAAAGTTATCTAGGTAATTCAATTATTTGGTTGATGGCTTTTAGTTGTGCCATTTAGACACATGTTATTTCGCCAATGTCACGTGGAATAGAAAAAACACGATAATTGTTCGATGGGGTTGAGAATCCAACCTTAACTAAATTTTGAAAACACCCTAAAATAGTGTGTTATCTAGGTAACCTTACGAAAGCTGTGACTGTCAAAAATAAAGGCACTGACAGTAAATTTTTCAGGTGTAAAACAGTGTCAAACAACTTATGTGAACCTTACTGAAAGTCTGCGACCACAACTTAGAAGTTTAATCGTCGTCTTAGAAAGAATGAAGTAAAATCTATATAAAGAGTTAACTTGTCACTTGCTTAGATAAAAGAAGAAATATTAATTTTACTTAAATTTTATTATTTCGTCTTTAAGAAATTAAGAATCTCGTCTTCAGCGGACCTTTATAAGCCACAAGTTATAGGCAGGTATTCGTGGTCCTCATCACTGGAAAAGACCCTATCTTAGGGCCTGCCCATTAATTACATGATGTTTTTAGCAATTTTTTTACACCCCTCCTCTCCCCTAGTAATGAGGAAAAAATAAACCTCTTTTGTAATATTTGATAATATTTTTCATATATTTCTTTGGTTCATAATCTATGAGTAAAAAAATATATATTCTATCAATATTTTATGATATTAAAGTCTAAATGATCGGTTGAATTAACAAATCGTTTTTTGCGTTTGTAACATAAAAATATGAATTTTTGGAAATTATTTTAATATTAAGCGTACGTAATAGAATGCTTATACTATATTATAAACATTACCCCTTTTCAGTTGTTTCGCAGTCGGGAAAAAAATAAAATATTTTATTACATAACGCTGTATTGCGTTAGTTCGTAGTATGTAAATGTGTTACTCAATGAGGCGTGCTAATCGTGGAGGAGGGCCGTGATTTATGACGCCTCCTCGAGAGGGCGCTGAGGGTTATCTTGATAAAATCGTCTATGGACTGTAATGTGAACTATTTTATATAACTTGGTCCATGATTTCACATGTGGCCGTTACAAGTGAAAATAATCCAAAATACAAGACTTAAAAGAAGACTTTAAGAGAAAAATGCGTAATTTATTTTACTTTGATGGCAAACTTATTTCAGTTATTTTGATTTAAAAACTACTACCGATTTAATGAAAACTATATTATATAATATACATATACAAATGATATGGGATTCAACTATTACGAAATATATTTAAATTAATGAAGCTACCACCGGTTTAGAATTTAAATTCTATCGAGAAGAATCTGTTAGAAATTCGACTTACTCTTTCAAAATTTTGAAATGTCGTAACTGTTTTAGAGTACGCATCTTTTTCTTACTATTTCCTACACGATTACAGCCCCAGTTTTATAGTATAGAATATGAACGGAAGTTACAAAAGTGCAATTCGCCAAAAAAAAACAACATCTCCGAGCAGATTTCCCAGCTTCCGGCGACGCGTTTCCGCCATGATTCGTCCCTTGCGCGAGAAGCTGGGGTTGCCACGCTTTAGATATATTTTTGGATAGTTTTACTATATTACAATCGATGATATTTCAGATCTATAAACATGATACGTTCACATTAATTGACGTTAAAAATCTGTGTGGTGAGAATTACGTTTGTAAGTTTTACACTTGTAATTGTCGTAAAACAACTATGTCTATATTGTCTTAGATTCTACCCGTGACAAACGCTGCAAAGTGCTCGAAACGTCGGGATGATAAAAATAATTATACGTGATTTAAATCCGTTTAAAATAGTTTTATTTCAATGAACTATGTCTATCTTTCTTTGCTTGTCTATATTTAGTAACAATACGAAAATCACGAAATTTCGACCAATTGTTTTTCATTATAAAAAATGATTCAGATTAATCATTCAATTGATTTCTTATCTAACTTTTATGTGTGGCTAGATTCGTGATATTTGTCTACAAATAAGACCACTAAAGAAAATAAGACTATACCCTGGTAACATTAATCTAGGTAGCCTTACGAAACTGTGGCTGTCAAAAACACAGGCACTGTCAAAAAAGGCATTAAAGAAATTAAAGATTTTAAACTTAAGAGTACGTTAATATCTTTATCGTAAATGTTTTCTTAAAAAAAAAATATTTTAATTCAATTTAATTTTATATACTTTTAAATAGTCTCCTCATTTGGTCCTACACACAGAATAATTAAGATCATGATACATTCTAAATATAAAAAAACCATGGCAACCCCAGCGCTGCATCAATTTGTCAGACGCGATCCATTGTGCTCGTATCTCGTGAACTTTTATTGTTATATACTTATATATCTTACTTATATATCGCAGATAACTTCGAGTTGTGCCAGTCATAGTCCATTGTAGCAAGATTTATTCGATATTGTGGTAACTTTCAACCATTATTATGTGGATGTTTTTATGTTTTGTTTTTCCATTTGAAGTTATAATAACTGAGACGCAATCTATATCGCAATCTAATACGCAATCTAATTTACGTGGACGACACACTTAAACCAGTAATTTCGATTTTATAGCAACTTACCGAACACATAACGTTGTCTTAGATTTTCGCGATTATTACTCATTGAAATAAAACTATTCTTAACGGATTTAAATCGCGTATATTAACTATCATCCCGACGTTTCGAGCACTTTGCAGCGTTCGTGGTCACGGGTAGACTAAGGTGACATTTGTCTATTTGAAGTTTTAGAGAAATATTATCTACAACTACCGTCAACGGTTCAATTCAATTCAATTCTTTGGTTTGTGGCTTTTAGTTGTGCCAATTAGACACATGTTATTTCGCCAATGTCACGTGGAATGGAGAAAACACGATGGAGATTGATCAGTGGGGTCGAGAATCCAACCTTGACTAAATTTTGAAAACACCCTAAAATAGTGTGAATTTCATTGTTAGTCCTAAAACAACACAAAAAAGAGTTATAAATATAATAAATATATAGTATAAAAATACAACTAATAATAATGGGACAGTCACATGTTTTATTTACAACTTAATTTTATTACATTTAATATATTTACACAGAAACGAACACAGTGGACTAAACACAAACATCAATAAACATTCAACATTTATAGGACGGGGGATTTTAGGAGGGAGAACGTCATAGAGGGGATGAAGAAGTCTGGGACAGTTAAACAGGATATGGGATGGGGAACCTTCGTCTAAACCGCATTCGCACAGTGAGTGGTCACGAACTCTAATTTTAGCCAGGTGACTGGGAGTACATGTATGGCCAAGACGTAGACGACAAATAGTGGAAGTGACCCAGCGGTCAGCACGTCTAAAAAAAAAGAACCAAGGGCGTCTTGGAATGTCAGGTTGCAAAGTAGCATAATATTTACCCTTAACCGATTTTGATGAAATCCAAAAAGATGTCCAAGATTTGGACAAACGAGTATTCGCAACAGCACAGAGATCTTGTGAAGAATTTTTGAAGTGCTCTAAAGAACCAAGCTGAATGGCGGATTTGGCACACGAATCAGCAGTTTCGTTGCCAGGGATTCCGGAATGGCTGGGAATCCAAACTAGCGAGACCTGCAGTCCCTTTTGATGACACAAGAACAAGGCCTCTCTGACCTTTAAGATAACGAAAAACCTCTTTCTACTACGAAATGGGTTTTCCTTGATGGCTAAAAGGCAGCTTAAGGAGTCAGTCAGGATAACAGTCTGTCTTAAGTCATGGGAGTGGGCATATAAAATGGCTTCCAATAAGGCGATCGCCTCACCAGTGAATACTGATGATTCAGGTGGGCATTTAAATTGTAAAATAATTTTGAATTTAGGAATCCAGCAGGCTGCACCAACACAGCCTTCTGGAGATAGTTTAGACGCATCGGTATAAATGAGAAGATGATCTGACCAATTTTCATGAAGTATGCTATTAAAAAGAGACACAGTATCAGGTGAGTCTTTAACGAATCCAAGATTCGTTACAACAGGAGGTTGATGGACAAGGGCCTTATAGGGGATGGAAAAAAGAGGATTTAAAGGTAGTTGAATAAGAGGATTGGGGAGTTTAGTAAAATAAAGGAAACTATTTAAAAGACAGGATGAGGGTTTGCTAGGATTAACAATTTGGGACAATTCATTTAAACGATTCCAAAGAGGATGGGATGACAGCTGTAACATCTTGCTGACGAAACGGTCACACAGATACTGTCTCCTTATTTGCAAGGGAGCATCAACGCATTCAACCTGTAGAGCATTCGTAGGTGTAGATTTCATAGCACCCAGAATGATTCTAAGGCATTTAAATTGAATTTTATTCAGCTTATCAGATGCTGATTTATTTATTGGTTCCAAAACAAATAAGCCATAGTCCATATGGCTACGAACTATGGCATTATATAGGAGTTTAAGTGAATATGGGTGAGCTCCCCACCAAACGCCTGACACCGCACGAAGGACATTAATGCCCTTCTCACATTTTTTAATAACATGCTCTGTATGAGAAACTCCGTTCAGTCGGTTATCGAGTATGACTCCTAAAAATTTAGCCTTATCTACAAAGTTAATACGTTGATCCCCATAAAACAAATCGAAGATAGGAACTATTCTTTTTCTAGAGAATGCAACTGCCTGACTTTTGGCTATCGATAGAGATAGGCCATGATCAGACAGCCACTGGCCAAGATAATGCAAAGCAGAGTTGAGACGAAATGTAATATCTTCTACTGACTTTGATCGATAATAAATTGCAATATCATCAGCATACTGTAAAATGTTGCAAAAATTGTTAACAGATAATTCGAGATCGTGAGTGTAAATGCTGTAAAGCAGAGGACTAAGGACAGAGCCCTGGGGGAGACCTTTCCAGACAAGTCTGGGGGGAAGAGATATGGTTTGATGTTTTACCACTATAGATCTGCAAAAAAGCAGATTACATATGAAATGAATCATCCTCGGAGGCATACTCAGCTGGTGCAATTTTTGCCTGAGTAATGGGAGAAGAACATTGTCATATGCAGAAGCTACATCCAGGAAAACACCCACAAGGTACTCTCCTTTTATAAAGGCTATTCGAATATCTGTTGAAATAATGCTGAGACTATCGATGGTGCTCAATCCCTTTCGAAAGCCAAATTGAGAGGGTGAGATTATATTCCTGCTTTCCATTATCCACTCCAGACGGTTCTTTAACAAATGTTCAGTTATTTTTGCTAAAGTGGATGACAATGCTATGGGTCTGTAAGAGTTAGAATCTGAAGGATTCTTGCCAGGTTTCAAAATAGGTATTATTAATTGTGATTTCCAAGAATCTGGAATAACACCTGTCATGTAAAATTGATTAATTATATTTAAAAAGACTTTCTGAGAATTTTCATTTAAGTGTGTGACAAAAGAATAAGGAACACCATCTTCTCCTGGAGAAGAATCTGTGAGACCGGACAGAGCACATTGAAGCTCAGAAAATGAAAATGGGGCATCCATTTCATCTGAAATGGGTGCAGGAAAGGAAGAAAGAAAGTTATCCTGACAAGGTACGAAGGGGGGCGCAAGTTTGTCAGCAAAATTGTTGAGCCATTCTGATGGATTATTGGAGGTAGGATTGTCAGAATTCAGGGAACGACGAAATTTTTTAAGTTTTAACCAAACTAAGTAAGAAGGAGAACGAGGGGAAAGGGATTGACAAAAATCAACCCAACCAAGTTTTTTCTTTTTAGAAACTAGTCTCTTTAATTTAGCGTCTAACCGTTGGTAACTTTGAAAATTCAAAGGAGACATAGACAGAGAATATGAATGCTCTGCCTCCGTTCTTTGTGTAGCTAAGCGGGTGCATTCCTCATCCCACCAGGGGGTGGAAAGCACCAACTTTTTAGGAAAATGTTTTTTAGGGAAGTTAAGATCTGCAGCACTTAAAAGAGCCTTAAGGAATGTTTCATAGTAAAAACTGATATTTTCATCGCCTCCAGGCTCAGAAAGAGAGTTCAATATGTCATCAACAGAACTAGCATAGTCTAACCAGTTTGCATTTTTAAGGGAATATTTAAGGAGGGGATTTGGGGTAATAGAAGGAATGGCATTTTGGTTAAAGGAAAGAAGAATAGGGAAATGATCACTGCCAAAAGTGGAAGGCAGGACATTCCAGGAAAGTTGAGAGGCAAGAGAAGGAGAAGATAAGGATAAATCTACTGCAGTCTTAGGGTTCTGCGAAGGGTAGACTCGACGTGTCGGCGAACCATCATTAAGGATGCAAAGATTGACATCATCAACAATATCCACTAACAAGTGAGCAAACCCATCACTATAATGACAGCCCCATGCAGTATGATGGGCGTTGAAGTCACCCATCACAAGGATAGGATGAGGAAGTAAAGATAGGATAGAGTGAAGTTCAGGGATAAAAGTAGAGGATGGATGGGGAATATACAGAGAAAGAAAGGAAATGTTAAGGGATTTAACAGCAACAGCACTAAAATGCTGGCTGGGGGGGAGAGGAATTTGAGAGAAAGGAATGGAATGACGGATAAAAAGGGCACTACCTGCATACCCATCACTTCTGTCATCCCTCAAACAGGAAAAACCGGGAACCCGAAACCGAGAACCAGGAATTAACCATGTTTCAGAGATGGCAATAATGGAGGGACTATACAGGTTGATAAGGGAGAGTAATTCATGTTTTTTAGGACGGATGCTTTTACAGTTCCACTGAAGGAATCTGGTTGGGGCCATTTTTAAGGACGAGAAGCAATTGGGACAGGTTATCGGCAACGTTGGACGGTAAAGGAACATCGCTACATGCTGTAACAATGTTGAGGATCATTTGTGAAAGGAGTTCTAGAAGGTTTGTAGTATGGTTGGTAGGAATAGGATCCACATTGCTGTTCAGGGCACAACCATTGGGAGTGGAAGAGGGGCAGTTACCCACTATGGCTTGGTGGGCTTGTTTATCAAACCCTTTACCAAGGGGGGCTCTGGGACGGACGGATCTAACTACAGTTTGACGGTAGGATTGGGTGGATTTATTTGGAGAGGGAATGGTTTTAGAAGGACTGGAGTTAACATAAATGGGTGGGGAAAACATCTCTTTAGCAATCTCTGCATAGGATCTTCGGACTGGTGGGAATCTTGCGGATGCTTCAATATAAGAGACATTATCGGATGCCATGACCAACTTGATTGAGTGCTGTCGCGAATATTCAGGGCAATCTTTATCAGAGGCAAAATGTTTGCCGGAGCAATACAGACATGTGGCATTTTCCTTGATGACATTACATGTCTCACCAGTATGCTGTTGGGAGCATTTAAAACATCTTGGTTTCGATCTGCATTGAGTTTTTATATGACCATAGCGGCAACAGCTTAGACACATAATAGTAGGTAAATTGTAGGTCTCTACAGGAAGGGAAGTGTGATAGGAGTAAACTTTAGGAGGCAGAATTTGCCCCCTAAAAGTTACAACAATGGATTGGGTAGGAACCCAAGTGACGACTCCCTCATTAGAAACTTTGCGATTCAAACGTCTCGCTTTCAAAACTTCACCACATCCAGAAGGAATTTCTAACGAGTCGACGAATTCCTCCATCGACCATTCCACAGGAACTCCTTTAACTAAACCCATTCTTGTAACATTGTAAGTTGGGATAATAACTTTATATTTACATAGGCCTAAAATGGGATTATCTAAGAAGTCATTTGCTGCTTGCCACGATGAGAACTCAACAGATATTTTGTTTCGGCCTATGTTCTTCACTCCATCATTTATAATTGAGCTGATTTTATGCTTGTGTAAAAATTGCCCAAATGTAATAGCCCGCACAGTAGTTCCTGCAGATGGGTCTGCGACTTCCCGTGATACATGGACGATGAAGGGACCTTTGTCGTCACTAGAGTACTTTTTAGGACCTTCTGAGAAACAGGGATGAACATATATTGACTGGATCGATGGAGTTGCGGTAGATGGGTGGACTATGGTTTTCTTCGCTGACGAATCAATCACAGCACTTTCGTTAGGACGTTTACGTGATTCAGGCAGAGAATTAGAGGGGGACGGGTCACTCACAACAGATGAGCCTCCAGGATCGGGAGGTTCGGGAGGCCGATCGACATCCATTTTAACTTAAAAACTAGTATCTAAATATATTATCTAAAATAAAACAAAAACTACAATTTACACACTTACCGCAACCAATACTGTTAGTAAATACGATAAACAATAAAAACAAACTATTTTCGCAGTGAATACACAAAAAAAAAACGAAAAAGAAACGGCTAAATCTCTCTAACACGTGTGTCAACCAGAGCCAACGCAAGCGAAAAAAAAAAAACACCGTCAACGGTTTCTTAGGTAGTATCTTGAATAACGTTCCGGTTGCACGCAGAAGGCACTAACTGTATCTTTGAGTCTTGCAGTCTGTTGGACTTGATTACTGAACAGATTTTGATATAAATTCTATGAAATTAATCTGAAATCCGTTCAAACAAAAGAATTTTCAAAACATTATAGAAAACATATATCTACTACGAATTGAGAATTTTTTTGAAGTCACTTGAAAAGAAGAAAGAACCTACTGTTCCAGAGGAATAAAAAAATATATTTCAACGGTCGTCCGGCATAACAAAATTTACTTTAACGCGAAGTCGTGGCTGGTCAGTAAAAGTCAAAAAGTCCGTTTTTCTTTATTTCTCTTTATTAGCAGACAAATATGGACGCTGATAAGCAATACTGTGTCAACCCACACGGACTTCATTTTGAGAAAATGGCGTCTAAAGATGTCAAACCTATTCTTACTTAATTTGTTTAATGAAGTTTATATCTATCTTTTCTTTTCTTTTTTTTTTAAACGTATAATGAATTAAAAGTAGATTGATATATTTAATATATTATCTAATAAAAAGATTTTCAAATATTTCAGATTATTCTATAAATTGCAAAATATGGAACGCACTTGAAATACGAAACAATTATTAAGACACTTTTTACCGTACTTATTTCGTTTATATTACTTGATTTTTCTTCGAATAATGTTGAATAGGTAATGCAGTATCAAAATACATGAATACCTCCGAATTTGAGTTTTTGTGGGTTAACACATTATTGCTTATCAATATCCATATAGTCTTGCCATGTATGAGACTTGCCATTCTGTAGTACACGCGGGATCAGCTAGTAGAAAATAAATACATTGACTTGATATAAGAAGACAATAAGAACAAAAGATTACTCCCACAACGCAAGTCATGTTCGGCACTCCGTTAAAATAATATCATTTATGCGATAGCTTCGCGCCAATTCCGGGGACAATTAAAATGTTGTTAATGGTTGCGATAACAAATGTTACTCCCTTAGGGGCGGTTTGGGATGAGGGTTGAGGGGTCTTTGCGTTGCTGTCGACTTGATTTGACGAAAAGTTTTTTCGATTAAAAATGCATACGTAATTTAGATAAAAGTGGTTCACAATGTTGTTTTGAATGAAAAGGCTGAGTCTCAGTACTCGCCCCCCCCCCCCCCCCCCCCCCCCGGTGACGCTGTCAAGGCCAGTAGGGCCAACAGCAATACACATTCAGAAAAAAAAAAAACCTATATTGTTAGACTTTAAAAGTTTTGTAGACATGAATTCAAATCGTTTATGCTATTATAATAAAGTTCATGATAAATAATGATTATTACAAATAACATTTCGTATAATACCATTATTAATACAGATATTAAGTATGATTTATTACACTTTATAATCATTTATATTCAGACTTGGCTTCTAATAATTATTAGATCTATTAGGAATTTTTATGAATAAATAATATAATAATAATTTTTGTACTACAATAGTTTCATATTCACAGTTATTTATATTATGTACGTCCTCTTGTTGTGTACGCTATGCTTATGGCTATGCTCTACTATAACCTAAAAATCAAATTTCCAATTTCGTTACATTAAATTATGTCCTATTCTTCCAATATCAATAAAAATAAAACCACCCTTTTTAACGTCTGAGATGACTGCGTATTATGTGGGAAAATAAAATTGAATATAAAATAAAACAACAATCCATACATTGAGACATGTAAACTGGAAGAAATCTCTTCTAGGGATAAGTACACATTTTAAGCTTTCTTTTCCTGTGACATATCTGTGTAATGTTTAATAAAGTGTTAAATAAAATTAGTAAATCCGAACACAATACAATTAGTTGAAAAGATCTGTATCCTGTTATGACTTTCAAATCGTCTGAATAGATTTTCATAAATTATAGCTAAGAATCATCTTGATTAGCTAAATCAGCTATCAAACAAACAACGTTATATTAAAAAAATATATATATTATTATTATTCGTTAAGGAGTTACAATACCATAGATACAAAGGTTAAACATATAACATGTCTCTTTTTGGGTCGGGGATTAAATATATTTGTTTAGCATCAAATGCAGTGACATTAACGCGACGCATCACGTCTTTTTCCCGAGTTTATTTTTTTATTAAGACACAGTCCGTTGAAACCGCCATAGTGCCATTACGACAATATTTTAATTAATTTTATGGGACGAACCGCGGAATGACAATAAACTAATTATTAATGTTATTGTTCTTACGAATGTTGATTTTCGCAAATCATTGGAATGATCGTTTTGTTTTTTTTTTAAGGGGCAGAGAATAAATTGAACAATTATAGTACATAGCTGTAGGTATGTTATAAGCTCGTGGATTTTGGCACACTAAGCCACACTGACTTCATTTTTGTTTAAAGAAGTATAAATCCATATTTTCTTTTCTATTTTAATAAAAAGTATAATAAAATAAGCGAAATTTTCTTAACTAAGAAACATTTTTCCGTACTGATTAAGTTTAGATGGCTTGAAAATATTTTGAACAATTTTAAATCCACCATCATCAGAATACATCAATATCTCCGAATTTAACTTTTTGTAGGTTGACACATTATTGCTTATCAGCATCTATATATATTCTTTTATATATCTATACAAGAATTGCTTGCGAAAAGTCATACGTATTTGTACTCTTATAAGCATTTTTTATAAAATTAGAAAACGAATAAAACATTCCATTATTTATAATGTATTTGTATCGATAGAATAATCGATTCTCAACGGTTTGCTATAAATTACGTTCATTTGGGGTCGTCTGTCTGTCATGCAGTTATCTGTACTGTGCGCATCTTATATCTTTGTGAGGGGGACAGACAGACATTGATTTACACTTATTTTTCGAAAATTAGCGATTTATAGATTTTAAGTGATATTTTGACACAAAAAGAGACATTGCCCGCTTAATATTAAAGTTATCGAATTCGAAATCTGTGTGTGTTAGTAGTCGTAAGTATGCACTAAGGACGGATTTTTAAAAATCCAACCCCTAAGTTAAAAAGAGGGTAAAAAGTTTGTTAGGTATGAAATTCATAAGTATACGTGGGACCGATATAGTCATAATGTATGATTTTAAAATTAATATCAATTCTATTAAAATTTTGTGACATTAAAGTCTCATTTGCGTTAAAATATTTTCAATTCGGTCACTTTAATACGTGCGGATTAAATGTTTGAACGTTTTGTTTCTTAGACGGCGAGAATTATACTTAGGTACCTATAAATTTTACTCTCAGACTTTTATTAAAGTTTTACAAAACTTATTTCTCATTGCTTTACACCTGAGGGATCGTTTTTTTCGGTGCCTTTATTTTGACATTCACAATTTTCGCTAGGTTACAGAATTGTTTTATATCACTTTCGAGAGTAAGACTTACAAATGTAATCCTCGCCTTACACATAGGCTTATTAACATATCACGCGGGAAACTCCGCGGGCGGAATCTAGTCGAAGCTAGCTTCTATATAAGAAAGCTCGTAAAGTTTTATGATTTATGAGCGAGGGAGCGATGACTGCAAGATTTGTTATAGATCTGCAGTGCGGAATCGAGTTCCATTAGTTTATGAGATATTGTTGTTAAGTTAGATCGGATTGAAGTGGGGGAAGACTGAAATGTACTCTTGTTTTATTTATTTGAAAAAAAATTATAATGTATATTATTGTCGAAGTTATATTTTGAGATAGCAGGTTTATAAGAACTAGTGGTCGCCTTGAGGTCGAAATTCGACAGTAGCTCATTAAGTTTTTAACTGATTTCAAGTTTGACCACAGATTATTAATTCCTAATTTGTGCATGACTTTAAAAATAAACAAAATAGTATATATACGTGTGTGTATCAAATATATTGTAGTGTGTGTTATTTTTTTCCATTAATGTAGTGTATGGGTCAAATCCGAAACTAAAATGACTAGCGAAAAATACTGAAAAGACTCTTGGAGTCGATTATGATGAAAACTAAAACGGAATTTATAGTTTTATTTTATAATTTTTCTAGTCAGGACTCAAACCCGTTGATGTTAAAAAAATACATCTTTTGTACCATCAGATAGTGATACTTTTAAGAATTAACTTCCTAGAAGTTATAGTATAGAAGAAGTAATATAAGATGTAATGTACTAAAGAAAAAGGCTTATATTTTACAAAACGCTATTGAACTCATACATTGACAGACACGTTGGCGCAGTGGTCACTGCAACTGACTGTAGCGCTAACAGTCGTGGGTTCGATCCCCGCCCACGGCAAATCGGTATTGTCCATAATGATATTTGTCGTGGTCTGGGTGTTTGTGTTAGTGTTGTGTTTCCGGATCCCCGACATAAGGTCACAAGACCTTAATGGGGGCCGTTGAGTGTGATGCGTTTATTTATTTATTTATTAATGCACCTTAAGTACTTGCTACATAGAGCTTGTTTCACCGGTTCCTGTTAAAATTAAAATAATTAATCCACATTTAACAATAACCAACAATTTAGGTTGGATTATATATTTTTTCCAGTTAACCATCGACCTCCCCGCTAAATTAACTTATAAATAAATTAAATTGACATTTACAATTTGACGGAACGACAACATCGCCTTTAAACGTTTCAAAATACGATTCTAACCTATCTCTGTTTAAAAATGTATTCATGTTATATTTTTAATCGAGACCTTTGAAACTCAAAATTGCTGTTTATTAGGTGGATAAGTTCAGTTAAATCTACCGTGAAGTTTAGTTATATAGGCCCTTAGTCTTATAATTTTTTTATCAATAATGAAATTTAACATTGGATACAAAGCTAACGCGCCTTCACACTATCCCTGACAATAAGTCGCTCGCAACATATCGTAATATGTGTGTACTAACTCTACAAGCACTCATCTTGATTGCTTCTAAGCACATTAACGCATCCGTCATACTTTAGACCAGTGGTTACCAAACTTTATTCTCCACGGCTCCCTGAAAATATTTGACCAAATTACGCCTCTTTTCCATTTCATAAAATACTACAATTACGAAAAAAAATAGTACTTAAAAATTTTATAACATATTAAATAAAAAGTCACAGGTAAAGCTAAATGGACGCTGATAAGCAATACCGTGTTAAGCCACACGGACTTCATTTTGAGAAAATGGTGTCTAAAGGTGCAAAACTTATTCTTAAATTTGTTTGAAGTTATATATACCAGTCTCTTCGTTTCTATTTTGATAAAAGGTATAATTAATTCATAGAGTTTTATCTAATAATAAGTTTTTTTTAAATATGACTTTATTGTGTAATAGAAAATATTGAAAATACTTCAATATTCGAAACATTAAATTAATAAATTTTTTCCGTACTTATTTGGTTTAAATTACTTGAAAAAAGTTTGAATAATGTTAATTACGTGATGTGTTATCAGAATACATCAATATCTCCGATATATTTCTGAACTGTAACCTTCGCTACGGGAAAGACTAGCATCAGCACTACTATAGTAAATATGTATGTAATAAGATCAAAATCAAAATGTTTTTATTCAAAATAGAAATTCACACACATCATTGTATCATTTTTCAAGATCTTGGCTAATATTCGCATCACTTAGAACTAACCCATGTTTCCCTAGGGAAGCACGCTTGCCAGTTTGGAAAACGTTGCTTTAGACCAAGTTTATTAGCTTCGATTGAACTGTTGAAGCTTACTAGCGCGTACCCGGCGTGTGGTACTACTCTAAAGACTATTTTAAAAGAGGAACCGTCTTCAAAAGCGAATTTACGTAATCTCGTTTACTTTAATGACATATTTCGTTTAGTTATTTTGATTTTAAAACCAAACTTATGAACCGATTTTGATGGAAATCCTATGGGAATAATGGGAGAGTGTAAACAAAAAAATAATTAACATTTTATTTAATGGGAATAGTTTGAAATTGACTTCATGAATAGTGTGAATACCACGGCCTCCATTAAGATCTCATGGTATTTTTTCGGAGGTCCGGAAGCACACACAACACTAACACAAACACCGAGACCACGATAAACATACGTATGGCCAATACAGACGTTTTCCGTGAGCGGGGATCGAATCCGCGACCGTTAGCGATTCAGTCCGTTGCACTGACCACTGCACCAACGTGTCTGACAAGTATTCACAACCATTACGTATTCAATGTATTATAAACGGAAACGCCTGGCGTGTCGGCGGCAGTGAATGTCTTATGTGATTAACGCCGCCCCTAAACATTCACAGCAACAGAAAAGCCAGAAATGCGTTGTTAGCTTAAATAGAAATAAGGGAAGAGGAAGTAAGATAACGAATGGGTGAGGAGGTTAAGCTTCCAGGCTCCAGTTCTCGCATTGACCATACGAAAGGTAGGTTGACTTATTTGGTAACTATACTTGGAACGAAAATCGGGAATTCTCATTGACATGAACCTTATTTTTCATTACAAAAATTATTCAGCTTAATAATTAAATGATAATATCTTTAACTCTTATGTGTAGTAAGATGTACGCCATATTTTTCAGCTAAATACGACAAGAAAGACAAACGGGCTATAGATTAGTTAATTAATGCTGATCTTCTGTGAGATGCTGCCCCGATTGAGCCATCCTCTACGCGAAATGTTGTTAGTCTACAGCTAAGTATAGAATATAACGTGCTAGCCAGAATAAATTTACGAATTTCTTACTTTCTTGCCGGTGGTAGCTTCCGAATAATGTAAATACTTTTTTTACTCTTGTATTTACGTATTAAAAATACTCGTATGAGCCAACTTGAATGATATATATTTTGATTCTGATTTTTTGATTTTGAATGTACCAGTGACCATTGATCTCAGCGTGTCCTATCTACATCTCGGCTATATTAGTATATTATGTAACATGTATATACCAATATCGTAAAGTGAGTATTTGAGCCAAGATGGCCCAGCGGTCTGAACACGTCATCGCGGGTTCAAACCCCGTCTACAATACAAGTTAACTCAGCGGTGAGTTTTCAAGTGCTAAATTTGTGTTTAAATTCATCTCGAACTCAACAGTGCATCTGGATGTGCCGGGATATATTCTGATACATGAATATCCACCCTGCCGTGGAGCAGCGTCGTGAATTAAGCTCTAAACCTTCTCCTTAATAGGACTTTACTTAAAGTGAATATAATTCCCTTATCCTATGAAGGTCCTATCTCAAGTGGTTTGATCTCTACTTGACTGCGCAAATGTTGTGTTTGCGTTTATATTAACACGGTGTTTCGTTACACGGATAAGGGGAATATTGACGCAATGCTCATAACTATCGATATAGCAGCAACAACTCATGGGAATATCGTTAGGCGATAATTAAATTCGAACACTTCATCATCTATTTAGCATTTTTTCCCGGTTACACCAGGGTCTGCTTTCTATTCTAGTCTAGATATTGACAGGTTACTGATTTTACACAGAGCGATTGCCATCTGACATCCGTAACCTCTGAAGGCAAGCCAAGACCAATAAGACTAGAATAATATCCCTAGACGAACCGATGGCCGATGGGGCAGAAAGGTTCGAATGGAGACCATGGACCGGCAAGCGCAGCGTAGGACGTCCACCTACAAGATGGACACACGACCTTATTAAGGTCGCCGAAGACGCTGGATGCAGGCCGCGTCGAATAGGTCCTCTGTCCAGCAGTGGACTTCCTACAGCTGAAATGATGATGATGATGAATATCCCTACTAAGAGTAACGATCATTATCAGGTGATCATGATAATAATCGGGAGCGACAGCTTTACGTGCTCTCCAAGGCACGGTGAGGAGACCCACAAGGACAAACACGCAGACCTAGAAACAAATATTAATACAAATATAAATATCTTTTCCGAGCGGGAATCGAACCCATCGGTGTTAGAGGCACCATTACACCAGAGCGGTCGTTGAAATTCGAACATTTAACTCTTATTTATACACAAATATGCACAAGTCCTAACTGATTATTTATTAATCATCGATACAGAGCCTAACCCGGTAAAGCTATAATCTTTGGCGGTGACTTTTGGGTTGCAAGCATCCGCTAAGAAAGGTTTTTTGCATATTCCAAATCCAAAAGTGTGAAAAGGGGTGAAACGTTTGTATAGAAAATCTTATTCTGTGTTTGTATTAACCTCAAACTTTGTACGCATAATTTTTGATGCTAATACTGAAATATAAAACACAAAACGTAGTATTTTAGCTACTATTAAATTCTAAATATACGTGGACAAAGCCAAAGAGTATAAATAAACTATGTAGATGCGATGTTGCAAGTTATTAAAATAAAACAATTCTATAACCTGGTTACAGTTACTTAGGTTACTAATATGGCTGTAAAAATATAGGCACTAACAGTAAATTCTTTAAGAAGGCAAGCAACGGCGAACATATTAACTCAAACTCAAACTCAAAATATACTTTATTCAAATGGGCTTTTTAAGCACTTTCGAATCGTCAAGTTACATGTCATATTTTAATTTTAGATTTTTATAAAGCTACCACCGGTTCGGAATGTAGTCTCTACCGAGAAGAACCGGCAAGAAACTCGATAGTAACTCCTTTAAAATCGTTTATACATAATGTATTTTTATTACATTTTAATAATGTTATCCGGATAGAAAATCAACGCTTGTCAAATCCACGTCTCTTTGTCGTCAAAATATTCTTGTATGGTATAATATGCTTTATTTATTAAATATTATGGCTCCATATGTGATTCGTCATTAACAATTTCGGTAAAAATGGGTTTTCTTATTGAAGACTGTACTCAAATAATTTACTTTTTATAATAATAATATTTCTTACAATATCTTAAGTCTAAATCTTTTTCAAATGTAAACATTTTTATTACAGTAAGCAAGATTTTGTCTTCTGTAAAGTTCGGCAGTTTGCATGTGCTATCACATCTAGACCATATGTAGATCTTTATAAAAGCCTCAGAGCAAAAATTATAAGTTAAATTCTCATTGAAATAAAACTATTTTAAACGAATTTAAATCGCGTATATTAATTATTTTTATCATCCCGACGTTTCGAGCACTTTACAGCGTTCGTGGTCACGGGAGACTCAGTCTAGACTCAGATGATAAAAATAATTAATATACGCGATTTAAATCCGTTTAAAATAGTTTTATTTCAATGAGTAATAATCGCGAAAATCTAAGACAACGTTAAATTCTCATTCAATATAAGGATTTTCGAATAATGTCCAAAGTTTTGTAGTAATCATAAGTGCTTCAACATTACATAGATAATATATTGTTTACTACAGATAACCATAAACAAGAGCAAGGGGCATAGGGATTTGTTTCAATTCATTAAAGTGAACCATTTGGGGAGATATGAATAATATTTTTATTGCTAGGGGTAGGAGGTAAGAGGGTTGGCCTTAATGTACCGCACTAGTTCGCGAGTGACATTTTGCGACTCGCTTTTATATTAAGTTATTTTATTTTTTTTATTCTTGAACTGATTTGGAGGGAGAGTTTTTGTAATCTGTTTTCATTTTATGTTGCCACTTCAGAAGTTTTAATTAAGTAATTTACTTATGGCAGCGATTAAATAAGAATGATGATAATGTTTTTTTAACAATTTTATTCATAGACAGAAATGATGTAAATATAATTTTAATAAAATAAATTAAAGTAAATTTTGTCTTAAAATAATACGCATACGTAAGATATAGTCTATGGCCATATAGAGTAATGTACCTTACAAATGGTACCATAATTTTTACAATAGGTTTACTAGTCCGGAGTTTGCTTTGTTTCGAATTTTGTTATCGCTTTGTCATTATTATATTATTCTATATATTTACTTAAACTTAATTTTGCTCTGTATCTAATAGGCTAACATATTTTTCAGCTTTTACGACTGTTGTCTCTGGGGTTCTAGTAACTAGTTTATTCGTAATTATGAATATATTTCTGAGAGTAAAGACGAGCAATCTATCCTAGAGAGAGGGAGGGTGCGTACTGCCGATATATAATAATAACTAACTGATCAACGAGCTACCACAGACAAAATACGGTATTATTAACTTTTATGATATAGTCCTAACAACGACAAGGTCTGCTTATTACTCTAGTCCAAATATATTCATCTAAATGATGTTTTTAATTATATTACATATGGTACTACTCGTCATGACTTGTTGGTCCGACACTCGCTTGTCATATTTAGTCGTTAACTGGTTGTTAGGTTAAGGCCGCTTAACATAGGACTCTCATACAAACTTTCAAGGCCCGTTTTATCCCCTTAGGTGTCGAATTTTGAAAAAAAAAACACGTCTTAGTGAGCATCTACGTCCTAAAAAACCCCCCACGCAAAATTTGAAACGCCTAGCAATTGTAGTTTTTGAGATTTAGTGATAGGTGAGTGAGTGGCCCTTCGCTTTTATATGGACGCTGATAAGCAATACTGTGTTAAGCCACACAGACTTCATTTTGAGAAAATGGCGTATAAAAATGTCAAACATAAATTAAAAGCAGATTGATATATTTCATATAAAAAGTAAATTGTTTCAATATTTGAGATTATTGTATAAATTGCAAAATATGGAACGCACTTGAAATTCGAAACAATTACTTTCCGAATTTTACTTTTTGTGAGTTGACACATTATTGCTTATCAGCATCCATATATACATAGTTTGATATTAGGAATGGTATATCAAAATTCTATACCTCACTCTGGGCTCAATAAGTTGTGTCTGTGGCCAAAAAAAAAAGAAATATCATAAATGAAGTGAACCTGAGTGCTCGGGATACTATCGATGTTGTACAATCCGTCACCCCGTCTGCGGAGCGTGTCGGCTGACAAATCTGAACAAATACACTAAATCTTCTGGATCCAGCGGCTCGCAGGGATGCTGTATAACATTGCTAGAATAGGCAGGCGCTTATTACTTACTTTTATTAATAGATTTCAAAGAATTAGAGTCTCAGTATGTAGTGTACGTTATTTTTAAATGTTTTACGATGTACTTCATAACTCCGTCATTTAGTAAACGATTTTAATACAGTAATTTGGTTTTAAAATCGATAGTTGATACTTTTTTCAATAAAAAAGTAAAATAACAATTTGTAATTGTACCACTGTAAGCAAAGGCTTCCTCTCAATAAAAGTCCTCTTGTAAAAACTTGCTAAAAACATCACGTGATTTATTATCTGAATAGATAACTCTTTCGGCTCTTTTCAGTAGAATCTATATTCTGTCGGTATCTTCACGTTGAACTGAAATTTGTAAATTGACGATTCAAAAGAGCTTATAGAATAAAGTACATTTTGAGTTAAAGCCCTTTCCAGAACTATAACATCCGCAATGTTGCCAATAAACTAAGCGAGCCACTTAGCAGATCAATTCGCCTGTCAATATTTGCGAGCTCTTGTTCCGCGGAACCCTAATCCTTGGAGGGTTCTGTCATTGGCTACATTTATTTGCGACGTGTAATAATGTGGTATTATATTTTAATATTTCCGTTATTTTTTTTAAGTTCAATTATAATTTAATATACAATAAGGCAACAGGTTCGATCCCCGCTCACAGCAAACGACTGTATTGACCATACGGATTTTTGTCGCGGTCTGGGTGCTTATGTTGTATAACCTCGACACAGGATCATGAGATCCTAAACGGTAGCCCCCTTTAGCGGTGACAAAGGTCCATATAAACTTTCATCCCCTATTTTATCCCCTTGGTGGTTGAAATAATCAAAATCCTTTCTTAGCGAATGTCTACGTCATAACATCTACCTGCATGCCAAATTTCAGCCCAATTCGTTAAGTGGTTTGGGCTGTGCGTTGATAGATCACTATGTCAGTCAACCTTTGTGTTATATATATTTAGACGGTAAATAACTTGTTTTTTTATTTCGTTACAAATATACATCACAGATACATTATACAAAAAATATATACAAAACAATACAACAAAAAAAGTTACCCATACGACGTCGTATGAGTCACCTTCAATATCCACGTAGTGAAGTAAGATACATTTGTGAATATTGCGAACTTCACGTCACAGTCCCTAGGCCTTCCCGCCAAAACGCCCACCAACTTATCACCATTGTAAATCGGACCAAATTCGTGTATAAAACAATCGTTATAGCTCGAAAGATCGATACACATCATACTAGCATCCACTTGGACTCCAAAACTCTCATAACAGTGAATTGGAGATGCTATTTTGACTTGTAATTTATCGAAATCGTTAATCAAATACACACGTCTGTCCATTGTGGATACTGTTTTCCAAATACTGGCCTCGCATGCTGTAACAGCTCTTTCGTCGAACGTTGAAGGCTTGATTGTAAAACGATAATCTTCTACATTAAATTTAGCGACTGCTATATCGTAAAATGGAGCGGTGTTGTTTGGGTGAAATTTATCGTGTATCCTCCAGAATAATATGGGAAATGATCGGGTTAGGTTGTGAGAAAAGTCACTCAGTAATAGAACTCGATGTGTAGCTCCTTTTCGTCTACAATGAGCTGATGTTACCACCCATTTCACTAAAACCACACTAGCGAAGCACGAAAATGTCCAAGATTTTGAGGAATTTCTCGCTATCGCGGCGACGTATGGAAACCTGTCTGTTATTGGTGTGCTCTTGTCTTCGTTCAAAGCGATTGCGATCGATTTCGCGACTAGGTGTGCCCCAGATTCAGGCAAGTAGTCCCTTTTTCGTTCTTCCACGGTGATATCAGTGGCGAATTTAACCATCACGCAAACAGCCATTATGGCTATTAAAATTATTATCGTTAAGAGAATGCAGGCGGCTTTCATTTCGTCTAAGATATTATTTAAATTATTTGACAAGTGTGATTGTTTTTGGTAGAAGAATATTGGTGCTAATGTGTCAAACAATAGTTCTAATGTAATAAATGGTTGTCATTGTTAATTTTCATTCAGCTAAATCAAAAGATAATAAATTACTTCTTTATGCCATAGATAATAGTAATCAATAAAAGGTATTTTATAATATGGATGCTAATAAGCACTACTGTGTCCAGCCACAGGGCCTTCATTTTGAGAAAATGGCGTCTAAAGATGTCAAACCTATTCTTGACAATTTTGTTTAAAGATTTATTCATCCATCTTTTCCTTTATTTATAAAAGGTAGAATTAATAAAAATGTAATTGATATTATAAACAAATTTATCTAATAATAAGTTTTTCACATATATTAGATTATTGTGTATTGCAAAATATTGAACACACTTCAGTGTTTGAAACATTAAATTAATCGTAACGCATTATCAGAATACATCAATATGTCTGAATCCGACTTATTATGGGTGACAGCATCCAATTATAAATATTTACGTTAAAATCTGTAGGTACCGATTTTCAACTATTATTAACGCATAAAGGACAGCCAAAATGTCTTTCGCTTTATAACGATAGTTATACGTTCATAGTATTTGACGTTAAAAATCTGTATCCATTTTCAGCTTTGACAAGTCAATTCACTTGTTGGGCCAAAGATACTCTCGCCTGTCATACTCAGTCGCTAGCTGGTTGGAAGGCTAAGTCGTCCAAAGTAGTCGGCGTTCTAGATACTACCAAAATAACATCGTCATCAGGGGCGTAACTTACTACCTCTATACAAGATTATGTTGAAGATAGATGCGTGCTTAGTACGTTATTTTTAATTACGTAGTAGTATTACAGGATAAATAATCAATTTGTAATCATAAAAACTGTATCGTATTGACAAAATTTTAAAAGTACTATCGATTTTCTTGTTGGTCATTCTCGGTAGAATCTACGTTTCGAACCGGTGGTAGCTTCATTATTGATATATTATTTTTTTTCTTGTACTGACGATTCAAAAGTGCTTGTGAGAGCCAACTTGAATAAAGTGTTCTTTGATTTTGATTTTGATTATGATTCAATAAGGTGGTAGGGCTGGTAAAAAGCCACGGGCCCCTGACCCGAGAGGGCCCCGGCCTAAAAGAATTTTATTCATAATTAAATAATTTTCATGCGTGTATCTGTATATCTTTCCATAACTTCGTAGTTCCCTAAGTTATTAACCAAATTTGATACGGTGTTTTTTTGTTTTAAAGGTGATGTAATCGGAATTGATTTAGCTGATTTTTTATTTATGAAGATCTGTTTTTAGCTCTTATTTTTAGTTTTAGATTATTTTTTCATGAAAACAATGTATCTATATAACAGATTAAAATCTTATAAAAATATAATTAAGAAATAAAAATTAAATACTTTGTAAATAATAATTGAATTAAATAAAAATAAACCCAAGAACTCTTTTGGTACGCTATTCTACACAAGATGGCGGTCGCGACTCTATTGATTTATCAAAGAACCGTCCCATTATTTCAAACGCGTGATCTTACTCATTTGTATAGATTTTATAATATTTTGTTAAATTGTTCATAAGTTTTGTTTAAACATTACAAGTTAATTAAGTTAGTATTTAATTAAAAAAATAATAAATACGTCTAGTTTATACGAGTATTATTTATCTGTACGTATCAATAATATTCGTTGTGTCTTGTTTCTTAATATTAGTAGCATTAAAGTTTTTAATAAATTTATCTGTGTGCGAGTTTTTCTATTCACTCCACATAGTTTTGTGTAAAATTTACTAACTGTAACTATACGAGGTATTGAAATGGACGCTCACGCTGCCTGATTCCGTTAATCCACCCTGAGGGGGATTATTTAAATCATTCAGTGAAGTATAAGAATATGGCTTATTACGTATAACGAAATTCTAATAAAAATCGTTTTTTAATCAGAACTACCATCTATAACGATTTAAAATTGGTTAGTAACGTTTCTGACTTATAGGCTTTTAGACAGAACTGATATTGTTTCACGAGACATTCGCGAAATACTACATAATAAAATTAATATCTTATAAGCTAAATAATAAGAGTAATATATATAAATACGAAATAATAAAATGATTAAACGTATATTGATACGGTACAGCTGATTACAGATATTATTGTTACGCAGTCAAGTTTTTGATTTTTTTAATTATTATAATAATTAAAAAAATCAAAAATAGCTTTAATTTTTAACAAAAGCCTTGAGACTGGATCATTTCCGAATTTATTGAAATGTAGTAAAATTTTACCTCTTTTCAAAAAAGGGAGCAAAGATGATCCCAGTAATTATAGACCTATTTCTATCCTACCGTCCATAAGTAAAATATTTGAAAAAATTATCTTAAATCAACTCATTGATCATTTTGATGTAAATAATATTTTTCATAGTGAACAGTACGGTTTCACTAGAGGTCGCTCAACAACGGATGCAGGTATAGCGCTTCTTAAACATATTTATGATGCGTGGGAGAAATCACAGAATGCTATCGGTGTTTTCTGTGATTTGTCTAAGGCATTTGATTGCGTAAGCCACGAAACGCTTTTATGTAAACTTCAATATTACGGAGTTGAAGGTAAAGCTCTTGATCTTATTGCTTCATACTTGACTGGGAGAATTCAACATGTTTTTATAAATGGAATAAAGTCTTCTGGATCAGAGCTAAAAATGGGTGTTCCACAGGGATCAATTCTGGGTCCATTTCTATTTTTAATATACATCAATGATCTACCTTTTTATGTAAAAAGTATTTGTGACATTGTATTGTTTGCTGATGATACTTCACTTATTTTCAAAGTTAATAGAAATAAAGTTGATTATGACGATGTAAGCAATGCATTATCACGGATACATGGTTGGTTTACCACTAATAATCTAGTTTTAAATACTACAAAAACTAAATGTCTAGTGTTTACATTACCTAATGTAAAACAACAAACTTATAATTTAATATTAAATGGTGAGATCCTTGATGTTAGCGATACAACAGTATTTTTGGGAATTACCTTGGATATGAAGCTTCAGTGGAATTCCCATTTGGCATCTCTTACGGGAAGACTCAGCTCCGCAGCATACGCGGTTAGGAAAGTTCGTCAACTAACCGACGTTGATACAGCTCGATTGGTATATTTTGGTTATTTTCATAGCCTCATGTCTTATGGATTGATGTTATGGGGTAACGCTACAGATATTAATACTGTATTCATTTTGCAAAAGAGAGCTGTTCGTGGTATTTATAATCTAGGAGCTCGAGATTCCCTTCGAGATGTTTTTAATAAAGTTGGTATACTTACGGTTGCATCGCAGTACATTTACAATAATATTATGTATATTCACAACAACATTGATTCTTTTGATAAAAACAGTAACAGGCATTGTATTAACACGAGAAGAAAGGATAAACTTATAACGCCGAAGTTTCGACTCCGCAAAGTCAATGTTACCTTTTTGGGGCAAGGTATTCGTTTTTATAATAAAATTCCGCAAAAAGTGTTACAGTTTACGAAAAATAAATTTAAAGTACATATTAAAAAATCCTTAGTAGCTAAAGCATATTATTCTGTTCAAGATTATATAGATGATAAACATGCATGGATTTAGTATAAGCTGGATTCACACAGGGTATTTAATATGTTTGTAACTCATAAATGTATGTACCCATCGTAAAACTTTTAAAAAGAGTAACTATCGAGTTTCTTGCCGGTTCTTCTCGGTAGAATCTACATTCCGAACCGGTGGTAAATTAATTAGTGTTTAGTTTTCTTTTGTTTTTGTATTGACGATTCAAAAGTGCTTGTAAAAGCCTACTTGAATAAAGCATATTTTGATTTGATTTGATTTGATATACTATTGGGAATTAGGGGTGAGGTATTAATTTGTGGGTTAGTTAGGCTACCGGGTTATTCGAGATTTTTTCACCGATTTACATTACATTGATTTTTTCTGAAAGTGTGGTCGAACCAAACATTCGTCGTCAGCCAATCGCAGTCCACTGCTGGACATAGGCCTCCCCAAGTTTACGCCAAACATCCCGATCCTCCGCAACCCTCGTCCAGCCTGCTCCGGCAACCTTGCGTATGTATATGTAATTGCGTATGTAACCAAACCTTATACAAAGTAAATTCAGTGATCTACAATTACTTCTATCATAATACTAGTTAATGCGTCGGTTTTTTTAGAGAATTTTAGAACGTGTATAATGCGGCAACCCCGTCTGACTGTAGTGGCTTACCCGTTCTACTTCAGAGTTATCTGTTCGAAACTATCATTGTAGCTAAAAATAATTATTTTTAAACAATCCCAAGTTAACATTATAGTATCTTTAAGTTATCTTAAATTATACGCCTGATATCAATTAATAGCATGTTTTCAATAATAAATTTAACCGGATTTTTTTTTAAATCTTTTGATTATTTCTATGTTTAAAATAATTATCTGAAAAAAAAAAAACACCTTTCCCAATCCATCTGATTAAATTAAATCACTTTATTTTAAATATTTATATATATAATATAGGAAAAACATCGCTATGAAATAGCATTATTCAACAAGAAACCTTCGAATGAATACAAATATGTATTTTCCCAAATGGACCTAGAAGATTTGAAATAGTAGTCATATTTATTTGTTGGTGTTGTAATGACCATCTTAGCAACGAATTCGAAGCGTATAATTGGTATTTTACATTAAAAAAAATATTATATTTATTACAGAATTATTATTATTTACATATTGTGAATAATTTAATTAATAATATTTTTACTGTATGCAAAGAGCATACTAAATGATGCAATAAAAATACGCCAGCAATTTGGAATCAAACCCACGCCATGAGTGTCCGATTCTGTGAAAATGTACTAAATAAAACGATCTTATAATACGAGGTCGCAACCCAAATACGGCTATGAAATAAACATTTTGTCAGCTCGAAAAGCACAACACTGAAATTGTTTCCATTAAAAAGATTAAAAATAACGATGAGTCAAGTTAGTATGTTATAATTTTGCGCGAAATAGCACTCGATATGTTATGAATCAGCTGCTACGAAAAAATCAATACTACGCTCTCTGCATGCGGATATAACCCTACTTTAGTGCTTTAGAGTGTCATAATAGCGTTAAAATTGAAAAAAGTATTAGTTTACAGCATTTGAGGCCTTGTTTTTGTAATTATAAGTCAAAATTAACACCGACTGAGATAATTAGAGAGGCAAAAATTAAATTAACACAGCTGTGAACTTAGCTGCAGGTGAAAAAAGCAGTTGAATCAACTACTCACCAGATGGCGCAGTGTACTCGTGATGTTGTTACATACTGTAAGGGCGTGTGAGTGCTTGTGTAAAAAATTAAGTGTTTCGTGATATTTCAAGCGCTAATGGACAACAAAATTGGTGAGTAAACGTTAAGAACTATGTAAGGAACGATATACAATAATAGCAAAGTTCAAAACATAAATTAAACTTCTTAAGAAATAAGAATCCGTACATCTGTCTGATCAGACGTATAACCCGATCGAATTTAGGTCGCGTCATTAGTGCTGCGCTTCCTTTTGCTCCCGTTCAATACTATTCGGTCGGGTTGTTCTCCCGCCATCTTGTGAGTTGAGCTTTCAGGATTTCGTATAAATATAATTATCGATCGAAAGTTACGTGTAACCTCATTTTGGCGTTATTCCTAGTAATTGTAATTTATTGCTTATGGAAAGCAATTTAAATTAACTATATATTCATTCACAGTTTTATCGGTATGAGTCATTGCTTTGTTGACATTATGAAATTTGAGTTCAGGTTGGATTTTCACGAGTTTTATTGGTTAAAAACTGTAGTATTTTCGTTTTCGATATTCTAGATTATTCTTACCACCATAAAAATCCCATATATCATGGTTTTCCTGTGCTACTTGGTGTTTCGATTTCGCTTTTAGCACGTAGTCACTAGTGATTGAGTAGCAAGAGTGACATCACAAATTTTAAATAGAAATCATGGTTAATGTGTTTTAAGAAAAACTCTAACACTGTAGAGGCGTAATATTGCTGTTTGTGTAGGCTGTAGTATGTAGTAAATAATAAAAATGTATCCATTCAGCTAAATAAGTACATTTTTATTAAAGGTTAACTTTACCTGCGAGAATCTTTACGCCGACTTCGGATATTAAGTTATTTTTATTAAGTATCGCTTAAATACAATATTATTTTCAAGAATATACCGATGTCGACTTGGAATATAAGCTATAATCATGCTAAATTTAATAAAATTCAATGTACCATGTGATACAATTTCAGAGAGAAATAGGTAGGAACAATTTTGTCTTATCTAATAAAAATGTCTACAATAATGCATTTAATTTATAAATATACTTTATAAACAGACTAACCATTTAATTCCAATTATTAACTAATTAGGAAACATTAAGTTTTATATCATTTTTTTATTTAAGTGAAACTGGAGTGAAAATAAATTAAAAATCCTTTTTGAGTTAATGAGTTATAAAAATAATTAAAAATCTTTCCAATAGTGCCAAATATAATTCATTAAAGTCAATCAATCAAGAAATTGAAGTCTCAAGACACACAGACCTTCACTATTTTCATTATGTAGAGACATATTTATAAAATAAAATATTAACCAGTTTATATTTACTCGATTACTATTTTCGTTAATTTGACATTCTTTAAGAAACAGTAAAAGCGTAGAAATTCAGTATAAATCTCATCAAATCATGGATTTTTTTCAAAATGATTTCATAATTTTATTATTAACAAAATCATTTAAAGTTCATTATGAGTGTATACTTTACGAATTGATGTAAGAACACAATTTTTCTGATATTCTGCCTTTTTCATGTTTTCTTTCATACTAATGTGAAGTAAACGGTGCATAATACTTTCCAATATATTTTAAATGAAATTAATACATTTCTAAATATATATTTTAACAATTTGAGTATGTGTTAGTATCATAAGTACCTCCTTTCTTATCCCTTTATTCCTATCTCCTAATATTGCATTCCTTTTTAAGTTGGCAACAAATTTGTGTCTCCTCTGGTGCTGCAAATGCTTATATGTATCGGTGATCATTTAAGCATTTGCTGTTTTCATCAAAAAAAACCTAGTACTTATGTACAATACATAAAAAATTTATAAACTATTACCTGTAAGTGATTTTGTGCACAACTCAACTCAAAACATATGGTTCTAATGATGAAATGTGTTTAACACTCGTAACATTTAGGTTATAGGCTATAAAACATGCAACAGAACCCCGAACAGTAATGTTGATAACATCTAAGGCACAACTGTAGACTTAACAAAGCTTAAAACAAGTGACAATAAATGGTTTTCTTATATTTCCTATTTATGTCATATATTTCTATAATGTTCATTTTTGTCATAAAAAAGAACATACTATAAATAAATAAATATATTTTACACTAGCTGCACCTTGCGGTTTCAGTCGCGTTTATGGTTACTATTTCGCTCCCAAGAGTCGTAGCATGATGTAATTTAGCCTCTAACCTTCCTCAATATATGGTCTGACATCGCAAAAAGAATGTTTTAAATAGGATCTGTAGTTTTAGATTCATAGTTTACCATACAAACTCACAAACTTACCTCTATATAATTTTATTATAGATTATAGATAATCATTGATCTTATGTGTTGTAACTTAATGGATTATGGTACCCAGAAAGTTGGGTAAACTTTGGACGACGTTGGCTAGTAACCAGCCAGTGACTGAGTGTTAGAAATACCTTTGGGGAACAAGTCAATTGACTAGGTTGTTATAGGTGGTAATGGGAACAATTTTTATAATCAAATAGTATGAAAGTATTATATTATATGTATATTTTAATAAAATATCATTGCACTTGTATATTATGTATCAATCAAGTAATAATTAAAATGAGTAATATAAAAATTATTTATTAAATTCTCAATTCAACGGGGACTTTTTTTTTATCATATATGTCCACTGATTACTCAAACCCAGCTTGACTGATGGGGTTAATACTTTTTTTTTTAGAATTTTCATCAAAGTTGGTTTAGTAGTTTTAAAACTAGCTGGTGCTCGCGAGTTCGTCAGCAATGTCTGTGACGCCTACGTCATACTAGCATATACATGCAAAGTCTCAGCCCGATCGGTTTCAAATTGACAAAGTTTCATACAAACGTTCATCCCCTATTTTATCCCTTTGGAGGCAGAATTAATCAAAATCCTTTCTTAGTGTATTCCTACGTCATAACATCTACCTGAATGCCAAATTTCAGCCCGACCGGCCATTGTTTTGGACTGTGCGTTGATCACTATGTCAGTCAGTCACCTTTGAGTTATATATATATGTAAAATACAATGTGATCAAATGGTCATATTAGGTGATGATAGTAAGCTATGTGATCGTGGCTCAAACCTGTCTATAAATGGACAGTTATGTTCTATTGAATACATAATGCTTCCTACATAACTGAATGAATGTTATTTAAATGATATATGGATGCTGATAAACAATTATGTGCCAACCCACAAAAAATCAAATTCGGTGATATTGATCTATTCGGCAAATGTTGCATATGTAACATTATTAAAAAAATTTAAGGCATTTTAATTAACCCATTAAGCGCTAAAATGACACTAGCAGCATTTTAATTCAAAATCCTTTATTTATTTAATTGTTAGTGAGATATTTAAATACAAAAGGAAAAAGAAATGTTTTCCTCTAATGGATAGTTTTAGAAGTGTGTACTCGGTCGAGTACAGCGGTCACAAACTTATAGAATCGTCCATATGTAAAAGTTATCTTACAAAAACTAACTGTACTCAAACGAGTACTATGGCGCTAAATTGGTTAAATAACTCCATAAAAAAGTGTCTTAATTTAATTTTTAGACTATTGAAGTGTTCACACAAATTGATTAAGGTTACATTTGACATGTTTAGATGCCATTTTCTCAAGATAAAGTCCGTGTGGCTGACACAGTATTGCTTATCAGCGACCATATATGATTTGTTTCATAATATGAACCATGCACTAGTTCTATGTGGCTTCTCTGTTCATACGCAAGCTTCATTTCATTTACTCATAGGCCATAAAGCACAAGAAATCTGCTAGTTGCAGCGCTGGCCTAGATGTTAAATAAATAGGACAAAATTAGCGCTATTCACTTGATGCTATGCTATACTATAAAAGAATAGGTATTTCCACGTCCTTTTAGAAAATAAATAAGGGAAAATTACTCTGAATAATGTAATGGCGTCTACGTACGTACGAATATCTCAAAAACATTTATTTTTGGAATTAAATATTTTATACTTAAAGTGTATATTTTTATTATGTTTATGGTTGCAATCAATCGCGCCAAAAATGTTGTTTTTCATTTTTTTATGTAAATTTTGAAATAGGGGGAAAGTGTAACCTCACAGTCGCCAAGCGAAACGCTAGCTGATTTAAATTACTATTTACTTCATGTCAATTTTCTGTGAGAGTGTTGTACCACCCCGGTAGAACCACTAGCTGTAGTCTGGGCTCCAGGTAGGATTTATGAATTTTTACAAAATAGTTTTATCGCAAAGTATATCTTTCCTATATCATAGCTTCGCTCGGTCGGTGTATCTCCGCCCGAAAACTGCAGGAAACTGTGAGGCACATTATACAGCTATTATACGGCGACGCTAAAAATAACTAAAGCTATTGGAGCGATGGCTTCGTTTTAGTTTTTGGGTGAAATAGTGTTATGTATTGAATGAAATCATTGTTGGTCATTTTTGTTAAAATTTTACTATAAGGTGTAGAAGTACACTTATAAGTTTTGCTCTCAAACTTTCATAGAGATTTACATTGTCATTGCTTTAAACCCGAGAGAATTTATTGACAGTGCCTTTATTTTCGACGGACACAGCTTTTGTAAGGCTGCCTAGGTGACTGTTACCAGGTTATAAAGTTGGTATATATTAATTACGAGAGTAAAACTTAGAAACGTGATTCTCGTCTAAGAACAAGCTTTGCACGTAAAAAAATTAGTAATAGATTCGTCATAAGTAGTAACGAAAGCTGGGATTGTTAAAAATAAAGGCACTGACGGTACATTTTTTGGGGTAAAGCTTAACAAATTACTTATGTAAATATTTATGGAAGTCTGAGAGCAAAACTTATAAGTGGAATTCTCGTCGAAAACTTTATATAGTTACTTTTTTAATCCCCAATTTAAATGAGCAGTGTTGTAAATTTTACGTGTATATCTGCGTGTCTGTATTATTTCTAGAAAATATGAAGGTAATATTTTAAACCGACTTCTAAATAGATAAGATTCCCAATTCGTGACGTTTTCTTTTTAAAGTTTATTACCTCAGAACTCCGTCATTTCTTAACCGATTTTGAAAATTCTTTTTTTATTCAAAAGTGTTATCTTTCAGGTTTCGATTTATCAAAATCGGTAACGTCATACCCTTTTTAAAATAGGTGATACAACCACGTCATTCAAGCAAACGAAATTGTATTTTTTTAGGTCTGTTTTTTCAAGTCTTAGTATTTCGATGAAATAACTGTGCGTAATCCTTAAATTGAAATAAGACAACGTCGGGTCAGCGTCTGTTTTATTTTGAAGTAAAAAAAAAACATTATGTAATACAAAGTTTCTCAAGCTGTTTTATATTTAAAAAAAAAACATAGATTATAAATAACGCATTTTTCGTTTTACTCGAGTGAAATTCAAATGTTTTCCTTGGCATTATCGATTCGTGTTCTTTTTTCTTAAAAAAAAAAATAGATAAAGCGCGAATCGTGACAATGTCTTTTAATCGGAAGCTATTACGAGTGGGTACAGTATTTGTTATAGGATGTAGCGTTTTTTATCTGTACAAAGTAATATATAAGGTGAAGAGTTTGTGTATATAATGGTGATAATTTGAACTCACGACTATCGCGTGAAATCTAATTGTTCACTATTTAACCGCTGAAAAAACGACAAAATTGCTAATTTTGACAGACCCGTTGGCGCAATGGTCACTGCAACGGATTAAAGCGCAACGGTCGCGGGTTCGATCCCCGCTCACGGCAAACATGTGTATTGGCCATACAGATGTTTGTCGTGGTCTGGGTGTTTGTGTTAGTGTTGTGTATGTTCATGAGACATGGTCAAGGACAGGACAGGAAGTTCATGACACAAGGTCATGAGATCTTAATGGGGGCCGTTGAGTGTGATGCGTTATTTATTTATTTTCTGATGCCTTACCTATTATCATCTACCTAGCATTTTCCCGGTCATACCAAGGTCTGCTTACTATTCTAGTCCAGATATTGACGAGTTACTGATTTTTACACAGAGCGATTGCCATCTGAGCTCCGCAACCCCTGAGGGCATGCCAGTAATCATTTAGACTAGGATAATTTCCCTACTAAGAATAACAATCATTATCGGATTATGATAACAACCGGGAGTGACAGCTTTGCGTGCTCTCCGAGGCACGGTGGGGAGACCCACAAGATCAAACACTCTGGGTGTTGTCAAACACCTGAACAAACATAAATATCTGCCCCGAGCGGGAATCGAACCCGCAACCGTCCTCGTTGCAGGTACATATATCTGATGCCTTAGCCATGTTTAACTAAAATAACCAGCAATTTACCTAAATGAATATTTAATTATTTATATTCTCCAAATTTTGAGTTTTTTTTGTTTGTTTGAAAACTGAGATAATCAAGATGCTTCTTAGCTATAATTTATGTGTATACGTTCAGACGTTTGAAGGCTATCACGTCTTTTCTAGTTGAAAGGGTTTATGCAACTTCTGGTATAAACGATGCGAAATTAACTATACAATGAATGATAATAAAATAATATTTATATATTATATATGGATGCTGATAAGCAATAATGTGTCAAACCACAAAAAGTCAAATTCGGAGATATTGATGTATTTTGATACTGCATCGCCTATTTAACATTATTAAAAAAAAATTTAAGTCATATAAACATAATAAGTACGGATAAAAGTTTCTTAATTGATTGGTTCGAATATGAAGTGCGTTTCATATTTTGCAATTTATACAATCAATATCTCAATATTTGACTTTTTGTGGGTTGACACATTATTGATTATCGGCATACATTTATTTGTATATTAAAGTCATAATAACAATACACAACTCTTCATCAACAGCAGATGGTGTTAAGGCTTGTGTCAAAATTATCTCAATGTGTAGAATAATAGAGTTATTGACATTTTTTCAATTTTTCTGTGTTCAAGCACGCCCATCCCTTGCCCCATGCATTCAAAGTGTGTCCGATACGAATGTAAACAGGTCCGCGTCTAGATATGTCGCAGTCGGCCTTGTTAGATCATTCTCGGAAGCTCGTGTGGAAAAAACAACGCATACCTCACGATATCTTGGAGCAGCAGTTTTGTTTACTAAGTAATGGTTTACACGGTGTTATCAGACCCTTATTATGTAGAGGTGGGGCACCAGCCCAAAAAAAACAATCTTGACAGTAATGCCACACATATTTTAAACTTTCGCGATTTATTCTATTCATATTTGGATGCTGATAAGCAATAATGTGTCAACCACACGTTCTTCATTTTGAGAAGATGGCGTCTAAAGATGTCAAACCCATTCTTAATAAGTATGTTTGAAAAAGTTTATATCCCTCTTTTCTTTTCTATTTTGATGAAAGGTGTAATGAATTACACGTAACTGCGTAAACGGTTAAAGTTTCGCAAAAATTATGTCAGAGAGAATTGCTCCCCTTTAAAAGTTCAAAAAAAAGTCCGTGACAGCATATGTTTATCTTTTAAGGTTAGTTCACTATAACCTTTTTTATGCTAACCGATTTTGTCCTAAAATAATGCATTATTATTCCAAAGTAACTATTCCACGCGGACGAAGTCGCGTGCGGAAGCTAGTTTGAATATATAACGACTGTATCTATGTGCCCCATGTATTAATGTACCGCTCTTTATGTGATACCTCGTGACAATTTTGGTGAAAACTGATCTTCTCAGTGAATACGGTATTCATAGTATAATTAAAAACGAGTCCAACCGCGAGACCCATGGATGCCTCGGTTAATAAGTGATAATGTTAAACAAACAAATTCTACGAATTACCTAAGGATCATTAAAATATATGTACAAATAACTATATCACGTTATCTTCTTTATATATGTAAAAACAAAAGGTCATTCTCTCACTCATCACGACATCTCAGAAAGTACAAGTGCTATGAGTTTCAAAATTTTACATGGGGGTTCTTTTTTAGGACGTAGTTACTAAGGCGTTGGAAATTTGTATGAAAGTCCTATGTTAAGGGCGAGTGACACCGCGAGGGGTCGCTGGTAATATATACAATAGGAAATAAAGGGCGTATTACATAACATAAACCGCTTTGTAGTCAATAGGCTGAGAAGCCCTATTTCTTTTGCCACCACTTGGCCAGCCGCCAAGGTTTGTCGAATGTTTGATCAAGTGCTAATTGGCCGTGGCGCGTTGGCCATGGCGCCAGGCTTACTCAATGAGAATGCAATTTTTTTTCTAGGTTAATGTTTTAAAGAACCGAAATGATCTTATGGACAAAACACGCCAATCTTAGTAATTGGTCTCGGATTCAAATCCACATTAGTGCAATTGAGTTTGTCCACAAGTTCTCATCGTTAATAGGCGAGAATTACACTTATAAGTTTTTCTCTTGTAACTAATATAAAACAATTCTTTAACCTTGTTGTATAATAAGGTTTACTATATTTATGTCATATATTATTAAAAAAGAGATTGACGCGACAGACAATATTCATTAAATAAAAATGGGTCTTTAAGAGATGTTGTATTTTATTTATAAGCCAAATATTACATGGTGTCAGGTGTGGTAGTTTAAAAACAAAATGTCTCAGACAATGAATAATAATATTCAGCAGCCAGCGGCAATGCTGGATTGTGGAAATTTGGCTGTAAATTGGAAGGAATTTAAAAGATCGTTTGACATTTTTCTTATAGCATCGGGAAGAGAAAAAATATCTACCAAAGAAAAATATGCTTTATTTCTACATGTGATTGGTAAATATGGACGTGAAATTTATGATGAATTCGATATTGAAGAAGGAAAGCATGATTATGAGCTTCTGATTCATAAATTTAATGAACGTTTTAATCCAAAAAAGAACGTGAATTTTGAGCGTCATTTGTTTTTTGAGACATATCAAAAACAAAACACGTTCGATAATTTTTTAAATGAATTAAAAATAAAAAGCAAAAGTTGTGATTTTGGTATTTTGAGAAATAGTTTAATATTGACGCAAATAATAAGAGGACATAAAGACTCTCAAATGAGAGAACGTCTGTTGACGCGGTCAACGTTAAATCTAGAAGAAGCTGAGACAATTTGTAGAGAATCTGAGCGAGCCAGCTTACAAGCAGCGGCGTGCACTAGCGGTTTCGCAAAGGATATGGAACATACGGAATGTGTTGAAGCGAATGCGATACGCGGATTTTACGGATGGCGTGGTCAAGCAAGAAGAGGTTACGGTCGCGGTGCTAGTAACATACATCGATGGAACACATGCAAACAGTGTGATGGGTGGCATGGTGCTGTTGTACGGTGCCCTGCATATAACATTAAATGTTATAACTGCGATAGAATCGGGCATTATGCTAGAGTATGTAGAGTCAAATCAGTAAAAGAAATGGAGGCTAGTGGAGAAGGCATAAATAAAATTCAGTCAGGGGACACAGAAGAGAATACTAATAAGTTATTTATTTCAGATTTATTTGTCGAAGCAATTGATGGCTCGTCGTGGTATGAAAAAATTTACGTAAATAATATTTTGATTAAATTTAAGTTAGATTCGGGTGCTGATACATCAGTTATGTCAATTAAAACGTTTATAGAAGCAGGATTCGATATTAATATGTTAATAAAATGTAACGTTATATTGAAAGAAATTAGTAAAAATAGATTACCAGTTCGAGGATATTTTATAGCAAATTTTAAATATAAAACATTTACTACTATCCAAAAAATTTATGTTTTAGATGTTGACTGTAACAATTTGTTAGGGTTACATGCGTGTGTAGAGTTAAATTTAATTGCTCGTATTAATGAAATTACAGATTATAATTTTGATTTATCTGTTTTTGATGGTATAGGCTGTTTGCCTACGAATGTTAAAATATATGTTGATAAAAGTATATCACCTGTTGTGAGTACTTCTATAAAAGTTCCGATGCGTTTACGCCCTCGTTTGAAGGAAGAGTTAGATAATATGGAAAGTTTAGGTATAATAGCTCGTGAAGAAGGACCTACAGATTGGGTCTCAAATATTGTAGTAGTGGAAAAACCAGATAAATCGCTGCGGATCTGCTTGGATCGTACGTAGGAGTCACTTTCAGTTACCGACATTAGATGAAATAGCTAGTGAATTAAACGGTGCAAAATACTTTTCCAAGTTAGATGCTAGCAAAGGGTTTTGGATGTTAAGTCTCGATAAGGAAAGTTCAAAGTTATGTACATTTTCTTCTCCATTTGGAAGGTACAGATTCCTTCGAATGCCTTTTGGTATTAATTGCGCGCCTGAAATTTTTCATAGCGAAATGTATAAAATATTTAAATCTGAAGGCGTTACTGTCTACATAGATGATATTTTAGTAGTAGGAAGAACAAAAAACGAACATGATTTGCGTCTTAAAGAAGTAATGCAGAAAGCTAAAGATAATAATGTTAAGTTTAATAAAACTAAGTGTTTCTTCGGAGTTCAGGAAGTACATTACTTAGGTCATGTTTTTAATAATCGAGGTATGCGGCCTGATGAGGCTAGAATTAGCGCTATTTTAAATATGCCAGAGCCTACTGATAGAAAACAATTAGAACGCTTTCTAGGGGTAACTAATTATTTAGCACGGTTTATACCTAATTATTCTAAGATTGCTGCCCCCCTTAGAGCACTTTTAAAAAAAGATATAGAGTTTTCATGGAATAATGTTCATTGTAGAAGTTTTTCAGAGCTGAAAAGTAAAATTAGCGCATCTCCAGTATTGAGATATTATTCACCGCTTGAAGAAGTTACCATATCTGTTGACGCTAGTGCTTACGGTCTGGGTGCATGTTTATTGCAAGACGGACAACCTGTGGCATATGCGTCACGTACATTGACGCCGTCTGAAACACGATGGGCCCAAATAGAGAAGGAACTTCTTGCTATAGTTTTCGGATGTATGCGATTTCATCAGTATGTATATGGTCATAAAAATATTAATGTAGAGACGGACCACAAACCATTGGAATCTATTTTTAAAAAACCATTGAACTCCACGCCGGTTAGGTTACAACGAATGCTGATGAAACTTCAGGGATATGATCTTAATATTAAATACAAACCTGGTAAAGAATTATTTATTGCAGATACGCTATCCAGAGCCCCTATTGAAAAAGGTTGTAATGAAGAAGTTCACGAGAAAGTTACAGTACATGTTAATACTTTGTATGAAAATGTAAATGTGTCTAAAGATAAGATCAATTTAATTAAAATTGAAACAGACAAGGATGAAGTGTTAAGAGAAGTACAAAATTACTACACAAATGGGTGGCCTGAACATAAACATAAACTAAATAATCTAGCAAAACCATATTGGGCAGTAAGAAATGATATCCATGTAATAGAGGGAATAGTTTTTCGTAATAGCCAAATTGTAATTCCTACTGTATTAAGAAAAGATATGTTAAAAAAGATTCACGAAGGACACATGGGTATAGAAAAATGTAAAAGAAGAGCTAAAGATGTTGTATGGTGGCCTGGTATGTGTGCAGAGATTGAAGAAATGGTACAAAATTGCGAAACTTGTATAAGGCATAGAACGGCACAGCGACGAGAGCCATTACAGCCACATACTGTACCTGATTTACCTTGGCAAGTTCTAGCAGCTGATATTTTTCAAATAGAAGAAAAATATTATTTAGTTGTGGTTGATTATTATTCGAAATTTTTAGAGATTTTACCTTTAAGTAATCTTACTACTAGTGCTATAATTGCTAACTTAAGAGTGACATTTGCTAGATTTGGTATACCACAGAAGTTGATTAGTGATAATGGTCCTCAATTTACTTCAACGGAATTTAAAGAATTTAGTAAAAAATGGGAGTTTCAGCATGTCACAAGCTCACCTTTATATCCAAAGTCAAATGGACTTGCGGAAAGGAATGTTCAAACGGCAAAAAACTTAATAATAAAAGCAAAGGAAGATGGCGGTGATTGGCTATTGGCTTTGTTGAATTTTAGAAATACGCCTATTACTGATGAAAATTATTCACCTGCCCAGCTTTTAATGGGAAGACGATTAAATACACGATTGCCAGTAGCACATAAACAGCTGTTACCAGAAGTTATAGAGCCTTCGAAAGTTAGAGAAAAACGAACGGACGTAATTGATACAACGAAAAAATATTATGACCGTGGTACAAGAGTTTTGCAGCCAGTAGAGCCGGGAGAAAAGGTATTTGTATGGGATAAAAATAAAAAAATTTGGTTAAAAGCAGAAGTTTTAGGTAAGGCTGGATATCGATCATATTGGATAAAAACTGAAAACGGAGGAAAGTATCGGCGCAATAGAAGCTTTATTTTAAAAAGGTCAGGAGTAAATAGGAATAATTATAGAAGTCAGGTTATTTACAATGATTATATGATTCCTTCAAGCGAGGGAAGCGCAGTTATACCTGGTAATGATAATTGTGTATATACAACAAGAAGTGGCAGAGAAGTAAGACCACCAAAAAGGTTTTATTAATTTATTTTATATCTTTTGGTTATTTTTATATATTATTAATTATTTAATTTTTATATAAAAAGAAGTGTTCATTTTATTTTAATTGTAATTTTATTTTGTTTTGTTTAATTTGTTATTATAAGAAAGGAGATGTTGTATAATAAGGTTTACTATATTTATGTCATATATTATTAAAAAAGAGATTGACGCGACAGACAATATTCATTAAATAAAAATGGGTCTTTAAGAGATGTTGTATTTTATTTATAAGCCAAATATTACAAACCTGATATAAGATTGGCTATGAGTATTAGAAATAAGTCATTAATAGGAAATTCTAAGTGTAAGACCAACCCTTTCATCCCTTATACCATAATAAACTGGCAACGGATTTGTGACACCTCTGGTGCCGAATATGTCGATTAATAATTTATTTTTACATAAGACAAGAAGTACACCCGTAGGTTTTCACACTTTCATAAAGAGTTTGGTACTAACAAGGATTTGAACCCTTGACCATTCAGATCGACGTGTTTCATTCACTGGACCATCACGGAATTCGAAGCTACGCGTAGAATTTCAATTACTAAGCCATAGTTTTTCTAAATTATCAATATGACTCAGAAATTATTCCCATAGCTGACACCGTCATGGGTTTCTTAGAAATAGTTTTATAATATAATTTAGTTATTGTCCATGACCATATGAACAACCTTGTCATATTTTTTATACAATTAAGATGAATAATACAAAATCGAATGTTTTAAATTTAGAGAGCTGGAATATGTTTATTTAGCTAATATCTTTCCTGAGGTAGGGCCTAGCTGTAGCCAACAGACTACAACTCATATACGAGTTTACTCCATCGGAGCAGTCCCTCATTCTTACAGAGGATTAGCTTGAAATAGGTGCACCTTTTTCCTTTTTATTTCTGCGCTGCGATTTCTCAGCATTTATGCATCACGTCCAATAATTCAGGCGGGTATGTGGGACTCTTGGTGATGACAGATGCAATAGACTACCCACTAAAACCCAGAGGTGCTTACATCGTAGTTGGGCGCCATAGGATCGCTGGCGCATGCTACCGTGACGCCCTGACGTTAAGTCCGCCAATACAGACTTCTTCATCTAGAGAGTCCTCCCGGATACCGAGAAAGTAGCTGAACCGGGAGTACTCTTTTTAATGCGGATATTCATAGACGACGGTGATAGCTTAACATCAGACATCCCGCCTGGCCATTTCCTATCTATTTTAGATATAAACAGCATGCTGATAAGCAATAATGTGTCAATCCTCAAAAAGTCATATTCGGAGATATTGATGTATTCTGATAATAAATAAACGCATCACACTCAACGGCTCCCATTAAGATCTCATGGTCTTGTGTCGGGAGTCCGGAAACACACACAACACTAACACAGACACCCAGATCACGACAAACATCCATATGGCTAATACAGACGTTTGCCGTGAGCGGGGATCGAACCCGCGACCGTTAGCGCTTCAGTCAGTTGCAGTGACCACTGTGCTAACGTGTCTGTCAACAATAATGCATCGTATATTCAACATTTTACGAAAAAAGTTGAAAGTCATCTAAATTAAATAAATAAAAGGAAAAAGTTCCTTAATTTTATGTTTCGAATAATGGAGTGTGTTCCATATTTTGCAATACACAATAATCTTATATAATTGAAAAAATTGTTATTAGGTAAAACTTTTTAATATACCAAACTTCTTTTAATTCTTTATATATTTTATCAAAATAGAAATGAAAAGATGGAAATATACTTTTTCAAACAAATCCATTTAGAATTTTCTAAAAATGAAGTAATATTATTCAAAAAATTCAAGTCATATAAACTAAATACGGAAAAAAGTATCTTAATTTAATGTTTCCATATTTTTCAATTTATACAATAATCCCATATATTTTAAAAAACTTTTGATCAAATAATACACTAAATATATCAATCTGCTTTTAATTCATTACACCTTTCATCAAAATGGAAAAGAAAAGAGGGATATAAACTTCTTCAAACATACTTATTAAGAATAGGTTTGACATCTTTAGACGCCATTTTCTCAAAATGAAGTACGTATGGTTTGACACAGTGTTGCTTATCAGCGTCCAATAGTCCTAAAGGAGAGCGTTGAAAACAATGTTATACATATTTAGATTTATAAGTTGTTATTTCATTTGTGACCGCAAGTTTATTTACAAGCGAGAACCGGTCTCTCAATGATTCCATTATGTACTTGACATACATATTTTAATAAATTGTTAGATCACCGGTTTCAATAAAGTCATTCATAATTATATAAGGAAAAATTATTTAATTCACATGATTTTATGAATTATTTGATTTGTAATATACATAATTGTATAGTAATAATCATTTATTTGTGGTCAATGCTCGTTCTGGTTTAGCACTGCTGAGTTTAAAAGTGTTGGAAGATTGTCTAGTATTCCTAAATATTAAGGAAACCTGCATGGGAGTCTGTCAATCTGATAATATTTTAGAGGAATACAATAATTATATTTTGCGTAATGAGTGAGTTAGTGAGTGAGTGTTAATGTCAGGTAAATATTCCTTATTAATTTTATTATGAACTATCACAGATAATTTTTCTGTTTCCAAAGATTCTTAATTATGTTTTGACCTGGCGATGCATAAGCTTTCCATTAATCACGTGATGTTTTTAGTAACTTTTTAGACCCTCTCCTCCTCCATGGTGGTACGTGGTGAGGTTTTTATATTCAATACACAATATCTTAATAGCCCCTTGTGTTGTTAGCTGATTTTTTCCAAGACTACCTTTCCCTCTATGGGCCGCTATTAATGGACAGCTCCTAAGCTTCTCTGGTCCTGCTGTTCATGGTAAGCAGTAATCTTCACATTAGATGACTCATCTGCTCATTTGCCTGCTATTTTTAACCAACTTTCAAAAAAGGACGAGGTTCTCATTCCGTTGGAGACTCTTTTCGTGTATGTGCTCCATTTACTGGAAACTTGACTTGATTTTGGTTAATTCTTATTTTGTTGATGGAAAGTGTATTCATTATTCAAATTGTCGTATACAATTATCATCAAAATCTGTTCATTAGTATGGTTTTAGCATCAAAATAAACGAAACGGCGTATTTTTCTTAGAAAGTTTTTTGTATGATTTAGCGAATGTTAAGATAAAATTTAACGAAATCTCTACAAAAAACAAAAAAAAGTGCGAACGATTTGACAGCCCGAAACCAATGGCATATATAATTATCTGCCCCTAGTTTTACTCGTGTATATGGTTACTGGTAGCGTGATGTAATATCGGCTATATTACATCACGCTACGACTCAACCTGCATCTCTAAACGGGTAATTTTACTGAAAAAGAATTTTCCAATCGATTCTGTATGGAATAGTTTCAGAGATACATAAAATTGACAAACAAATTATACCATTTTTTACCTAATATTAATATAGATTACCTAACCTTCGAGGTTTCATTCGAGTTTATATCCGCTGCTTTGCTCCTATGAGTCGTAGCGTGATATAATATAGCTTATAACCTTCCTCAACAAAGGGGCTACTCAACAAAAAAATAATGTTTCAAATCGCATCACTAGCGTCAGGGATTACCTTCTACGTACAAACTTACAAACAAATTTTAACTCTTCATAATATTAGTATAGAATCAACGCAATAATCGACCCTGTTTCATTGGTAACTTTGGAGCAACTTTCTCTAGAAGCCCTTTGATAATGGCGTGGGATATCGCCCACCACCGGATGTCATGACATTAATATTATATTATGTGTTTCGTGCCAAGCTCTAAATTCTATGGTGTATATCTTATGCTATCAGTATTTATTATTGAATAAAAAAGACAGCAAATTTTGTGTGTGAAGTTAACTCCGTAATCACTGAACTTATTTTAAAATGTATGGTACCACTATTTTAAACGGATTTAACGGGTAGACTCTACCCGTGACCACGAACGCTGCAAAGTGCTCGAAACGTCGGGATGATAAAAATAATTAATATACGCGATTTAAATCCGTTTAAAATAGTTTTATTTCAATGAATAATAATCGCGAAAATCTAAGACAACGATATGTATGGTACCGCTTATTCTAGGGGTCACTAATTAGTTACATTCGGTGCCCACTCATTCCCCACTTCTCTCCCACATCACACTAAGTTTTTTGTGAAATATATGGATGCTGATAAGTAATAATGTGCCAACCCACAAAAAGTCAAATTTGGAGATATTGATGTATTTTGATACTACGCCTCCTATTTAACATTATTCAAAAAAAATCAAGTCAGCTAAACTAAATAAGTATGGAAAAAAGTTTCTTAACTCATCAACTTTCAGATGCGTTCCTTATTTTGCATTTTGTAAAATAATCTTAAATATTTAAAAAAACTTATTATTAGATAACATATTAAATAAATCTACCTACTTTTGATTCAATATACATTTTATCAAAATAAAAAATAAAAGACCAATATATACGTCTTCAAATAAATTATTTAAGAATGGTTTTGACATCTTTAGGCGCTATTTCCTCAAATGAAGTCCGTGTGGCTTGACACAGTATTGCTTATCAGCGTGCATATATCGATACCTCCCACGTAAGTTATTGTAAGCCACGAAATTGCCGTTAACGTTTTTACTGAATACTACACGAATTTGCATTGCTTAATGCATTCAAAGTGAAAAAATACCAAAAATCTTTTTTTTTTTTTCAAGGAAAGATACAACAAAATATGCTTGTAAAAAGGCGTATTTTGTTGTAACTTTCAAACTAAAACGGATTAAAAGTGCTCTACTGTAAAATTGTAATTTTGGGGTAACAACAACTTACATGGGAGGTATCGATATAGTTTATGACCAACTAGAATAATTTACCTTAAATATTTTTCCGTTGCATATCCCATTCCCCTTCTCTTTTTGAACGCCAAGCGAAGTAACCGCGAAAAAAAACTGCTAGACTAATTTTCGATTGTTTTTTTTTTCAAGAGCGTCAAAATTGTTAACAACTTATTGAAATAGCCTGGAAACGATCCCCTTATTTCCATGGTTGGATGTCTGATTTTATTTTGTCAACATTACCTGAGCCTAAAGACGGAATTACAGTTCTAAGTTTTGCTATCAGACTTTCATAATGATTTACATAAATTGTATCTCATTACTTTACACCCGAAAGGACTTAGCGAAAATTAAGTTTGTAAGTTTCACTCTCGAGAGCGATATAAAACAATTCTAACCTAGCAACAGTAACGTAAGTAGTGTCGAAAGCTGTAAATGTCAAAAACAAGGCACTAACAGTGTTTAATACCGCACTGTACTGCGAACTGAGAGCGCACTATTGTACTTGTATTTTAAATTATTATAATTTTTATTCTTCTGAGGATACTGAACAGACATTTAGAAACTAAATCTTAAATAACACAACGAAAGTGGGATTCAATGAACAACAAACGCCATCTCTGAATAAAAGTGATGAACTAAATGTAACTATTCATATTATATTTCTGTGCGTCGTAAACAGACAGTGAATTCTTTCAGGTGTAAAGCATGATAAATAACTTATGTAGATAGTAACTTCCGCCCACGACTTCGTCCGCGTGGAATAGTTACTTTGGGCTAATAATGCATTATTTTAGAACAAATTTGGTTAGAATAAAAAAGGTTATAGTGAGCTAACCTTAAAAGATCGACGTATGCTATCGTGGGCTTTTTTTAGAACTTTTAAAAGAGAACAATTCTGTCCTACATGATTTTTGCGAAACTTTAACCGTTTACGCAGCGGAAGCTCTCTCAATAAGAAAATATCCCCCGATTTTGAAACATTCTTGTGCTCGGCTCCTTTTGGTCTTAGCGTGATAATATATAGCCTATCGACCAGTAGTTCCTGACATTAGCGCGTTCAAGGAAACAAAGAATCAAACAAACCATTCAACTTTATATATTAGTATAGATTTATAAAATTCTCGCGTTATTTAACTGCTAGTGAACCAAAATACTTTTACTCAATGACCAATTCCTGACCAATGACTTCACGAATGACGCCAGTGACGTCATGTTTGATGTCATACGACTTGAGGCAAAAGGCTCTCAGAGACATCTTGTGTACTATATCTATACAAATAAATAAAATTGTAATGTCTGTTTGTAATTTCAAATTAACAGCTTTTAACTAAATGCATATGAAAGTATATACGGTGCTTATATCACAAACAAAATTTAAAAAATTATCTGTCTGTCTTGCTGGTTGTTCCGGCTAATTTCTGAAACGTCTGGATCGATTTTGATGTGACTTTCACTAGCAGATAGCTAATAAGATAAGGAGTAACTCAGACTACTTTTTTTTTTGAATTTTTTTGTCCTAACCAGGAATCGAACACATTAATTTACGCACGCTAGTAAATTTGCTTTATTTTAATTTTTCGCAGACGAATTCGCGGGCACAGGCTAGTAAATAAATATAATTTGCATTGTGTATTCGACGTTTGTCGCCCGTGACTTCGCCCACGTTGATGTAGTTAGTTTAAATCATTATATTGTTATCGTCAGCTTTAACTTCTTGGAAATAATATCAGGGAATTGGAAGTCATGTTACTAGGTGTGTACTGAAAGAGGGTTCGCTTCGGGAATTCAACGGGCTATCATGTAGGTTGTTTAATTTTCATAACGGTATATCTTAACCGATTCTTAAATTTCTTTCTTCTATCTCCTCTTCGGTCGTTAATCGTTAATCGTCCAGGGGCTTAAAGAGATGATATATGGATGCTGATAAGCAACAATGTGTCAACCCACAAAAAGTCGGAGATATTGATGTATTCTGATAACGCGTCACGTATTTAACATTATTCAAAAATATTAAGTCGTCTAAAGTATTTAAGTACGGAAAGAAGTGTTTCGAATATTGAAGTTTCTTCAATATTTTGCAATAAATAATATTCTCATACATTTCAAAAACTTATTACTGGATAATATTTTTCATTTTACCAGCCTGCTTTTACTTTTCATAACGTTTTAGCAAAATTAAAAGGAAAGATGGATATATACTTTTTCAAACAAATTTATAAATTGTAGGTTTGACGTCTATAAACGCTATTTTCTGAAAATAAACTCCGTGTGGCTTGACATAGAATTGCTTATCAGCGTCCATATTTAAATAGAAATCTAAACAGATGTGTCTCAACTCATTAAGATTAAGGGATAGTGACGAAACATCCGTTACGTTTTCGGGTTTCTGGTCTTACATTTACAATGTTAGCGTTACAATTCATTCCGTCCTAGATACGACTATAAAATTGTCATACTACATTGTCGTTTTTTTTTAATTTTCAATTTTATTTAATTATATATTTGTAGTACATTATCATAATCTAAACAACAAACAAGTAATTGTTACATTGTCAACAAGGTACAACCGTCGCGTGCGCTATCTGCGCGCGCGCACGATAAACGCGCCCGCCATGATAATGAGATGATTAACATACATACATGCTTCCACACTTCGTCATAATTGGTGTTGCTATTGAGGATCTGACAATCAAGAATGCAATGCTACAAGAAAACAAGACTTAGCAAAATACGTTATTCCGTTGACATTCTTATTCTAGTTATTTTTATTTAAAAATCGAACAGCTGAACCGATTTTGATGGAAACATAGGGAAACATAGGGATTGATCTGAGAGTGAATCCTTTTGAAACTAAATTGTTTCAAAAATCAAAATAGACTTTATTCAAGTAGGCTTACACGAGCACTTTTGTATCGTCGTTAAACAGAAAAATAATGATAATATTAATATTATTACACTACTAAGAACCTACCACGGTTGAAAAGAAATCGAGTTAGGACGTAAATTGCATTAAAATACGATACGAATTAAAAATCTCGATTTTTGAAGTCGGTTAAAAATTAACGCTAGCTAGCTATTAAAAACGTTATTAAAACTCAGCATTCGTCAAAATGGTTATCTAAATGAAATACTTATCGATATCTTTTATAATAAAATTCTTTTGCGTAATTCTTATTTACCATTTGCAAGATTATGTTAAAGATAAAAAGACGAAGAAAATGTGCTCATTTTCTAGCAGGTTAATAAACTTAGCACAAGACTTAGACAAGAATTAAATTTGTTAGTTTTTATCTTGTATTTGACATAAAAAAATTCTGTAACCTGGTAACAGTTACCTAGGTAACCTTATGAAAACAGTTTCTGTAAAGAATAAACCAATTGACAGTAAATTCTTTCAGGTGTAAATCAATGATAATACACTTATGTAAATCTTTATAAAAGTCTGAGAGCAAAACTTAGAAGTCTAATTCGCGCATTAAAGATAGAAATCAGAAGAGTCTATCTTTTTAATTTTGTAAGTTGTAGTTAAATTAATGTTGCTAACAATGATTTATTTTCTTTTATGTAATGAAGAGAGTAACATATTTTCTTAGTGAAAAATACATTATATTATTACATAATAAATTGCTTTATTCCGAGGAAAATCACGATAAACTTAATACTAAAATGTCACATTTTACATTTGTAAGTTAAAATAGATTTTAGGCGAGAACTACATTTGTAAGTTTTACTCTCGTAAAGTCAACCTAGTTACAGATACCTCTTAAGAAGTTACGAAAGCTGAGAATGTCAAAAATAAGACAAGTAAATTCTTTTAGGTGTAAAGCAATGAGAAATAACTTATGTAAATCTTTATGAAAGTCTGAGAGCAAATCTTATAAGTGTAATTCCGGCTTTAGGCGTCTGTTGAACTCAGTAAAGAGTATATTTGCACATACTATTTGTATACGGAATTTTATAAACACGCGTTTAACATTTAAATTTTTTGTAGTGAGGCAAAAATTGTTTTAAAGATCCGAAGTTTTTTCGACGAGTAAATATGCATTAAATTTTATATCAAACGTATTAGTCAATCTCATAATCGTCAAAACGCAAAAAATATTATTTAAAATGTTTGTTTCCAGTCCACAATAATATCTATAAAATGTTTTATATAATTCTCTCCAAAAAAAAACCGACTAAAAACTAAGGAAGTTCTTAAAAGTATATTCGCCGACTCTTGATAAAAGAGGCGTATTTATCATAACAAATAGGAAATCCTTCCGAGTATTTCCTTGACTAGCTGGAGCCATTTCGATCCTCCAGGCTCAGGTTATGTAACGTTGGCGCCGGGACGACTGGCGCCGTGGAGGCGGGCTGAATACTTCTGGCGCCCAACGTGGGACCGATGTCTGTGGCTCTTATGCTCTTTAAGATTTAACTTTTGTTGTATCTAAGGCTTTGAAAATAACATGATATTTATTAAGCTTATAAATTTAATGAGTTTTATCTGATGTTGTTTTTCAATTGATTTGTTTTCTTGAAGTATTTGTTAGATTATGTTTAAATTAGATTTTGTTTATTAATGTTGTGATCTGTAAGATGTATTATAGAAAGTAGGTATGTAGATAGCTAAACTAGCTGCTTTAACTATGAAATAATCGTTTTATTTAACTTGGACTTATAAAAAGCTATATACTTATAAAAGCAAAAAAAAAAAATATACAACAATAGACAAAATATTATATAAGTATTTTAATATTTCGCTTTTAGGAAACACAGATTTTTTAGGACGTTTCGTTTATTTTACAGTTAAGTTACACCGATATATTTATACATATATGTCTTTGTAATTACTAATAATTGTCTCTTTTTTTCCAGATATAACTATAAGTTGAAATGTGAAGGAGGGAAACAGACAAACACGCCAAACAGTGCCTTAACTAGTTATAAACAAGTGCCTACTGAAGCGAGGAGTGCAAACGAACGAACAAGATACGAAAAACGAATTAAATACCACGGTAAGTTTATTAAATAATTTTAAAACATTATTCGTTCGTAACTATTTTTTTTTATACGTAAACTTAAAAAAGTTATGGATCAAAAGACGAATTTACTTGTAGATAGATATGTCAAAATATATGGAAAATATTATAAGTGATTCTGACTTTCTAAAAGATCAAGCGGCTTGTGTTTCCTAACACATTTCAATGTTTAAAAACGACTTAAAGATTACGTGACTAGCCGAAAACTCTAGAAATGGTCACATTCTAGATTTTAGTACTTCTTGATACAATTACATACTCATGTACATATACGGTATATTCTCAATCACTTATTAATTTGTTTTTGTCACATAAGATAAAACATCTGTGCAAACTGTACATAAGTACTAGATTTTTCATTAATTTAAACTAATATGTATTTAATTCTAAATGTAAAAGTGTGAAGACCTAAAAGAGCTCGAAACATTCTCTAGTACATTTACTTCTCAATTTTTCCACTTAACATGTCCTCCAAAATACCATAATACGATTTTCAAAACGATTCCGTTACATTAACGTACAAGTGCGTATAGATTTAATCTTGTTATTTACACAACGACGCTAGCAAAACTAAAACCAATACAATGCATCACCGCGGGATGTGCAGCGTGGGTGGTACGTTGATAAAAAGCGTCGATTCAGCTGCTATTTTTCATCATCTAGACGATAGAGAGAATGCCCATAAATGTGTATGGAATAACAACACGATATACTGAATTTATCTGTGTTATCGACAGCGACCCCTGTTTTTAAGGGCGCGGAATGTTTTAAAGAAAATGTTATCTGTATTGAATTGTTAGTGTTGGGGTTTGTTATTGTTTTTCCTGTTTTGGATTCTAAATTTTAGGGCAATTTTAAGGACAATAAAAGTAATGAACTATTTGGACGCTGATAAGCAATACTGTATCAAGCCATACAGACTTCATTATGAGAGAATGGCGTCTAAATATGTCAAACCTATGCTTGAGAATTTTTTTTGAAGAAGTATATATTCATCTTTTATTTTCTATTTTGATAAAAGGTAGATTAAAAGCAGATTAACATACATATTTGTTATATTATCTAATAAAAAGATTTTCAAATATTTTAGATTATCGTATAAATTATTAAATATGTAACGCACTTGACACACAAAATAGAAAAGAAAAGATGGTTAAATACTTGTTTAAACAAAAGTATTAAGAATAGTTTCGATATCTTTAGTCGCCATTTTCTCAAAATGAAGATCTTGTGGCTCGACACAGCATTGTTTATCAGCTTCCAAATAGAATTACTGCCATAGTTTAGTTGAGTAAAACAAAAAATATATCATCTCACTTGACACAAAAAAGATTTATTCAATATACTCAATGAAATTGAACTAATGAAGAGTCACTTGGGCTGAGTGCAAAATTGGCTACAGATCTGACAAACATGCCCGCACACTAAATTGCATCTTGTGTTAACAATTTTAAAGTTCATTTCACTTCAGCCGAAGCAAGTAATTACTTCAAAGTACGTCAAGTAGCACAATATGCAAAGTAAACTTTTGCTCCACTTCAGCGTTGCAAAACATTGACATCTTAACTGGAAATAATATTTGGTTAGAAAGGGTTTGCCGGAGGTTTCCTACGTTGTTTATTGACAGTAACAATGTATTAAGTTATTGCACTACAGTATCGTAGTTCATATGGAATATTTATCATATGGAATTGATTTTTTCTTAAACGTATGGAGATAATATTTTATTTTACTGAAGCGTTCATAGTAGATTTCTGTAAAGCACCATGATACTTTTATTTATATAAAAAATATATGTTGAATACAAAATTCACCCAAATATAATTTTTCCTTAAACCAAAATCACAATAGCGTCAAATTATGATATTTTTCTTTCAATCGCAACAAATTATACTCAATTCTTAATGTCCAATCCCATCTTCCGAAGGGTCCTTATCTGCGAAACATCAAATTGCAGCAATCGAACTGTCAACTGCTAGCAAAACACGCACCCTTCCCCGTCACGACCCATTTGTTCTGAGCCATCGCACGCTAAGTAAATATGCATAATTGTTCACGATTATGAACCTACGCCATCTTATTTTAAACTACCCTTTTTGCCACATCAAGAACGCAGAATGGAGAACCGCTCGCCGTGTTTTCGTTATTGAGTGTCAATTTGTGATCTTTTGTGGTTCGAATGAAGGGTTAAAAGTGCAATATTGTGTAACTAAATACTATATCTGTGTCAATTTTTTTTCAATATATTTATTTTTGAAGTCGCTAAGGATGTCTCCCGAAAATAAACTTACGACTCGAAATAATAAGTGTTAATATATTTCTTTTATAGAAGTCCTTGATGACGCAATAAATATTAAGCCATAAATAGCCACTCGGCCATTCATTATTTCTTATCGTCTTTGTAGATGCTAATGTCGAATGATGTAATTCGTTACAAGTATATGAGCCATATATTTGGCAACTCTGCGAAATGTTAAGTGAAGTATAAAATTAATGATGTTTTTTTATTGGTCATCGGCCAAAGTTCATCGACACTAAATCTACTCGTGACATGATAAGGGGATTAATAACTCCCACAGCAGCCCCAAAAAGCCTCGCATCTTCGTTTCGATACGAATCAATAAACAAAATCAGAGGCGCCGGAAATCCGAACGGAGTCCGAGATGCATTTCCATGTTTCACCGTCTTTTCACCCTCCGAATATCATCCCTAAATCGTTCCCATCTTATGTGAGTGCGAGGGGGACGGAAGAGTGTCAGGGCGCGTGCGCGGACCGACCCCTCATGAACTTTGGAGAAGGTTGATAGTGGTGAACAAGAGATCCTGGCGTGTTGCCGGGGTAGAGAAACATTCCTCCGTGGATCGTCCGCGGAGGCGGAGGTCCCGCTCTCTCATACCCGGGCTAAGACCTCTTCAAACTCAAGCTCTAGATAACATTACTTGAGCAACCTCTGAGCAGTAGTCTTGTACTTCTGCCTTAGTTATCTTTGACTTAGTCTCCGATATTATTTCAATATTCTTTCATTCAAATAATAGCCTGAAACTTACAATAGAACCAAGCCTTATTGGCGTTCAGAGGGTTACCAGGGCGTGAGAGAGCGAGAAGGGATAAAGTATTATTTAAAGTGGGAACGAGACGACAGCATGAATCGCCGCTACCGGTCGAGGTAAGTGCCACTTGTGAGCCACGTGCTCGAACTTTAGTTTTGTGGGCTTCAGGTCCATACACATTCAATTCCATTCACCTTATTGTTTTACCGTCAAGGGGTTCAGTTTGTTCTTTTGAATGTGAAAAGAACAATAACTATACCTGTTCGTTTTGTATCAATGGAATTGATATTAAAAACGTATTTATTGAAGCGAAGTTCTTCTATAAATATACTTTCGGTAAAATACTGTTCATACTTCAATTTATCATATTTCTTTAATTTTATTTGTTTGTGTAACGTTTCCATTAATTAAAATTCAATTTACATATTCTTAGTAATATCTCAACAGATAAGAACCAAAACTTGACCAAAATTGGTAATAAATCATGTACAGTTTTCATTGAACGTATTCAAATGGAGTTATTTAATTAAATCAATCGCGATTCCTTTATTAGCTCCTCCCCCGACAGAATTAGTATAATCTGTTGATTCACAAACTGCATCCTGTGATTATACTTCGTTAGAGCTCTTTTAGCGGATTAACGCGTGCCGTCCCGCAGGGCTGGGATTTACTTTGTATAATATATCGTCGATTGATAATACGATGCTTGTTTATGTGTTTGTGAAATCACATAATTATTGTTAGTCCATTTTCTTTCGTCTTGTTATTTTAAAGTAGAATTGTCTTAAAATTTTTAAAATGATTTACCATCTTTCTTTTCAAGATTAAGAAAGATCGTTACCATGTCTGAAATTCAGGAAAACATCAAAATTTTCAAGATTTTTTTAGTAAAGTGTTTTATTGGTCTATTTTCGTTTCTGTTCCCATTATCTCATCTACATTATAATAGATAGTTTTAGAATACATTAACCGTCCATAGTCCGTACTGTTCCGTCTACTTCTATAATAAATTTAGTCTTCTCTTAATTATTTGATTCTAAGATTATATTTTTAAGTTTTTCTTTCGTCTTTGTCCCTTTTATTTAATTCCATTTTCTCTATTTATATTATAATAAAATTTGTCATATAGAAAAGATCGTTTCTGCTTATTTACCATCAACTAAATCCTCCGAAAATTGTGATAACTGCATCATATGTTTCTTTTACTATATCTATATCATTAAAAACAGTTTCAAATAATGAAGGAACGTCGTCTCACTATCTCCAATTAGGGTGATCCAGGAAAGTTTCAAGTCATTCATTATACGTTAGTATTTATCGTCGCCGGGGGCTCGCGATCGTCTCCTGCGGTGATGATTGGTCCGGGTTCTAAGTTGATTGATTATGGACCCTCCCCTGGAATCAGGATGTTTGGTATTATGACTTATTTACACTGAATGTGTGCCAATTAAATTTTTGACTTGTTCGTTAAAGATCGCAAGCAAGTCAAAGTTCTTCTCTTGTAACCAAATTTTTTTAGTATTTAATTGCTTTTACCATTTTTTTATGAAACATTGGTAATGGCGAGTATAAAATAATCCGAATCATTTTGGAAATAGATATCTTTATGAGACTTTGAGGCTTTTTCTTCAAATGAAAATTATACCAAACTGGAAACTTATCATCAAAAGTATTACCAATGATTAAAAAAAAAAAACAAAATCCAGATCAGCTTTCTTGTTTACCAAAATCAGATAAAATTGGCTATATGGAAAACATCGCCCCACGATTATAATCTTCGCTATAGTAAAAGCATGTTTTCTCTGTCCCCACATAATCCCATGTCCCCTAATTCGCTAATAGAAAACAGACTATCCGATTTCCCGATTCGGACACCGTGACGACTTCCGTCGTGCACCGGATGTGCGATATTGATGGGTATTTTATTTTTATGTTGGTATTCCATTTGTCTCGCGTTTCTTGGTAACGCTAATGATATCTGCCCCGATTGGATGATATTTCTGTAATAATTTCTTTTATAGATGGGATAAATTTAGCGAATTGTTATTTATAAAATGTCTTATGTTATTACGTTGATAATTTTCTTTTTTTCTTTTTTATTATTGATTCGTTTTGAAATGTATTTAGATGAATTGAACACTTTTCTTTTAATTTGGTTTTGGGAATTTAGAAATAATGTTAAAGATTTTGTATATAAACTAAAACAATATAAAAACAAAAAATTTTTTAAGTACTCTATTATATATATAAAAAAGATTAATTTCAATTTCATATTTACAATATGTTATATTTGCTAATATATACAATATGGCACCTATTTTCCATCATCCTATGTAATATGCTTTGACAGTCTTTAAAGGTACATAAAAGTAAATGACATGCCTGTACATAAAATATCCAAGAGGATGTAAGAACATAACCACACCTATTTACCAAACCCTGTATACCTAAAGTATATACACAGAGCGCGAAAGGGACGCAGCATCCAGGCGCCAGACGAGCCGGCGCCGGAGTGTATCGATCACCCCCTCCCCCGGACATTCGCGTGGGAGGGGCACGCATGCGCATAACTTGTTTGCGTCGATCCTTCGAGATAGGTTATTTTTAAATTTCATCTAGCGTTCTATCGTGACTTTGTTTGTTTTAACTCAAAGCGATTTTTCGAATTAAATTTTAATATTTTATATAATTAGTTTTTTTTAATGAAAGCGGTGCTAGATCCTTCTTCATAGGCAAGAGGCTTTTTCCCAGCATTAGGATTTTAGAAATTCTTACCTTAATAACTTACTTATTATGTAAATTACTTAGGGACTGTTTCATCGGTTACTATTAAGTCCACGATAGCTTCATCAGCCGAATAACCACGATTTTGGGTTTCAAAGGTCTCGAATAATAAGGTTCAAAGGTCTAGAATAGTACCTCTTGCTCGCAGCTTCGCTTGGTTGTTGTAGAATTTAAAAATAATTACATATACGTATATATAAATAGAATATACATAATTGCCTTGTGGAATTATGTACCTTTCAAACGGTTTGAACGTTTTAAACAATACAAAAATTCCTTCGCTATTTATTATATTAATACTAATGTTATAAGATAGGGAAGGTATTGTGTCTATATAGATTTAATACAATTTTTCGATAATTATGATGACATCTTCTTTAAACATTGGTGTACGTACGTTGAAAGTATATTTAATAAATTATCTCGAATATTTAAATATGTGATTATCTTATCTGGTGGGAATGTTTACATTGCCTAAACTCGATACGCTTATCTGATAATGTACATATGTACATTCGCATTACGAAAATCTGCAGAACCGATGAGGATATATGTAGACTTAGAAGTTTTATGTGGATTTTGGTGTTAAATTAAAAAACGACATATTAATGGGATTTATTAATTCTTTCATGTATATACAATTTTAAGTGAGGTAACGCTTGCCTAAAGCGTAGCAGCCTTCTACAGCTGGCTCAACCGGGGCAGTACCTCACTCTCAAGCTAATTTACCACCTATTTTTATACAAAAAAAGTATATAAAATTGATCCTAATTTCAAGGTGTACTAGTCGGATTTGAAAAAAATCTACGTTAGATAGCATCTCTATCTAAGAAGGCTACAGGCTATATAACATCACGCAACGATTTATATAAACAGCAGAAACCGTAGATGCTTGTGATAACGCTAGAAACTTAATGTCTTGCAATTCCTAATTGTTGTTTAACTTTCGCCTTGAAAAGAAAGTAATTACAATCTAAAAAATTATTAAACTGAAAATTAAAAAAAAAAACAATAATCTAATCACGAGACCATTTCAACAAGGTCTAACATGATACTTCTGCTGTAAATTGGTGAGGAGTTGTGCATCCTGCTGATTCCATATCATGCAGGAGGCCTTGAATTTTAATGTGATTAGAGATTTCAAGAAAAATATCCATTTTGCACGTCGTTGAATTCGTTTCGACTAATTTTGGCGCCCAATGTGTGACTATGTCTGTTTGATAGGACCATATTTAATTACGTCCTTTGTCCACCATTGCTTAAGACCATCACATCCACGACGCCATAATAGAAAATCTATAATAGATTGTCTACAGAGAAAATTTGTCCCATAATATGTTTTACCTCAATAGAGATATGAACGGAAATCTGACACCATAATAGTTTTCTGTATCAGAAATAGACGGTCATTGTTTGTCGGCTTTGTCTCGTCATCAACCCCTTAACTCTTTGTTTGTGGTGCGGAGAAATGTCACATGATACATACACATATATAATATATCCTATTCTATTAACAATAGCGTTTGTGATCTTAATTTTCTATTATCATTATGGTTTTCGTACAAACTCAAACTCAAAATACACTTAATTGGACGCTGATAAGCAATAATGTGTCAAGCCACACGGACTTCATTTTGAGAACATGGCGTGTAAATATGTCAAACTTATTCTTAATAAATATGTTTGAAGAAGTATATATCCATATTTTCATTTCTTTTTTGATAAAACGTATGATGAATTAAAAGCAGATTGATATATTTAATATATTATCTAATAAAAAGTTTTTAAAAATATAAGATTATTGTATAGATTACCAAATTACGAACGACCCTGAAATTCGAAACAATTAATTAAGAAAATTTTTTCCGTAGTTATTTAGTTGATATGACTTTATTTTTTATTGAATAATGTTAAATAGGGGACGTAGTATCAAAATACATCAATATCTCCGAATTTCACTTTTGTGGGTTGACACATTATTGCTTATCAGCAGCCATATGATATATATTCTATTAACAATAGCGTTTGTGATCTTAATTTTCTATTATCATTATGGTTTTCGTACAAACTCAAACTACACTTTATTAAAATGGGCTTTTAATGCACTTTCGAATCGTCGAGTTACATGTCATATTTTCATTTTAGATTTTTATAAAGCTACCACCGGTTCGGAATGTTGTCTCTACCGAGAAGCACCGCGAGAAGCTCGATACTAACTCTTTTAAATCAGTTATACATAATGTATTTTTAAATAAATTGTACATAAATATAAACGACTTCAAAGATAACTTGTTCTAAACATAGACATAACATCGCATCAAGCATATGGGTCATTACATACTATGAAACCTTCTTCGAAAAATATGCATTTAAATATCGAAAACTTCATCCAAATTGGATCAGCCGATTTTTGTTAAAATCACGGATAATCAAACTTATATATATATACACATATATATTATAAGTTTAGTGTATAATATATAAAGATCTGTTGAAGATATACTGCCTGACTACAAAAGATTTAAACAGACGTTAAACGCGTGTTTATAAAAATCCGTACTACAAATCCGCGTCTAAGCACAGTTTTGAGTTAAATATGCTTTAGATTTAGATTGACATACGTGTAAGTGAGTTTAATAGATGTCTAAAACCTATTTCAGCTGTCAAATGTAACCTTTAACATTTTGTCAATAAGTTTTTTTACGAGTTTATTCGCTGTGAAGCAATTTAGATAATATTTTAAGCAATGTTTAATTTTTTAACACGGTTTAGCTAGACACGTGTTCAACATGGTTTTAATGCGTCTTTTGTAGTATAAAAAATAGTTTCGTAAAATTGGCTTGATGCTGCATCATCAGGAATCGTAAGGATACACTCCTCACCAACCTATCGTGTTTGGGCTCGTTGAAATGGTCTCAATGAGTAGATTAACAGGGGTTTATTAAAGTTTTAAATTTTATCTTCTCTACGATACTAATTAAGCTCTTGATTATTTAATGAAAATTTGTTACAATAATTCAATGCGATATGTATTATGGAAATCTAACATGCATTACAACATGGAGACAGCTGTATACATACATTTTAAGGAAAGGGGTTTTTAAATTTCTTTATTAATGTGTTGGTGCATAGCTGCAAAATTTAAACGATCCCTTGATGTTATAACTTTATTGATTTAAGGAAAATTCTAAATCGCAACTCTTTTCATGATGAAACATCAAAGATTTATGGTAATTTGACATACTTAGTCCTATTTGTTAGAATTTTGAATTACTACGATATTCTTGCAAACCAGCGATACATACTTGTGTATTTGAGGGTAACCAGATGTTTGATTCTGTGAGACAAGTCCTGGTTTTATGGCGTTTTGTAGACTTAAATTATCACTTACAAATTTTAAACGCTAGACTAGATTTACTGATATACTTTATTATGTGATAAATTTTATTCTAAATAGTAATCGTTTGTGTAAAAAAATGTAAGCGGCTTCAAACAGTAGTGTTGTTGTATACACAGACAGATCGCAGCAATCCCGGGTCATTTGCTATTAGTTAATGAAGAGTTGTTACGTTTATCTCCGAAGATAATCATCAGGACCTCATATATTATATACTAAAACTTTTTTTAACAATATGCAATCGCATCCAAATAGAATCAGAAGTTTTTTATTTTTAATCATCTTGACAGACACGTTGGCGCAATGGTCAACTGACTGAAGCGCTAACAGTCGCGGGTTCGATCCCCGCTCACGGCAAATGTCTGTATTGGTCATACGGATATTTGTCGTGGTCTGGGTGTTTGTGTTAGTGTTGTGTATGTTTCCGGACCCCCGACATAAGGTAACAAGATCTTAATGGGGGCCGTTGAGTGGGAAAATAGTAAATCTTTTGTGCACAATAAATGCTGGAATTACTTAATCTATGTTACTATTTAGAAGTAATGTTAGTCTAAATCGTCATAGCCTATATTTTATGTAAGCTACGTTTTGTTATAAACCAAAATTTACTTTAATGTGAGCGAATCCGACAAACAAGAGTAATTTTCTCATTTTGTAATCAAATGTAAATTTCCCATGAAAACCCGAGGTTCGACGCGTAGATGGCGACCCCAGCTGTGGCGTCTGGCCTTATTCCGTAACTAAGCAACGGGGACGACGCCGCGACGCCTCGTGACATAATCCGTCGAGACTCTTACGATTAGTTCGTGTTTAATAAATAACGTTGTTAAACACGATTATATTCACATTATTTGGACGCTGATAAGCAATACTATGTCAAGCCACGTCCGTGTAAAACTTCGAAATTTGTATTTAATTTATATAAATGTTTGATAAATAAACATTCGTCTTTCACTTAAGAAATTCTTACGATTTTACTTTTCACTACGCCAAATTTGGACGCTGATATATATATACTGTGTCAAGCCACACGGGCTTTATTTTAAAAAAAGGCGTCTAAACACGTCAAACCTATTCGTAATCAATTTGTTTGAAGACGCATATATTCATATTTTCTTTTCTAATTTGATAAAAAGCATAATGAACTAAAAGCAGATTGGCTAGTAAAAAGTTTTATCTAATAATAAGTTTTTCAAACATATGAACTTATTGCATAATCCAAAACATGGAACATTTCAATATTCTAAACATCAGATTAAAAAACTTTTTCACGTTAATAACGTTAAACACGTAAAGAATTATTGGAATACATCAATATCCAAATTCGACTTTGCGGGTTGACACATTATTGCTTATCAGCCTCCATATATTTGTATCTCTAGAATTAAACCATACCTTTTGAGTGAATGGAGAGATACGAACGAGAAAAAGGAACGAATTGCCGATAGCATTTTCATGAAAGAAGAATTTTAAACGCTTACGTCACTCCGCCCTTTCACCGATTTGTAAAGAAAGTTGATTTGATCAAAAAAACTGTGGGCAAGGTTTTTGCATGCCTTATACTTTTTAACTGGCTGCCCCTCGCGGATTCACTCGCGTTTATTACTGCTTCGCTCTTATAAGACGTTGCGCAATGTAATATAGCTTATAACCTTAATCAGTAAACGGAATCCAACGAAAAAATTATTTTAAAAATCGCATCAGTAGTTTTAGAGGTTACTCCCTATATACAAACTTACAAACAAATTTTACCTTTTTAATATAGACGAGAAGAAATAAGTTATATATGGACGCTGATAAGCAATACTATGTCAACCCACAAAAAGTCTATTTGGAGATATTTTTGAAAACAGAAATTACTAAAAAATATTTATATGAGGACAAAACTTACCTAAAGATATATCTTAAAGTTAATATATTGTAGTAAGTAATAGTAATGAAAAAATATACAATAAGAAATAAAGAAAGAGAAATTAAAAATAACTATATTAAACCTAAGTAACTATCGATGTCACAGTGAGGCAAGGTGCCCAAAACACTGGCAGCATTACCTTTTGTATGGCCAGACGATATGCTGGCCGAGGTAGCTGCCAGCCCTTCGATCACCTGTAGATTCGACGAGGCGGAAAGACATATAAAAAAAAAGACATATAAAAAGAAAAATATTATTTGGAGATCTTGATTCGTTACATGTTTAAAATTATTAAAAAAAAATTCATGTCAGTTAAACAAAAGAAGCACGGAAAAAATGGACTTCATTTAATGATTAGACTATTGAAATGTGTTACATTTTTTGTGATATCGAAGAATATTATATATATGAAAAACTTATTACTATATAAAACTTTTTATTATACTTATCTGCAATTAATTCAATGTACCTTTTATTAAAATAGTAAAGAATAACGGATATATACGTCTTTTAACCAATTTATTAAGAATACGTATGTTATCTTTAAACACCATTTTGTCAAAATGGAGTCCGTGTGGCTTGACACAGTATAGCATATCAGCGTCCAATTAATACGTAACCTATGTCAGTCTAATGTATTGATGAATCTAAATAATAACATTAACATTATCGCGTGTTTATATAATATAAATTAATTAGGCCGCATCCGTATATAAAAATGTTAATTTGAAGACGATTAATTGCTGTAAACATTACTGTCGTGATAAATATTATTAAAAAAATAATAATATGATATACTTTTTAAAAAGTATTAAGACTATAATTAATTAAAATTGATTCGGAAATTAAAGATACTGTGCACGTTTTGTTAGATTATTTTTTAACGATTTTATTATTACTTGTAACTATTTTTTTTTTCAAAAGTTATACTCTCCTATTCTTATTTAATATAACGGGTCTTATCGCGATAACTAATGGTAGTAATACCTTTTTAATTCAAGCTGACTCGATGATGGGATGAGGCAGCTCGTGACCACGACGAATGCAACATCGTCGAAACGTACGAATAGTATAAATCGCGAAAGTTTAAAATATATGGTTATACTCTCCCATTGATCCCCTAGAATTTTAATCAAAATCAGCTTAGAAGTTTGATTTTCAGTGCCTTATTTTCGACTCAGACTATTATACAAGACAAGTTGACGCAATGGTCACAGCTTACGTAAGGTTATAGGTAACTGTTACCAGGTTGCAGAGTTGTCTTATATCAGTTACGAGAGTAAATCTTACTAATGTAATTGTCGTTTCATTTATTACGAGAACAGTAATAATAGAGATATCGTCAGTTCGTGTATTGTAATTGATTTGACGTGGGTGTTGCTGAGGTATGGTGACGTATATGTTCACACTGGCTGACTGGCCTTTTTGAGTATTTGTGTTGGTATATTTGAATTTTGATAAGCAATAATGTGTCAACCCATAAAAAGTCAACTTCGGAGATGATAATGTATTCTGTTAATGTCATCACGTGTTTAACATTATTAGAAAAAAATTCCATTGTTATTAACTAAACAAATTCGGGAAAAAGGTTTCTTCATTTAATGTTTCAAATATTGAAGTTATTTTTCATATTTTGCAATAGATAATAATATATTTCAAAAACTAATCTTTCTATAAAACTTTTTATTATATAAATCTGATTTTAATTTATTATACATTTTAAATTAAATTAAAGATTTAAATAATTGATATTACCTTATTTATAATTGATATAAAACTAGCTGAAGCACACTGATAATGATATTGACAGCGTTTTGTATGGTGACTTCCGGCTAACCCCTCCCCCATTTCTTTCCTTACTTCCTATTACACTTCTTTTTCATACTTCCTATTACACTTCTTTTTTTTCATATACACTTCATACTATATCCTCTTGTTGTCGCCTCAGCGGTGTAGGATCTTCATTAATGTTTATGCTTTGGATCTTAGTTTATAGCTAAAGCATATTATGCTGTACAGGATTATATAGATGATAATAATGCATTGATTTAGTATAGTTGGATTTCATACAGGATGTATATATATAAGAATCTTCTTTTAATTGATTAAATAAATAAACGTGTGTTGCTCTGTAACCGAAGATTTATTATTAATATTTATATATTATATATTTATTATATACATTTATTACATTACATTATTTATAACAACTTTACTACATACCTGTAACCAAAGAAACGACTTTAACGTTTATTTATTATATTCAATAAACCAATTCAAATTAAAGTAAAATATATTTTTTCTATTATTCGTTTCTATGGAAATTCATGTCAGTATGTAAAATTAAAAAAAAAACACAATATAATATAAAACCTACATTACAAAAAAACTTAAAAATTAAAAGAATACATTTTCTTTACATATATACATTTGTAATTTTTAAATGTATGCACTAATAAATACAATTTTTAAAGAGTACCTATCGATTATCTTCCCGGTTCTTCTCGGTAGAATCTACATTCCGAACCGGTGGTAGCTTTTCCTTAATTTAAGTATTTTTTGTTTGTTTTGACGATAAGTGCTTTTAAAAGTCACTGATTTTGACTTTGATGAGTCAGTCAGGAAAAGTAATTATATATTTAGACATAAACCATTTTAATGTCTAATAAACGAAGAATTCGTACCGTTTGAATGTTATGGACGATATAGTCCTGTCGTTAACACTTTGGTATATTAAAATTCCTCGCTAAGGGCTGGCAAACTGCCCTTTTATGCAAAACTAGCGACGATAACTCTCGTTATGACTGCAGGGTTGCTTGACGGACGTGATGATGGTGGAATTATTGCGATTAAATTATTATTTACTAGGTTTTGCCCGCGGTTTTGGATGGTAGTCTAAAAGAAGTATTACTCTTATAAGTTTTGCTTCGTAAAGATTTACGTAAGTTGAATAATGATGCGTCGATTTAGTATAGCTGGATTTCGTATAGGATGTTTAATATATAATAGCTTACCTAATGAAATTCTTAATGAAAAAACCTTTACGATTTTTAGAAAGAAATTATTAACTTATTGTAAAAAGAACTTAGATTAACTACTCTTGAATTGTATAAGTCGTTACTACTATACTAATTATTAAATAAATTATTTTTTTTTTAATAATAAATAAATAACGCATCACACTCAACGGCCCCCATTAAGATCTCATGACCTTGTGTCGGGGGTCCGGAAACACTCACAACACTAACATAAACACCCAGACCACGACAAACATCTGTATGGCCAATACACACGTTTGCCGTGAGCGGGGATCGAACCCGCGACCGTTAGCGCTTTAGTCAGTTGCAGTGACCATTGCGCCAACGCGTCTGTCATAAATTATGTAATACATCTCATTTAAGTGAACATTGTATGTTCTTTATGAGAAATAAAGTTCTTTAACCACAATACACATATTTGTTATTTTTAACTGTATGTACTTATTGAGAAAATTTTAAAAGAGTACCTATCGAGTTCCTTTCCGGTGGTAGCTTTTTATTGATTTAAATAAAGTTTGTTTTGAAGATTCAAAAGTGCCTTCTTGAATAAAGTATATTTTAACTTTGATCTTGATTGTTTGTACCTTTAGGTATTATTACGGTTAGTTATCGCGATATTTAAAATATGCATTATGTATTTTGCTTTTACTTGTAGTTTTTATTAAATGCTTGTTACCTAAGAAGCCGATTTGTTAACCGATTTCGGAAATTGTTTTTTAATTTGATACTTTCAGATTGATTACATAGAATTTTCACCAAAATCGGTTTAGTGGTTTAGTTTTAATATCGAAATAAGTGATATAGTGTCCACTTAAACGAAGCTTCGTATTTTGTTCTTGAAGTCAGTTCGTTTTTTTATGTAATCTTTTTTTTTAACGTACAAACTTACCCTCGTAAATAGTTTTATTATAGCGATTCAATTACCATATGAAGGGGTTAGGATCTGTATCGATAAATCTTGGTCCTATTACATTTTTATAGTTACCGCGGGTCTTTAACGTGTTTATATTTATGCGTTTTCAATTAATGAAATGAAACGTATTTCCTATCTATAATTAACCGACTTCGAATAAGAAAAAGGTTCTCAATTTAAAGTTATAAGGTATTAAGTTTTATTTTTACTCCAACCAGTTAAGTTATCGCCAATGATACTTTTATATAATTAAACTACGTTATATATATGTTATAAGCTTTTGGATGTCGCCAACCAAAACGCCGACCACTGGACGTCGTTGCCTAGCAACTAGCTAGCGATTGAGTATGAAAGGCGAATGTATCTTCGAGCAACAAGTCAATTGGCGAGCTTGTCAAAGGTGTAAATGGATACATATCTAACGCCAGATAGTATGAACGTAACATATATCTATACTAATATTATAAAGCTGAAGATGTTAATGTTATTGAGGATGGAGGCTATATTACATCACGCTACGACTCATAGAAGCGAAGCAGTAACCATAAACGCGAGTGAAACCGCGAGGGACAGCTAGTATAACATATAGGTGTTTCACAATAAAAAGTAAAAGTAAAAATGTATTCCTTCATGGAATGTATGTAAAAATCCAGAAATAACTCCGCAAGGAGTTCCGGTCGATGACCCTTGTCGTAATGTGCGGTGCCTAACTGTGCAGCTTCGCTAGGACATGTCCCGATTTTAACTAAACCTACACTTAAAATTGTGTTCTTGTTATTGTCTTGGAATACGTTCAATATTTATGAACGCGTTATTTTTACGACATCAATGTCAATAACTTTTTAAACACGACATAAAATAGATAATACTGTAAAGAGTTCTACTAAGAAATAATTAATGTATTGTACAGTAGTTTGCAATTTATATATTAATTTTATTTTATTTGTAACTTTTATTATCCGACATTAAATGGCTATACTTTTCTTAAATAAATCTTAAAATAAAAATATTATTAGCTTTGTCATATAGTGCACGCTGTGGTCCTATAATCGAAGAAACACACAAACAATAGACATCAAGAATGACAAATTTGCGAATGCGTACTGCGGATCTTTTGTTGGATACTCATAAAATAAATAAAATATATAACTTTGCTTAAATGACGAAATACTTTTTCGTTAAATACGCGATATAATTTGCTATTTCTATCCGCGTCCCGTTTTTACACAAAACGTCCCGGGTTTCCCGCGATCTTGTCCCGAATTTTAACAAACAGATGGTATTCGTAACGTAATATAAATTGTTCGGTCTGAAAGTATTAACTTGGTCCGCCGGTATGCTTTCGTTTATTATTAGTTGAAACAAAACAATTGGTTCTGTTTTAAATAAAATTCTGTTTCGAAACATTTGTTCGAATTTTTGGAATAGGGTGTTTAAATTTAATTTGTAAATTATAAGGCTAGAATTACATGTGTAAGTTTTACTCCCGTAAGTGATGAAACAACTCTGTAACCTGGTAACAGTAGATAATCTTACGAAAGCTTTGGCTGTCGAAAATAAAGGCTCTGTCAGTAAATTCCGTCAGGTTTAAAGCAATGATAAACAATTTATGTAAATCTTTATGGAAGTCTGAGAGCAAATCTTTATAGTGTAATTCTCGTCTAGCAAATTATTAAAATCCGTCAAGCGCGAGTCCGATTTGCTTTTACTGGTTTATTCGTCTACTCTTAAACACGTGGCAGTTTCGGAACACCTGTTAAACGTTTTATTTTTATTTTTCTATTATTACACGTCGCCATCTTGAAATGTGTTTTCTAAACTTAATTTTATCATAGGGATTTGGAAAATAATTGTTTTAAGAATATACCATTGTAATTGTACATTACCATCTCACGTACAAATGATTCTGAAAATATATAGTTATAATTACGAGTAGACGGTTTTACCCGACAGACGAAATTACTCTTCGGTCGGCCTTACAGCGATAACTAATCGTAATAATAACTTTTTATTGTCAAACTGAGTCGAGTTGAAAACTAAGTCGCATCCATCGTGATCACGAGCTGACTTTTTAGCGCTCAGTCAGCTCATGACCACGACGGATGCAACTTCATCGAAACGTCGGGCAATAGAAAGGTATTTATTCGATTAGGGGTCGCGTAAAACGTTACATAAAATAAGAATAATATTAATCACGAAAAACGAAATCAGGCCCTCATTATCGCCCTGACTACCAAATTTGATCAGCGATTTAAGCATGAAAACTTTATAAACAGACAGACAAACAGAGTTACTTTCGTATTTATATTATAGTATAAATATATCGATGTATTAATATATAAATGTTTGTATGTATGTCTATTATACACGTTCCCACATTGCATGGAACACGTGTGGCATGGTTTAATGAATGAAGGGATAACCCGAAAAGTAGTGGTAAAAATAGCCCTTACAAAGATGAATGTATGTGTCCTTTTTTTATCTTTTTAACCGACTACGTATGGTTCAGATGTGTAATTTACGAGTAACTTGTTTGTATGCCTTATTGTTATGTTATAACGGTTTTTCGTTAGATGATTTATTTAAATAAGTTTTAAAATATTTTTGGTATTTAAGTAAGCCCAGTTGACATCCTGTATATTTATAGATATGTGATATATATAACATTTTAAAAGATATGCTCTTACGTCACCAGGGACCGAGCGAGCGTCCACAGGAAACACCGTCGGGCGCGTGACGCCTGCGCGAGCGCATCGAGCACGCGCTACAGGACAGCTGGAGACGGCTGACGGCCCCCAGACCCGTAAGTTAAACTAATATTATAAACACGTACGTGAGTTAGTTTGATACGCCTTTACGCCTCAATTACTCAAAATAGTAAAATTTTTAATACACATCTCGGCTAGCACCTCTGAGTTTTCAAGTGCTTTTAAATTCATTTCGTGCTTCCGCAAGAGAGCAGCGTGATGGATTTAGCTCTAAAAGCTCAAAAGTAATTTGATCACCGCTGCCCATCGAAATTTACAAAATGAGGATGAAAGGGTATAGGAAACTTATTTCCTATTCCATTTCATCCCTTACTCTCTTTTCTTAAAAACGCATGGGGAAGGGGGTCGGACTCCCGACTCTTACTCACCGTTGGAAGTACTACCCCGGTGAGGTCATTGGGCTACAATTAGTGAATTTTATTGCATAGTTTAAATATCACCATATTTCCAGGGTTCATTCCAAAGCCGGCCGCGGCACCGTTCCTTCAGCCACGAGAGAAAGAAACCCAACCAGGAGCATAGGAGGAGCAGTGCACATTCGTTAGACCTTGAACAGCAGACTGCTTCTATACATAGGTTTGTTAATATTGGATTATGGTATTCATTTTTTACCGTGCCTCGGAGAGCACGTAAAGCTGTCGGTCCCGGTTGTTATGCCTGATAGTGATCGTTACTCTTAGTTGGGAGATTAGTGAAGTGTAAATGGTTACTGGCTTGCCCTCAGGGATTTCGGAGATCAAATGTTAACTTGGCAATAACCGGACTAAAGTAATAAGTGGATCCTGAAAGATGATTAATTTATTGATAATAGGCGAGAATTACATTTTTTAACAACATTTTGGTAACAGTTATTTTGGTAACCTTACGAAAGCTGTGAGCGTCAAAAATAAAGGCACCGACAGTAAATTCTTTCAGGTGTAAAGCAATGAAAATCAACTTATCTAAATGTTTTCAAAAGTCTGAGGAAAAACTTATAAGTTTAATTCTCGCCTTGAATTCATTAAGGAATTGACTAGTCAAAGTCAAATTAATGTATGCCATAAATAGAATTTTGTGAAAATAAGCCTTTCACTTTAGTTCGTCGTATACTTACTATTATGGTGCATTTTTAATTTTTGTCGAAAACGGCCCCAAGCGTACTTAAGTTCGCTTAACCCTAACACTGTTCAACCGATTACCATGAAAATTGCCATATATTTTTGGTTTTCTGCAAAGTTTTACTTATTGAACTTAAACACATAAGGCAGGATCTAGATCCTAAGAGAAGTCTGGCTAGTCGTATAATGTAGTTCACTATTTCCACAGAGCGCATTCACTATCCAAAATGGCGACGCTCTCCTTGAAGATATCTCTGGAGGGAGGTAAAGTTGTGAAGACCATCCAGTTCGACCCCTCCACAAGCGTGTATGACGCCTGCCGGATCATAAGGGAGAAGATTCTAGAAGCTAATGCCAATGACCGTAAGTGTACCATTTAGTTTTGATAGGAAGCATCGAAATTGAATTTTTGTATTTAATAAATATAAATAAATAAAAATTCATATTTTACGCCTTATTTGGACACTGATAAGCAATACTGTGTCAAGCCACGCGGATTTTATGTTGAGACAATGGTGTCTTTTTAACCTATTCTTTATAAATTTGTTTGAAGGGGTATATATTCAACTTTTCTATGTTGATATAAGGTATAATTAATTAAAAGCAGATTGGTATAAAAAAAATGTTTTTTCTAATGATAAGTTTTTCTAATACTTGAGATGATTTTATATGGCAAAATATGGAGAACACTTCATTATTCGAAACATCAAATGAAGAAACTTTTTTCCTCACTTATTTAATTAAGATTACTTGGATTTTTTTAATATGAGACGCTGTATCAGAATACATCAATATCTTTGAAATTTTCAGGGTTGACACATTATTGCTTATCAACATTTTCATTTATTTTGTCGTAAAATATACATTTATGTACTAAAACGATAAAAATCAACTGTCAAAATGTATAGCGATAGCGATGGCTCTGACTCTACACTATCTATATACTAATATATGGTAATATAATAAAGATACTATCAAGTTTCTTGACTGTTTTGCAGTTTAGTTTAATCAGCTATTTCTTTCAATTGTCAAAAGCGAAACCCTAAATATATATCTATCTCTTTTCCACAGCTAAAGAATACGGCTTGTTCCTGGCGTCAGAAGAGGACAACAAGAAAGGCATCTGGTTGGAAGCATCTCGAAGTTTGGACTATTACATGTTGAGGAATGGAGACCTGCTGGAGTACAATAAGAAGACCAGAAACCTCAGGGTTAGGATGTTGGATGGTGAGTGGGAATAGATTTTTTCATATCGTCGGAGATACTGCAAAACCGCGTAGCTAGCTTTTCCTTAACGTGTAAATTTAAACCAAATATTGAATTACATTATTGGTAAATATAAAGCCCTATGGGTGTGTTCCACTTCGTAGAGTATTGTTTGTAGTGTCACCGATGATATTTCAAAATTTAATAATATTAAGTATTAATTTTATTCCTTAACCCAAAAATGCATGATTATTTTTAAATCATCAATATAAAATCAATTTATATAAACAGACCAGTAGACTCATGGAAAAATATTTAAAAAAAAATCAGTATTTAATTACAGGTCATGTAAACTAAAAACATACAGACACGTTGGCGCAATGGTCACTGCAACTGACTAAAGCGCTAACGGTCGCGGGTTCGATCCCCGCTCACGGCAAATGTCTGTATTGGCCATACGGATGTTTGTCGTGGTCTGGGTGTTTGTGTTAGTGTTGTGTATTTCCGGACCCCCGACACAAGGTCACAAGATCTTAATGGGGGCCGTTGAGTGTGATGCGTTTATTATTTATTATTATACAGCCAAATTAGACGTTTAGTAGATTTTTTACTTATAATAAGTGTTTCATTTTTAATACACCCTGCATATAAGGGTTAAATAGTTATCACACATATAAATTAATTGATAATTATGTTATTCTGTGAAGGTACCGTCAAAACGCTGCTCGTCGATGACAGCCAGATCGTAGCCAACTTGATGGTGGTCATTTGCACCAAAATCGGCATCACCAACTACGACGAGTATGGACTGGTGAGGATGCAACTATATTAAACATTTCTACAAAAAGTTATTACACTCATACATTAACTAAACCTTAAGTATTAACTAGTCAAACAGTTGTAGAATTTTTTAGACATACTATGAAACTAAATTGTAAAATTGACGACTCAAAAGCTTTGTTTATAAGACTACTCAAATCTATATCAAATCAAAATCAAAAGAATACTTTATTCAAGTAGGCTCTTACGAGCACTTTTGAATCGTCATACATGAAAATAACAAAAAAAAATTACATAAATAATGAAGCTACCACCGGTTCGGAACGCAGATTCTACCGAGAAGAACCGGCAAGAAACTCGATAGTTACTCTTAAAATATTGTCAAAACAACACAGTTTATGTACACTAATATTATAAAGTTAACGAGTTTGTTTGCTTGTTTGAACTCGCTAATCTCAGGAACTACTGATTCGAATTGAATTATTTGTGTGTTAGATAGTTTTATTTATTGAGGAAGGCTATAGGCTATATTACATCACGCTACGACACAATGGAGCGAAACAGTAACCATTAACGTGAATGTATCCGCAAGGTACAGCTAGTAAAGTGTATTTTGAATTTGAATTCCTCAAAGAAATTATCTAAACTTGAAAGTATGTAGAATAAAAAATTTGCTTGTTTAAAGGTATAAGATAGATTCGTGTTAAATGTAACATCAAAATAATCTTTAATTTTTCGCCAGGTCCGCGAAGAACAAAAGGAAGAAGCGGATCCCTGCGAGAAACCCAACTACGGAACCCTCACGCTGAAGAGGCGGCACCAGGAGAAGGAGAGAGACGCGAAGATGGAACAGCTCCGGAAGAAGCTAAGGACTGACGACGAAGGTAGGCCTTTTGAGTAATATAAAGGATGTCTTAGAAAAAATACTTATCAAATAATGCCCTCTATTGTTAGAATGTTTTAACATTTTGTTAATCATTCTACCGCGTATATTTGACGATTATATTAAAAGTTCAAACCCAAGAAGGACTTTTTTAATGGTATGGTTTATTATGCCCTTATTGACCCCACTGTAGTGGACATAGCCAACACCATAGTATTAACAACGGTTAAATTAATTCTTTTCTCTTCTTCATCAGTGAACTGGGTGGAAGGTTCAAAAACTCTTCGCGAGCAAGGCATAGAAGGCAGCGAGACTCTTCTACTCCGGAGAAGGTTGTTCTTCTCAGATAGGAATGTGGATTCCAGAGACCCCGTACAACTCACCTTACTCTACGTGCAAGCTAGAGATGCTATTCTAGCTGGAACACACCCCATTACACAGGACAAAGGTGATCTTTACCATAATATAAACTAAAGTTTTTTCCCGCTGTCTGTAGATCTTCCGCTTAGATCTTTTGAAGTAAGGAACAGATTTTAATGTGACTGTCATCGTGACTGTGCATATTATAACGATTACTACTTTTCTAAATTTTTGAATCATTATATCTCCGAAACAGCGGCTCGTAGGAAAGAAAGTTTAATACATTTTTATAGATAATTTTATAATCTGCACTTTGGTCTCAGATATTTTTATGATAAAACTTACCGTTTTGCTGAAAATCACAAAAAAAAAATTGCAAAAAAATCATATGTTTACCTTTGAACGTGAATAGAATTTTTTTCCATACAGGGGAAGGAAGGGGAACTTTGAAATTTTTTTTATAATTATATTTTAAACGATCTCACCAATTTTCAGCTTGTTGTGATTTTATGTAGCTTCACTCTCATTTTTTTGGTTTAATTTGACCGGACTATACTTATTTATATTTGCAGCTTGCGAGTTCGCGGGCATCCAGTGTCAGATACAATTCGGAGACCACAAGGAGGACAAACACACGACAGGGTTCTTGGAGTGAGTTTGGTTTTTTTAATTATATATGACTTGCTGAAGTCATATTCGGAGATATTGATGTATTTTGCTAATGCGTCACGTCAGAAAAGAATGGATACAGATTGAAAACACCTTATACTTTCAAAAAAGCAAAGTTATAGCGCGATTCAGTATACACCCAGCGCCATCTCTTGACAATTTCAATGAACTAACTTTTGTATGAAATCTCGTTGACTTTGACATTCAGAGAGATAGTTTCGCCGTCAGACTTTCATTAAGATTTAGACTTTAAGGTTACTTCGGTGACTGTTAGCTGCTTTATATAATTTGAAAACATAGTAAATAATACGTATCGCTTTCAGCCTCAAGGAATTCCTACCCGCCTCGTACGTGAAAGTGAAGGGCATCGAGAAGAAAGTGTTCAAGGAGCACAAGAAGCACGCCGGCCTCAGCGAGCTCGACGCCAAGGTGCTCTACACCAAGAGCGCGAGGGACCTGAAGACCTACGGCGTGGCTTTCTTCCTTGTTAAGGTACAGTGAAGGTTCTTATAATCCTAAGGTGCTCCTTATAGCATTATGTGTAGTCAAAGTCCCGTCAAAATTGGTTTAGGCGTTTCGGAGATTAGCCGGAAATATTGGATGGACAGACAGACAGACAATTATTTTTTTAGTTTTATTATAAGCGAGTTCTGTCGATTTCTTCATATAATTGGATAATAAGATAAATGATATTCCATCATAGACTAACTTATGTCCGCGACTTCATCTGCGAAAAATTAAATACAATTTCTAAATTAAAAGTATTCCATCTAAGATACTTCTTATAACATTAGTTATCTTTGAATAAAAGTCCCGTCAAATCCGTCTTGCCGTTTTGAAGATTAGCCGGAACGAACAGACAGAGACAGACAGACAGAGAAAAATTTTAAAAATTTTGTATTATGATGTAAGTATTGTATACACTTTCATGTGCATTTAGTTAAAAGCTGTTAATTTGAAATTACACCAGATTAGACTATACTCAGAGAGAATGTTATTAATTAGTATAGATGATTTCACGTCTCTCTCGCACCCGCAGGAGAAAATGAAAGGCAAGAACAAGCTGGTGCCGCGCCTGCTGGGCGTCACCAAGGACTCGGTGCTGCGGCTGGACGAGAAGACCAAGGAGGTGCTGCAGACGTGGCCGCTCACCACCGTGCGGCGCTGGTGCGCCAGCCCCAACACCTTCACGCTGGACTTCGGCGACTACAGGTGAAAATAGGGCAACAAGCAAACAGCAGATCCTTGCAATAAACGTACATACATAAAAACACTCAACGGCCCCCATTAAGATCCCATGACCTCGTGTCGGGGGTCACACACACAACACTAACACAAACACCCAGACCACGACAAACATCCGTATGGCCAATACACACGTTTGCCGTGAGCGGGGGTCGAACCCACGAGCTCTTTAGTCAGTTGCAGTGACCATTGCGCCAAAAAATAAATGTGATATCCGTTAAAACAATACAAAAAACAGGAACAAACAAGTTATACCCGCTATAGAATTATAATGAGAATTACTAAATAGTAAGAATTACTGAAATTCTTTGTTGGGAGATGTATAAGATTTTGGAACCTAGATTATGTAAGATTTATTTGACATTCAAAAAGAATTTAAATTCCAGACTCTTTAGATTGGTATCGTAGAAGTTGTATCTGATACAAGGTTTTTCAAATATAAAAGATAATTATAACACACTTCAATATTCGAAACGTTAAAATAGAAAACCTTTTTTCATACACATATATCTATATATATTCTTTATTGCACATGAAAAATTATAAGTAATTTTTACATACATTTGTTTACGAAGGCGAGCTTATTTCTGTAAGGAACCTTTTCCAGCCAACCCACAGCAGTCAATACTCTACGAGACATTATATATGACGCACTATCAGAATACATCAACACTCCGAATTTAACATTTCGTGGGTTGGCACATTATTGCTTATCATCGAACACCTTCAAGAGCTCAACCCTCGCCTCCGCAGCGACCAGTACTACAGCGTGCAGACGACGGAGGCGGAGCAGATCCTGCAGGTGATCGCCGGCTACATCGACATCATCGTGCGGCGCCGCCGCGCGCGCGACCACCTCGGCATCGAGGGCGACGAGGGCTCCGCCATGCTGGAGGACTCCGTGTCGCCCTCCAAGTGAGCCTTTCACGGCGACGGATTTCATTTCGAGATCTCGGCGCGTCATGAAAATTCCTCAATCACCAAACAAACAAAAACTACCAAAAGAAAAAATATTACATTGATCTATAATAGTTATAAACTTAGGAAAGATTTCACTATAAATGGCACGCTCAGTATCAGACTGAATTCGAAATATGTGTGAAATGAAAAAGCTAAGTTAGTCACAAAAATTTAGTTTTATATAATTCTGTGGTTCATAATCTATGATTTTGAAAAACATAAATGACTCTCTACCAACATTTTGTGACATTAAAGTCGAAAAAAAAGCACTTTTTGCATTTTGTACTCAAAAAATGTAATTTTTTTAATTAATCACTTCAATATTTTCGTCACAGCGACACATAAATTCAAGATTTGAGACATGTATCCCAAATGAGATATGATATTCTAAAAATCTTATCTAAAGATATTATATACCTAAATGAACTTTACAGGGCAAACATCATACAACACGACACTTTCAAGTCGGGTAAAGTGAATATGGAGTCCGTGGCGAAACCCGCCGTGCTGCGCCCTGGAGCTGAAGGTAGGAATACAATACGTACCTTAGTTAACTATTTACTTATATACAGGATGAGTTTTTAACTGGACGAGACCTAATCCGAAAGTATAAGGAATAGCGAAACATACTTAAAGGACATTAGAAGCTGTTGATGAAAACCAAAACTACATCGTTTTTATTAAATTCATTTTCCTAGCCAGGAATGGAACCCGTTGTTTACAAAGAAACACCCTGTATTATTGCATTTATTTAAGTATTTTTCATTATTCATATGCTTTCGGATTTGGCCTAACACGTCCAGTTAAATAATTCGACCTATACACATAAAAATTGTTGACGATAAATTGTCTACTCGTGAGTGAGACCGCTGTAAAACGTTCGTGACGTCGGGACGAAAAAAACTAATTAATATAGTCTTATTTCTTTTTACTTTCTTATTTGACAGACAAATATTGCATATTTCTAGTTACTCATAAGAGTTAAATAAGAAATTATCGATTGAATGATTTGATTAAATCATTTTTATAACGCAAAATTATTATGAAAAAAAATTTTGTTCGTAAATATGTGAGTCTCGCTCAGAGTATTGTTACCAAATAAAGACAAGTGAAGAAAAATAGACTAATTATACGCGATTTAAAACCTTAAAATAGTTTTATTACAGTATTTAATAATCGCAAAAATTTGAGAAAATTTTATCATATCCCACGCTTCGTATTAAAGTGACTGAATTCAAAATGTGTGAAACGAGTTAGCTAAGTTATTTAAAATTTAGTGTAATTCTGTAGTTCATAATCTATGACTTTGATAATAAATACTATTCTATCATTTTGTGACATTAAAGTCTTAAATAAACGCCCGAAGATTTAAGTGTAAAACGTTTCTTTGCGAAATTTGTGTCGAAAAATATGAATTTTTGAGTTTGGTCGCTATTATTGTGTGCAATATTATGTATTTCAAAAGAAATATATACTGGCGAAAATATATTAAATATACTTAAAATTATTATTAATATAAATAAGGATATGACGAAAAAGTACTATCCTGAAACTATATTATATACAATTATACATACATGTATATATCAATTGTATATATGTATAATAGTGAAGCTCGCTACGCTATGTCGACGTTAATCAGGCTTATATTATTTTTTTATTTTTTTGTTTGTATATACAATTTTTTAATATTTACTTTGCAGCGTTTAGTTTTTGTACTCTGTGTTCTATTTAGTAATATATATAATATACTATTAATAAGTTAGGTATTTTTTTTCTATAAATGTAGGATTTTTGAGATTGACAAACTAGTAACGGTGTTTTTCGATAATTGTATGCAGAAGTTTTCTCCGTTTCTCTATATTTTTTCTTAACGCACTCATTATAGTAAAAATCAAATTTGAATACACAGTACCTGGTGAAAAATGTTTACGATTTTCCATGAAGCAATGTAACATCAGAGTTAAAATATTATACCTTTAAAAAAAGTTATACACAGGTATTGAGAATAACCATCAAATATATGTCAATATTTTCAACGTAATTTCAACTTTTCCGAGCTTCTTTTTCATTTCGAAGAGTGAATTTATCTGATGCGTCTGAAAGTATATAAGAAAGAGTCGTTGTCCGGTTGATATTACTATTTCTCGTATGACCCTAAAGCTATGAACACATTGCTCGTTCTCGGGTACGCGTACACTGAAACTCTCTGTACGGACTTGAAACGAGTATACTTTCTAACGGCACGCCTTGCGTTTAGTTTCGTCGACGTATATGAGTACTTGTACACTACTACTAGTACTTGTACTTGTGACACTGTCAACTTTGACAAGCTCGCCTTTCATGCTCAGTCGTTAACTGGTTGCTAGGCAACGTCGTCCAAAGTGGTCCGCATTCTGTCTGGCCTGGGTGCCAAAGTCAATGAGTTCATAACATGATGATATGATTTTATAATATCATTGCGGACTGCGTAAGCTCGGATAATAGGGATGATAAAGGAATAGAACACAGAGAACAAGCTATATAATACAGTCGACCCTCGGTAATCCGACTGACACTTCGCAAAATATCGGCAGTATCCAACATGGTTACTTGGATTATAGAACCTTGTAATCCGTCGAAATAAATTACAAGGGGTTCGGATTGCCGAGGGTCCACTGTAAAACACTGCCCCATGTCCCGCAGGGGCGAAGTCGTTCGCGGTGGGGCACCTGACGGGCGCGCAGCAGACCACGGTGTCGGGGCAGGTCATTACGGGGCACGCGCCGCCCGCTGTCAGTATCACAGTATTATTATTTTTCTTTCAACGTGGGGCTGATTGTTACTAATAATAATTGAACACATTAATGGACGACGGGGATGTGTCGCAAAATTTTAATTTTGAGAAAACTTAGTTTTAAGTTTGCTCACAATATTTATTGTTTATAACACTCTTCTATTCAACGACAAACCCAGGCATAGAAGAGCGAAAAATCTGAATCGCGACATATCATTTCCACTTATGGATTCAATTTTTGTTTTTGATTCAAATTGTAACTACTGGTAATTTGAATAGGTGTTCTTGAAATGTTTTTTTATTATATTGTGACTTGTTTTTGCTTGGAACTGCGTTTCAGTCTAAATTGTAAAAAAATAACTATAACTAAGCAATCTATTGTTACTATTTGGTTTATTTTTTCATATTTATAGATATTTGTTAAACTATAAATAAAGAATATTTAAATGAACGGTTTTTATACCCCTACATAGTTTTCATACAATTATTTGACTGACTTTTTAGTGGTCATACTCAAAATAGTCCCAGAAAAAACATTTCGATGTCTGTCTCTTGTTATTATTCTATATTTTATTATCTATTAAATTAAAAGTAACTTCTCAAAATAATAATTTAAAAAAGTCTTGACCAGTGTCTTTACAATTTGGATCGAAATTGATAATGTTTGTTGTGTGTTGTATGTTTCATTCATATATATTTTTTTATATAATGCATGATCCTAAATATTCATTTTGTGCTGTATTATTATTATTTACCATTTGCATATTTAACAAAGGCATGCATGTAATATTATATTATAAAGTGCGTTTTAAATTAACATTATGTATTTTATAATAAAAAATAATAATATTTAGTATGAAAAGTTACCAAAAATTGCAACACAGCATTTATGTACTTTTGTGTGTACATAATATAGAAATAACTTTAAATTTTATTTCATTAGAAACATTAACAATGTAGTTATTCTAGACACAGTTTAATTAATATAGCAATTTAATAACCAACGCAGGTTCAATTCCTGTTGTGACAGTGATTTTTGAAACATTACCGTCAAAACATTTCTAACATTATATAATTCTACTATATACATTTTTATTAGACTATGAAACTGTTTGTAATAATATTCTATGTATTAGAACACGTCAAGATATATTCCCACTATAATTTTATATGTTTACATTTGTATTCCATCTCACTATTTGAACCGCTATTTTCATATATCATTTATGTTTTTATTATCTGTGAAATGTATATCATTTGAATGTTTCTTGTTTCACGCTTGACGGATACTGTGCAGTCTACAAACTTGGTTCTGTAGGTACCTAACACTACTAATATATTATTATATTACTAATTAGTAATTACTAACATATTTCAAATAAACATTAATAACAGTTAAAATATTTTAGTTTATAAAATATGTATTCTAAATTCTGCTAAATCGATTTGTATAAAAATTTCTGATACAAATTTTTTTCAGAGTAAATCTTTACATATAATACTATTTACGTAAACATATTTGATTTAACTTACAAATTTTCAACTTATATATTACTTATAAATTATTCAATGCCATGAAATGATAATAAGTATATGCCTTCTCCAAAAGAGACTATGAAAGTTTCATCAAAACCGTCTCAATTGGTTTTTGAATTTATCAAAAACGTCGCTGTCTTTGGGCTTTGCTTAATATAAGAACTGATCCTAAATATTAACTATCTAGCTATAATAATAAACTACAATTTTCCAGGCGACACAAATCCAGCAAACGAAAGTTACATCAATATTGACTGAGCCACAGAGGGCGCTTTTGTCCACGATTACCAGCGGAAAGGAGATTATCAAACAGACTGAAGAGGGACTGACTAGGGTGAGTATTCTGTTAAATCTATACTTATATTATAAAGCTGAAGAGTTTGTTTGAACCCAGTAATTTCAGAAACTACTGATTCTAATTGAAAAAATATTTTTGTGTTAGATAATTTATTTATTGAGGAAGGCTATAGACTATATTACATCATGCTATGACTCATAGGAGCGAAGCAGTAACCGCAAAGCACAACTACTTGTACATATATTTACTAGATCCCCAAATTCTGGCATTAGTTAAGCGATAATTACATTTGTATAGTCTATTTTTACTTGTATTATTCATCAGACAAATATGGGGTACTTCTAACCACTCGTAACAGTTAAGAAGAAATAATCGATTGAATGATTGAACTGAATAATTATTTATAATATGGTAGCTTTATAAAAATCAAAAATGAAAATATGACATGTAACCTGACGATTCGAAAGTGCTGTTAAAGCCCATTTGAATAAAGTATATTTTGAGTTTGAGTTTGAGTTTGAGTTAATAAAAAAGTAATTACCGAAATTATCGAATAAGACAAGCAAAGTAAAATAGGCTATAAGTTTTGCTCTCAGACAAAATAATACATTAAGATTTACATAAGTTGTTTATCATCGCTCAACCTGAACTAATTTACTGTCAATGTTGTTATTAAAACCATGATCTTTTGGTTACTCTTACATATTTACTGCTTAAATAGGCGTAATCGAGCCTAGCCTAGTGGTATGTATTGACGTTCAAAAAGGAAAATGTAAATTCCAATTTTTATTAAAAATATTTAGTTTCTCGATCTCAGCATGATTACAACGTTTAATCTTTACTAACTAAGTAATGTTCATGATCTTTTGGTAACCCTTACATATTTCCTGCTTAAATAGGCATAATCGAGCCTAGCCTAGTCGTTGATTTATTGACGTTCAAAATGAAAATGTAAATTCCAATTTTTATTAAAAATATTTAGTTTTTCGATCTCAGCATGATTACAAAGTTTAATCTTTACTACCTAAGTAATGTTAGTAATAAGCATGTCCTCGGCCAGGCGTCGCTGCCGGCACTGGGCCAGGACGCGGGCTCCGTGAAGTGGAAGCGGGTGACGATGGACAGCAGCAAGCAAGTGGTGACCTCCCACATCGCAGCCATGAACGCTGCCACTGCGCAGGTGGTCACGCTGACCGCTGGTATGTACCGTGTATACAGGTGATTAGGTCGGGCCAGTTGGGCGAAGAGCTAAAGAAAATTGTTGAAAGGGGCCATGAAAAATGTATTCAAAGATTTAATTTTTCTTTTTAAATTAAAAAAAAATTATTACATGCATAATAATTAAGGTAATTATCAATTCAGACATTTCAGTATACAATTTTAATAAATAATGTTTTATCATCTACAGGTCCCACAGAAGAAGTGGATCACACGGCAGTGGGTGCAGCTATTACTACCATCACCACAAACCTCCCGGAAATGACCAAGGGTGAGTCCGGCGTAAATATATGCATTTTATGAAATAATTTAATATATGTTCTCATCAATGATGAATTTGTCGATATTACCGATAGTCACAAATTGACCCCCCCCCCTCCTCTCCCCAGGCGTGCAGATGATCGCCGCGCTGATGGAGGACTCGTCGGGCGGCGACCGCCTGCTGGACGCCACGCGCCAGCTGTGCTGCGCCTTCTCCGACCTGCTGAAGGCGGCCGAGCCTCACGCCAAGGAGGTACCGCATCTTCTCAACTTATCATTTCCTATAGTACTCACGACTTGGTGAGACGTTATACAGAAGAAATATTTTTTTTTTCCTTTTTGGAAGAATCTTGTATTAAATAAATTTAAGCATCAGATTTATTGGTACTCAAATAGTGTAATCGTTTTTGTAAAAGATGTGTCTTGTTTCCTCTACACTTATTGTTTTGGTGGCTATTTCATTTATTTTACTGCGACTCAGTCAAAACTAAATTCGATTCGCTAAAAGAGAGGAAATATTCTCTTCCGCCCGCCACGCCGAGCACTAACCCCCCCCCTGTCGCAGCCGCGCCAGAGCCTGCTGAACGCGGCGTCGCGCGTGGGCGAGGCGTCCACCAGCGTGCTGCACACCATCGGCGAGGAGAGCGAGGAGGACAAGGAGACCCAGGTAACTAGCCCGCCGGCCAAGACTCCCGCTAAAAAATCATTCCTCTACAGAAAACTTAACTTTTGCTATGACAATTTCTATAAGGTTTTCTTCGGGAAAGCCGATACGGAATACGGAACGGACTTCGGTAGCGTCAAATACGAGGACGATGGGATATACGAAGACGTGGACACGAGCAACGCCTGGGGCGTGCTCGATGTCATCCAAGAGGAAACGGATAGCGAATATTATAGGTCCTTAGATTACTGTAACGCGTTCAAGCGCAGTCCATCCTCCAAACCTATGTCCGATCAAAATGGCGATTACGAAGCCATATTGCTTAATTGCGAGGGATACTTGCATAAGGATAAAAGTCCACCGGACAGCCCGGAAATAGACCTCAAGCTATACCCAAAAACGATTTCCGATAGGATCTTCAATTTCAAAAAAGATTTCTCCCACCATAATTACGCGAACATCGATTTCGATAAGGACCCCGGTAATATAAACTTGGACAGACGGACCAAAAACGAAATATTACGTAAACAGTTCTTCCTATCGAATAATACGGATAAAAATGACGTTAACGACAAATTTAATAGTTACGCCGATAAAAATATCATAAACGCCAAGTTTAATCGTCTCAACGATAAAAAAATCGAATGCCACAGCATTAGGAATGACGTTACGAAAACGGGTCCGAGCGGCAACGTTAAAGTCGAGGGCGCGTTAAATATGAAATTATTTAACTTCGATAAATACAATCGGGTTTTAACTACAACGGAGACGTTTATGGAGACAGCCGAGGCTAGTTTCACTAAACACGACTTAAATATTAAAAGAGATGATTTCGAAAATTTCGTTAAACGCAGCGAGAAATATTATACGAGCGAGCATAGAGAAAGAGAGACGAAAGTCCATTTGAATAATGAGACATCCCCCCCAAAGGGTAAAACGGAAATACGTATAGTCTACAACCCGACGTTCCTCGCCACTAAGAGTAATATTAAAGGTTTTTGCCATTTCTGTAACAAGCGATGTCCTAGAACGGCAGCCAAGTGCTGCTCGAACTGCGTTTGTCTCGAGTTAGAGCTGAAGGGTATATGGAAGGAGGATTGGTTGAATATTTTGTTAGTGTTGGCGTTGATTTTCGTTTTATTGGCAATTATCGTGCAATGGCTGCTGAGATGTATGGGCTGTGATGACGAGGGGAGTTCTTGTTTTGTAATGTCGTTTTGATGTTTCGTTAATGTTTTCGTAAAGTTGGTGAAATTATGTCGTTATTGTATGATGGTTATGTTATAGTGGCTTGGTCTTACAGTTTTAGATTCGATATCAACTAAAGGTGGCTAGTACTTTACAAATGAAACACACAAGAGTTATTAAATAATAAATAAAATTTGTGTTATTAGAGATTTATTTCATGAAGCCGCTTAAAAGAATTTAATTTGAAAATAATTCAGAAACGTTTCCCATTAACGCAATTTGCTCGTCCTAAAATATCTTGCCTAAAATTTTATTTTAAAAATGGTAGCTAATGGTAGCGTTATTGAGCCGTTAAATAAAATGTGAAATAATACATATTTTTGTCACTATAACTTTAGATTTAGCTTTGCGGCTAAATAAATTTACAGGCTTTCAGTTGACGTATTGAGAGATAAGTGTCAAGTTTGAAAGAGACGGCTATATGCGAAAGCAAATGAGACGTCACTTCTTGCCATCACAACGTTTTCAGATTTTAACCGATTTCTAAAAAAAAAATAGGTTCTCAATTCTTTGGGGACTTTACTCAATTTTCTTGTTTGAAACGGTATACTCTCCATTGGTCTCATGTAATTTTCATCACAATCGGTTCAGTAGTTTGGTTTTAAAATCAAAATAACTCGAATAAATATGTCAAGTGTTTCGTTCACTACGTTATGTATCATGATTTTAACGTCGGTTTGTCTTTTTTCAAAGTCTTGTGATAGTACAAGTCTTCTATGTCTTTTATCCTATTTTAGTTACTTAGGAATGAAAAAGTCGCATCAGTCCCTAGTCCGTCTCCGCGTCTTAAAATACGTGCTTGTGTTACATGATTATTAGTTCAGACGTTTATGCGTAAAACAGAACCAACTAACATAAAAATTAAAAAATTTAATACTCATATTGGTACACTTAATTAATTATATATTTAGAATTTTTCAAATTAATAAGTATCATTTATTAAATTATAAAAAAAAATGATATTTTAACGAGACTAGGATTAACAGAATCTATAATTAACTTAAAAAATATATCACAATTTGAATTCTTTACTATAAATTAATACATATTGTCCTGAGGCAGCTTCGATTTAATCTTTAAACTAATATTTTAAGAACTTCTCAGTAATTGGGTGCAGGTTTCTCATAATAATTTCTTGTTTATTTCTTATCTGTGGGGTGAGTAGGAATTAAATGGCGTTTTAACTACAATTTATATATATAACTGTGTAATGTAAAATATTGATGAAATATCACAATTCTATATACATTTTGACGTAATTATTTTTCAAGTTAAAAGAATAATTAATTACACACAGTTAAAGAACTCAACAAACAAACAATTTATTTTATTATCAAATATAATCATAAAATAATCTTAGACATGACTATAATCGAACCAATGAAATATAAAATATATAAAAATATCTACTTTAATGACATTAAATTATAATATAAACAAGAATTGAAAATATGTTTTACTCAAACAGTATTTTTGTCTGTTTACTTAAGTATATATTCATTATATTTCCATGTATGTAAATATTTATGTTTGTTGTGTGATTTTATTCTCTCATATTATTTTAATATCATAATAGTTATATAGTATGACTTCCATAATTCTGTATACTTGCCAGCGTTACTGACAACTTAAATGGTGTATTTAACTGGCAACAACATTTAAATCTAACGTCATTAGCACTGGCCAGTATCCTAATATATTTCTGAACTATATAAATACTTCTTTAACGTGGAATTTAGGATGTGTTTCGAAATACAATCCAGTATGCTCTTCACAGCTGAATGACATCTGAGCTTAACATTTCACACTCTGATGAGACGACTACTAGATGTCATTAAAGTGAGAATTACACTTAAAGGTTCTGCTCTCAGACTTTCATATAGATTTACATAAGTTGTTTTTCATTGCTTTACACCTGAAAGACTTTTATGACAGCCACTCGTAAGGTTACCTAGGAAATTGTTACCAGATTCTGTTATTTTTATGTAAATTACGAGGGTAAAACTTAGCTAATTCTCGCTTAAAACTGAGCTGCATGCTAAATTGTATATCGAAACATAAACTATATAAATGTTCCTTTAACGTTGAACTAAATCATTTATATTTTGCTGTCATTTTCCTTGTTAAAAATCACTTGAAACTGTTCGATTTTCTCTGTTAAAAATATATTTAAACTTCAAAGACAGAAGCATAAGGAAAAAGACTGCATTTTGTTTATATTTTTCGATCGACATTTGTAAATTATTTCCATAATAATTATTAACATACTAATTTTAAATTTGTTTCTGAAAAACAATTATTAAACACTAATTTATAAGAGCCCTCGCAGACTATAGATCACCTACAGTCCATCAGCTTAGCCCAGTTCTTAAACAAATTAAAGTTTTGATTCTCTGTGTTACGAAACGTAACGAACGATAACACGCTAGTGACATGGTTACAGTGACACCACTTACATTTTCATTCGACACAGACAGACACGTTGGCGCAGTGGTCACTGCAACTGACTGTAGCGCTAACGATCGCGGGTTCGATCCCCGCTCACGGCAAATGTCTGTATTGGCCATACGGATGTCGTGGTCTGTGTGTTTGTGTTAGTGTTGTGTTTCCGGACGCCCGACACAAGGTCACAAGACCTTAATGGGGGCCGTTGAGTGTGATGCGTTTATTTATTTATATTTATTCTAAGTAGATATTACAAACAGTAGGCTCATTGTCAAACACTTGTTAAGAAAAAAAAAGACGTTTTATATCATATTTTGAGAGCGATCCTTTTCTACAAAATGTCTACCTACAGTTTTCTGAACATCAACCCATAAAATGTCTATAGTCTGCAGGGCTTCTAATCATATTAAAAGGAATCTATACAACTGTCGATCGTGGTGATAATTTTTTTTTTTTTTGGTAATTTTGTTTAATTTTTATATTAATTTTAAAACGTCCATAATAATAAGTAGTTAATAATCTAGTCGTATATATTTTTTTTAATATAATCGGCATTTAATTTGAAAGTCTGACCAGAAGTACATGGCCTAATAACAATTAATTTTATTAATGAAACGAGTTCCTAAAATTGTTCATTATAATGATATTATTTTGATTATAAAATAAAAATCTGGTCATTTTATCTTAAAATTTTCGATTTTTTTTTTAATTTTAAGCAGCTATTTTTTTGTTTTTTTTTTTGGTTGTGGGATTCCATTTTTTAGTACATAACATATAGGTATTAATTTTAGGCGGTTAAAGCAAAAGTGGATAAGTTAAAAATGATGATTTTGTTGTGTTTAGTCACTTTTGCGTTCATCGCATATATTTTTCTGTTAAAATGTATCAGTGTATTTTATTTTGATGGTTTTAATGCTTTCCATAAATCACAATAATCACATTTTTTATTGTTTTTTAATTTTATTTTTTTTGTATTCGTTTTTTATTTGGGATAAAGTTATTTTTGATATTTCTAATAGACTGACAATTATTTTAAACATAAAAAGAATCTCTTAAAATTAAAAATAATCTTTATCTCAAATTTTATTTAAGAAATATTGTTAAATTGATACATAACAAGCCGAAACTAAAATATACTTAAAACTTGTAACATTGTAAACAGTTAAAATAAAAAACTAAATAAATATATAACACTCTGGTGAAAGCAAATTAATGTATGGAAGGCTAACGTTGTCTTAACAATCATGTTAAACGTATTTTAATAATAATTATTTTCATAACATACTAAATAATATTTTTAATACCTTTTTCAAACTTTAACATCCTATAGATAATTTAAATTTAACTTTTGATAAAATACTCAGTTAGCCCTCAATGCATTTATATCAACAATATTTTGTATCAATTTACTATTTTATAAATGGATGCTGATAAGCAATAATGTGTCAACCCACAAAAGGTCGAATTTGGAGATACGACGTATTCTAATAGTGCATCGTGTATTTTTACATTATTCAAAAAATAATTCAAGTCATCTCAAGTAAATAAATATGGAAAAAAGTTATTTAATGAAACGTTTCGAATATTGAAGAGTGTGGGCCATATTTTGCAATATAAAATAATGTCCTGTATTAGAAAAACTTATTATTTGATAATATATTAAAGAAATCTATCTGCTCTATATTCATTATACATTTTATCAAAACAGAAACGGAAAGATGAATATATGATATGACGTCTTAAGACGCCATTTTCTCAAAACGAAGTCCGTGTGGCTTGACACAGTATTGCTTATCAGCGTCCAAATAATCTCGGTACAGTCATATGCAAATATCAAAACCGAATTTAAAGTTACTAAAGCAATAGTCTTTAATTTTTTTATTGTTATTTTTGCTTCATTTAATTGCAGCTGGATGTACAGTAACTACCGGTTTCGGCTCTTGCCATAATATGCCATATTTTTTTTATTTTATTTTTGTTAATACATTTGCTTTTATAAACTATATGGGGTTTTTATTTACGACTAACTGTCCAAAGAAAGTGAATGTAGTGACAAAAATAATTATGTACTAACACTAATACACCCTGTATATAGCTTAGAGGTCATACATAGGATAATATTATTAAGGATGGCTACTGACGAGAAAGGAACTTAACGAAATTTAATTTTACTTTTTTTCTTACCTGTGTTAAAGTAAAAAAGTAAAGTAACAGCCCGTATATGTCCCACTGCTGGGCTAAGGCCTCCCCTCCTTAAGGAGAAGGTTTAGAGCTTAATCCACCACGCTGCTCCACTGCGGGGCGGATATACATGTGTCAGAATTTCTTCCAGCACATGCACGTTTCCTCACGATGTCCCTTCACCGAGCTCGAGATGAATTTAAACACAAATTTAACCGGGGTTTGAACTCGCGATCATCGGTAAAAATCAACGTATTCTAACCACTGGGCCATCTCGGCTCACTTTTGTTAATCTATTACTAATATTGTAAAGAGTTAAAATCTCTGAAACAACTACCGCGAGGGGCACCTAGCTTAGTTTAATATTTAAATATAATTTCTTTCATGATTAAAAGGTACATATGGGCTGGGTAGGTATAGTGGGCAATTTGACATATTTGTCACGTGACTGCAGAAATATTGACGCGCATTGGAGATAATATTTGGACCGAACAATTTCCTTCTTAATTTATGCTCATATAGCACAACTAAACCAACCAAAGTATCAAATTGAAAATATTTAAAAGAGTGACATTTTGCGAGTCGTATTTTATGTATGATCTCTTACAATCAGACGAAGAAATAATTATTACAAGGTCCTAGTGACTTGTGAACTCTTTGGTTTAATGTATTGTTATTTTAGAAGATAACTAGTAATGAAATATATTATATATTTTAAACTTTCGCGATTTATACTATTCATATTTAATATAACGGGTCTTATCGCGATAACTAATAGTAGTAATACCTTTTTATTGCCCGACGTTTCGACGAAGTTACATTCGCCGTGGTCACGAGCTGACTGGTGTACCGCGCGCCCTCCGGCGACGAGTGCGCGAGTTTTCTTCGCCTACCCTCACAATGTTAATATTGTCTTTACCGTTATTATAATGCTGGGAGCACACTACACTAACACAATCGGTTCGCGCGAACATTGTTCGAGGTACTTCACTTTTGTTAAATTTATTTATCACCGGGTTCCAAGCGGCCGACAATTTAAATCCGTCATCGCGATTGAAGGTTTTATGTTTTTTAATTTCAATTGCTTACCGTACTAAGCGGCAATAATAATTTTTGTCCGTCGAGAGAACCTGTGGGTCATGAAGCTCAATCCAATGGTTTGTTCCCGAGTTTAAAAGATGGTCGAACGTCAGGCAATAAAAAGGTATTACTACTATTAGTTATCGCGATAAGACCCGTTATATTAAATATGAATAATGAAATATATAATGGAGGTAGCTCTGGCGGAAATACAGTGACGTAACTTTGAAGCAATTTGCTCCGTCGCTACTTACTTGATCCTATTTTCATCAAAATGTAATGAAAAGTAAAAAAAAGCAATGTTTAAATCTAATAATATTAAATATTAAAATTATTGTACTCTCTAAACTCTTTCAAGGCAAAATTCTGCAGTTTTACGCACAACGAGTTGTTTTTTTTTATTTTACCATATTTTGTTAAAGTAAGAATTCGAGAAAGATTTATAATACAAATTTGTAAAAAAAAAACATGTGTTTTAAGGCCGGCAACGCACATGCAACGTTCCTGGTGCTGCAGATGTCTGGGCGATAGTAACCACTTAACATCAGGTGGTACTATTTGCTCGTTTGTCCTACTTTTTATATAAAAAGTGTATATAGTTTCTCTCGTAAATCTTTTACATGATACCAAAGTGTTAGTCTTAAACCACAGATAATGAACTAAATATTTACCCTTAGACGAGTATAATGTTGAGACAAACATTACACCTTTATTTATATATATATTCCGGATATATTGAAATGGCAAATACCGGCAAATGGAGAAGAAGGAAAAAAATTTAATACACAAAATACACAAAAATATCACAGTATTAGTTTCTAACCCTTTCCTAAACAGTTACGAATATACGTTAATACTTAATCACTCCAATGTTTTTTAAAAGTATAGCTAGTGACAGGCGGGTCATTTGAAGTTAAGTGAGCCATAAATGCTCTGCAAAAAATCGGGCATGACGGGATAGACATTGAGTTAGGCAAGGAATAGGTGAGAGATTTAGGATCCAAGCTCCCGCTCTTCATTACTATGCCTTTATGTGTGAAAATTCGATACTACACCACAATTGAACGCTGATAAGCAATACTGTGACAACCCATACGGACTTCATTTTGAGAAAATGGCGTCTAAAATCTAACCTATTCGCTATACGCTTGAATATTCTAAATGTTACATTAACACACTTATTTCAATACGTATTTAGAATACATCAATATCTCTTTTTGTGGGTTGACACATTATTGCTTATCAACATCCAATTAATAACACAATTTGCGTCGTTGATTATGAAGACTCATTCTAAGCACAATTCTCTCCACTCAGGATATCCTCCTGTCCCTCGCCAAGGCTGTGGCGAACACCACCGCCGCACTGGTCCTGAAGGCCAAGAACGTGGCAGCCCAGTGTAAAGACGAGCAGCCACTGCAGAATAGCATCATAGCTGCTGCAACGCACTGCGCGCTCGCTACTAGCCAGCTTGTCGCTTGTGCTAAGGTAAGCAAGACGAATGGTAATAGGGTACATGCAAATGATTCAAATAAGGGTCAAGTATTTTTTCAAATAAACTTTAGTTCTTTAGAATCCTACCTACACCAATATTTTTGTTTATAATTTCTTTCTGAGGAAGAAATTAATTTTTAAAAACTGCATAAAAATTGTGGGAAATTTAATATTTGAAACGTGACGCTATTGGTCAGAGCGGATGTCGTAAATTTTGACGTCACATCAATCTCCTAAGGAGCATACTTGACGGGTGGAGTGATTGTGGTTTAGTTAGTTTTATGCCACAAATCAAAGAATTGAATAGAATAAATCACATGTTTTGTAAGAAATAGCACGGAAATCGTTTCAAAAATAAAAAACTTCTTTAACCTAACCTCTAACCATATTTGTTTGTTGTCATCGACTTTGACGTCACACCGAGCGCGCCAAAATCGTAAGCGTTTGAAATGCCCGCGTTGGTTGCCTATTGTTATCTTTTATTTAAAAATACTTTTAGATACTTTCTTGGCGTGAAATTTTTTTACTATTATATAGCGATATTAAGTGTCGAATAAAAATATAAAAAAAAATCCCTATTAAGTAGTCAATTAAGTCAAATTTATTAAGATACTGTTATTTGGTGTGTTGGAATGAAATTCGTACTAGGTAATAGGTACTGTTAAATCCTTTGCTCATTGCAATCTTCGCTTTGATATTTAAAGCATACAAAACACCTGTTCGAATTGTCAATAATAAAATGAAAGGTCTCGTTAATGCTTTGCTAATAAAAGATTTGAAGAAAAGTTCTTTAAATGTAGTAGATATTTATAAGAATAATACGTAAAATATGAAAATTTATTGACTAACCACATGAGCAAAATTATACCAAAAATCACAGTTCCAACACACTAAGTATATCCAAATTCATAACTAATTTCGTTTATATACATTACCAAAAATAAAACCAGGTGGTAGCCCCTACCCTCCACAACCCAGCGTGCAGGGAACAGCTCACCAGTGCAGCTCGTCAAGTCGCCCAAGCTGTTGAGAAGCTGGTATCAGCGTGCCACCAGGCTCCGGAGTCAGCGGCCGCTGGTGTAGAACAACTGACATTGGCTGCCCAGAGGGTATCTGAGGAGTTGGAGAGACTGCTAGCGCATTGTGATTTGGGTAAGATATTAGATATGCATGATACATGAATGAGTAAAGGTCGCAGAATTCTAATTTCGAGAAAGTTAAGTTCAAAGTTTTGCTTAAATATTTAAAGATATAACATATTAATCGAGTAATGTATTTCTTAAATAGCCTCTAATGTGGTTGTTTGATGGTTTAAAATTGTATATAAATAACATTATTATTCATACATAGAACAGAAAGATCCAAAATGCGACATATCACCTTTTTTTCACTTAAATCTTTAATTGTGCTTGCTGTGACTGTCCTTGTCCCCTAAAACAAATATTTAAAAACAATAATAACTGATGAGGAAAAAAATCAAAGACGAAAATGTGTAACCAAAGAGACAATAAATGTCCTCTAAGTTTTCTATTTAGTAGTTTACCGCTGGTATTCAAAACTCATATATATTCTAATATAAAAAGACTCGAGGAATTGAAAGATATTGAAAATCGAACTGTGCTCAGTAAACTGACATATTAAAATTAAAAATTAATAATAAGTATATGCATTATGATTAAAAGCTTAACTTGAGTCTTGTCATTGGTGTTAAGACAGATTCAGAAACACGTCTAACAGATAAATAATCACGAAAGTATTAATGCCCAGACCGGCGCGTGCAAGTGACGGTGATGGAGCAGTCCGTGGAGAGCGTGATGTGCGCCAGCGAGCGCGTGTCGGACGCGCCCGACGCGCCCGAGATGGTGAGGCGCGCGCGCCTGCTGGGCCAGGCCACCGCGCGCCTCATCGACGACATCAAGGTGGGTGCCGCCCGAGGCCTGCAGATGTGCCGCTGGCCAGAGGCCTCTCCTAGAAACAAAGCTTAGAGCTTACCAGACCCCGTCGCTCCACTGCGGGGCAGATATATGCAGGTGTCTTCAACATGTTTCCCTTCACCGCCGAGCTCGAATACAAATTTTGCACTTGAAATCTTGGTGCTTGTTGGGGTTTGAATCTTCGATCATCGGATGAGATCGAAGTGTTCTAACCACTAGGCCATCTCAGCTCTCGATCCATTATCGATGCGAGATACAGTCTTAAATATGTCTTTGTATCGTCGTAGAAATTCGACGTCAGTTTGGCGCAGTGGTCACTGCAGCTGACTAAAGCGCTAACGGTCGCGGGGTCGATCATCTGTATTGATCATATGGATGTCGTGGTCTAGGTGTTTGTGTTGTGTGACCCCTGAAACAGGATCATATGATCCTAACGGGAGCCGTTAAGCATGAAGCGTTAATGATGATAATGAGTTATTTAGTGGGAAATTAAGTTTTGGGAATTTGTGTATTAGTCTATGCTATGTCAGTGTCGATATAATGTCAATACAACATATGTGTTATGCTGAACTTAATAGTTAATATTAAAAGTTATACTGTATTGCTTTTTCTTTAGCAAGTGATGAATTTGTCTTAATACAATCTTTTATTATTTATGTAACCTGTGCTCTTCCCACATCAAGTTGTAATGTCACAACAAAATCAATTTATGTCCTTGTTAAGCAAAATTCATCAAAATAAGTTGGGCTTACCGACCGTACGAAACATAGCTACACTAGCAACTTTGCGACAATTGTCTGTGACGTACCTATCGTTAGCTAAAATAGGTAAACGCTACATAAGCTACGTCTTCCAGACGGAAGCTGAGAAACAGCCCTCGGAGTCTCAACGCAAGCTATTAGCCGCGGCCAAGCTGTTGGCTGACGCGACAGCTCGCATGGTCGAAGCTGCTCGTCTCTGCGCCTCCTCGCCACAGGTAACAATTAGTTTCAAATTCTTTGTTCAAAAGATTGCAAGCAGTAATAAGTAACATCTATAGTAGAATCTTTATAGGTTTGATTGTTGATGATATTGTTTGCTCATTTCTCTAAACACGAATGAATATTGAATCAAAAGATCTAATAACAATTTGTAAATTCTAATTATTTTTTTAATTAATCATACCAAAATTTCATCGAAATATATGTTTATTACTGGAAAAATATCACTATAACTATCCTAAATCTATGTATAAGTAGATAAAAACAACGATTATATTACAGAAACTGATAATGGGATGAATATTTTCACCAGGACCGCGAGAAACAGGAGGCGCTGCGTCGCGCCGCGGAGGAGCTGCGCTTCATCGCCGTGGACTACGCGCAGGGCCAGGACATCGCCGGCTCGCAGCTCGCCCGCCTCAGCGTGCGTACCGCCGCGCCACCAGCCACTCCACCGCACCACCGCACCACCACACCACCGCACCACCACACCACCGCACCACCACGCCACCACACCACCGCCACAACACTACTGAACCATTTGAGCACCTCCCCACAACACAGCAGTGGTGCACTCCTCCACTCCACCACACCACCTTACCCTACATTAGTAGACTACCTGAGCACTACACCGCCACCCTTCCACATGACCACACTCCTCGACCACTACACCCCTCAACAACGACTAATGCAGTCATTAGTTAGACCATTTGACCACCACATTACTATACTACCAGACAATTTTCACCACCTTACAATTTGACACCACACCATAATTTTACATTTTCAAAATAACATTTAGTATATAATATATGTTCCAATGCTGCCCTTCACCGCGTTCTAATATTGCAGACAGTGGTTACATCAATTCTTAAAAGACGTACAAAAATATAAAAATACTATAAAATATGAAGACGTATGAAAATATAGTTAAAAGCAAGTCGAAATCCGCAATAATACTTAACAAGTAAAGTATGGTTAATGGTTTTGTTTAACCGAACAGGAGAGCGCGCGCCAGGCCACGTCCAGCGCGACGCAGCTCATCACGTCGGCGCAGAACGCGACGCAGCACAACACTAACAAGTACTCGCAGGTTCGTCCGCTCGCGCCAGCTATGATCTGATTCATACCAGACAGATTCGTTTTTTATGGAGAGATGTGTGAATTGATCTATTTAGTATTCTGGCAATGATATCGTATAATTGGATGCTGATAAGCAATAATGTACAACCAACGGAAAGTAAAATTTTAACATTATTAAAAAAAAATTCAAGTCATATACTCTAATTAATTATTTCGATTTCCCAGTGCGTTCCATATTTTGCAATTTCTACAATAAGCTCGAATATTTGCAAAATTTTTTATCAGATGATATTATAAAAATATTAATCTGATTTTTAATAATTATATCTTATATCGAAAAAGAAAAGAAAATACAGATATATACTTCTCCAAACATATTTATTAAGAATAGGTTTGTCGTCTCTAAACGGCATTTTATAAAAATGAAGTCCGTGTGGCTTGACACAGTACTGCTAATCAACCTCCAATTATACATCTCGGCGAATTGGCCGTGCGGATGTTTGTCGTGGTGTGGGTGTTTGTGTCGTGTTCCCGGAGCCCGACACAAGTCGCGCGACGTTAATGGGCGCCGCTGAGCGTGGTGCGGTACTGATAGAGCGTGGTCGCGCAGGAGAGCCTGCTGTCGGAGTGCGCGGCGCTGGGCGAGCAGCTGCCGCGCCTGTCGGAGGCGCTGCGCAGCGCCGCGGCGCGCCCCGCGGAACCCGCCGCGCAGCTCGACCTCATCACCGCCTCCGAGACCTTCCTACAGGTGAGCTCATGGCTCACGCCGTGTGTCGGTCTGACACGAGGCGAGTCCGAACTCGAGTGAACAAGGCTTGAAACATTTAATGTATATTATATTGTTTTAAACTTATTGAATTTTCTCAGCCTTATATACTTATTTTTTAAATAAAACATTCTGGAACGAAAATCACAAAATTCGTATAAGTACATATTTGAATTTTTTTTTTGGGATACAACAGATATAAAATGCACTGAAAATTGCTATTAACACCTTCACGGCCGCCGACACGCCGGGCGTGTCCATTTTTGATACATTTAAAATATAATAGCAGTAAATGTGTTAATTAATGATTTAAATATATATGTGACCTGTATAATTTATTTTATATAAAAAGGATTTAATAATTAAAATGTAAGAAATGTCTTAACGACTGTCCTGGCGCCTAAATAAGTGTTCTGCGCAGCGACATGCGCATCGTTCAGACCAACACACTTACACTATAACAACCTGTAAATTGTTCTACTAGAATTTAATTAATATACATGTGTCAGAATATCTCCTAACATATGCAGGTTGCCTCACAATGTTTTCTTCATCACATTTTAATATTTCCAATGATACTATTTTCTATGCTTATAGTGTATTCATAATCCAAAATAAAGAGAAATCAAATTCAAAACGTAATTCAATTATAATTAAAAAAAAAAAAAACTTTTAATAATAAGTGAAAGTAAAGTAACAGCTTGTAAATGACCCACTGCTGGGCAAGGCTTCTATTAAGGGGAAGGTTTAAAGCTTAATCCACTACGCTGGTCCTTTGAGCCGGATATACATATATCAGTATGTCTCCCGGACCGTGCAGGTTTCCTCGCGATGTTTTCCTTAACAAAGCATTAGATGAATTTAAACTCGAATTTACCACCTGAAAATTCAGCTCTAGTTTGAATCACCGGTTCAGATCGACGTGTTCTAACCACTAGGCCATCTCGGCTCTTTTTAATTGAATCGATTTGCTCATAACTCTACCACCAGCCGAGCGGCCACGTGATCCAAGCGGCGCGCGGAGTGCTGCCCACCATCAACGACGTGCCCACCGCCAAGCAGCTGGCCGACACCACCCACCAGTTCACCACCAGCTGCGCTGATCTCAGGTGAGGTTCTTTTTAACCAACTTCCAATAAAGGGGGACGTTTTCAATACGTGATTACTCGAAAACGAATTAATCGATTTAGTTAATTCTCTTATTTTGTTTAGGAGGATATATCTTCGCATTTGTTCCATAGAATTTTCATTAAAATCGGTAAAGTAACTGGAATATGTGTGTTATTTCATTGTGGTGTACACCGAAGTATATAAATAAGTACATATAAGCGACGTTTCCCAGGACGGCGGTGAGTCGCGCTCGCGTGTCGTGCAAGGGCGTGGAGCTGGACGCCGCGGCGGAGATCATCCGCAGCCTGCAGGCCGAGCTGGACGAGCTGGAGGAGGCTGCGCGCGCGCTGGAGCTGCGCCCGCTGCCCGGGCAGACGGTACGCGGCTGCTGTTGTTATTATATATATTATCGTAACTCTTAAATGTATGTATTGTAACACGTTTTAAAAGAGTAACTTTCGAGATTCTTGCCGGTGCTTTTCGGTAGAATCTACTCTCCCACCAGGTGGTAGATTCATCAATTATTATATTGTTTCTGTATTGACATATATATACTAGAATATAGTATATCCTAATCCTTGAATTGCTATCAGGCGGAGTGGGCCTACGGGCGCCTCCAAAGCGCGGGCCGCAGCGCAGCGTCCGCGTCGGCGCAGCTGGCGGGCAGCGCGCGGCGCGGCGAGAGCGCGGCGTGCGCGCGCGCGGCCGCCGACCTGGCCTGCGCGCTGCGGGACTTCGCGCCGCCGCTGCGCGCCGCTCTCGCCGCCGCCCCGCAGCAACACCGACACAGGTCCGGCACTCACTCACTCACTTCGCCTGTTGAATGAGAATTACACTTGTAGCTTTTGATTACGGATTTATGTACGATTTACGCAAATTTGATTATATGAAACTTTGTTTATTCTGAACACACAAACAGAAACAATCTTTCTTTATACTTTAGTAAACATTGCAACACATGACAAGGTCCCAACATTCTATAACACAATCTCTCCGCAGAGTGATAACGTCCGGCCGCCAAGTGCTGCACTCGTCGCTGACGCTGGTGCAGACGGTACAGCAGCAGCTCGCCAGCTCCGAGGAGGTGGACGCCTCGAAGATCATGGCCATCGCGAAAGACGTGTCTCAGGTAAGATTCCTTCACTCATTCATTCATTTCATACTCCTTAACTAAACAGAATAAAGTCGAATTTCAAAATTTTAAGTTATATAATAGATTATGATGTAATTTTTACCATGGTTAAGTTTTTTTTATCTTAAGATTTATGTTCATAATAATATAGGCAAAAAGGAAAAAAAAATTTTTATGAAAAAAATATTATATAATAACATAACCTAAGATTTAAAAAAAACGGAATAGTTTTCTAAAAGCAAAATATCATCAATATATCATATCATTTCGTTTACTTTAATGACATACTTAAAATTATTTTGATTTAAAAACTAAACCATTTAATCAGTTTTAATAAAAAAGTATATATAGACGAATGGGATGAAATGTTTTTAAGTAATCAATAAATGTACATGTTCCTGACGAACTGCGAACCTTCTCCATTTTTGAAAATCGGTTGGCAACGTTCACAAAATTACTCAAAGTATACTTTATTCAAATAGGCTTTAAAGCTCTTTACAAGTTTATGAATAAGCTGAAAAGAGAATTCCTAATTACCATTGGTGATCTAAAACTGAATGTGACCACAGGGTATAGAGCAGACGATCGAAGCAGTTCCGTCTCACGCGGAGCTGGACGAGGCCATGGAGAGCATCAACCAGACCCTCGACATCCTCGAGATGGACGACTTCCCGCAGACCGACAAGAGCTATGGGTAACTAGTATATTTAATTTTTTTTTCCAATTTATGTGACGATAAAAATATATTTAAGAAATGTCTAGTAACGCCTAAACATTTTTTTTAAGTTTAATATTTACTTAATCTCACATAACACCACAGATAAAACCCTATTTAATAGTGTTTCGTAGGGAAAACTGTGGCTGTCATACTACAAAAGATGCATTAAAACCATGTTAAACACGTGTCTAGTTAAACAGTGTTTAAAAATTAAACATTGCTTTAAATATTATCTTAATTGCTTCACAGCGAATAAACTCGTAAAAAAACTTATTGATACAATGTTATACGTTACATTTGACAGCTGAAATAGGTTTTAGACATCTATTGAACTCACTCACACGTATGTTAATCTATATCTAAAGCATGTTTAACTCAAAACTGTGCTTAGACGCGGATTTGTAGTACGGATTTTTTTAAACACGCGTTTAACGTCTGTTTAAATGTTTAGTAGTAAGGCAGTGTAAAATGAGTGTCGTGAGTGAGATGACAGGCGATCCTCACGTTGCATGTGCAGCACGCTGCAATCGGAGCTGAACGGCGCCGCGGCGGGCCTCAGCGGCGCGGCGGCGGACGTGGCGTCGGGCGCGGGCGAGGGCGCGCTGGCGCCCGCCGCGCGCGGCTTCCAGCGCGCCTTCGAGCGCCTCGCCGCCGTCTGCCTGGAGATGGCCGGCCAGACCGAGGTAGGCCGCTGCCAGCGTTGGCAGAATCGGTATTTCGAACTTAAAATACTGGACTGATTTATTTTTTAATTCCCTTTCACAAATGAAGACATGTATATAAATATGAGCCTACAAGATCCAACGTTACCTCGGAAACACTTTGTGTATGTTACCATACTAACATTAATTCCTCATAATCTACTTATTTTCGCAACAAATATTAACTAAATAACAAAAAAAAAATGAAAAGAATTTCAAAATATATTTTTTTAAACTTTTAAATATCGATTCTGTTAACACTGGTTAAATATCCAATACATGCGCTGTTGTCTCTTTGTATGTATATATAATCAACACCTATTTCAACTCCATCAGAAATTTGCTCATAATGAATTTTTTGCTGCAAATATTGTAAACTCTAATTTCGATTCATTTAGTAACATATAACATAAGTACAATTTTTTATCTCATTTTCACTATACCCAAAGTTAATGTATAGTAAAATTAAATTAATTAATTTAATAATTTTATTATATACTTCGTCAACAGGAGATTGAGAGTCGCACGCAGATGGTCAGCTCGCTGAAGACGGTCACCATCAACTCTTCCAAGCTGCTCGGCACCGCTAAATCCGTCAGTCAGGTCAGTAAATACTCTATCTTTTATCTTTCACGAGAGTTTTGTAGCAACTACGAAAAAAAAAGTTCTGAATTTTTATCGAAATTGGTTAAATAGTTTGTTTTTTAAATCAATATAGCTTGAATTTGTAGTTATCTTAGTATTTCATTCAAAAAAATTGCTGAATTTAATTTAGAGCTTAAAGTTTGTAGTGTTGATAACAAGAACATTGCAATGTCTTCTAAAATTTTTCTATACATTTAGATATAGTATTTAAATATTTTTTTATTATTGCTATGAATTGTTAATATTGTAATACAGGACCTGACCCGCCCGAACGCGAAGAATCAGCTCACTGACGCGGCGCGTGCGGTCACTGAGAGCATCAACCACCTTGTAAGTTAATTCGCAAATGGATGCTGACAAGCAATAATGTGTCAACCCACAAAATACCAAATTCGGATATATTGATGTATTCTTATAATACGTCACGTATTAACATTATTCGAAAATGTTTCAAGTCGTCTACTAACTAAATAAGTACGGAAAAAAGTTTTATAATTGAATGTTTCGAGTATTGAAGTTTTCATTTTTTGTAATATACAATAATCTCACATATTTGAAAAACTTATTATTACACTAATCTGTTTTAATTCATTACAACTTTTACCAAAATAGTAGGGTATGGATGGATATTTCTTCGAAACGAATATCTTAAGAAAAGGTTAGATATCTTTAGGATACCATTTTCTCAAAATGCACTTTGTGAGGCTTGACATAGTATTGCTTATCAGTGTCTAAATAACTTTTAGTAATGGTGTTTTTTGAAGGACTTACGGCCAATCCACATCGAATGTGATAACGCGAATTTCTAACGAAATTGACGTACGTCGTTAGTGTGTAGAGTTCCATAGACTTTTCAAAGTATTTCACTTCGAAGGAACGAATTTGAAGTATTTATTTAGAATAAAAACTTCATTAGAATAACTATATAAATATCTTTTCGTCTTTTATTATGTGGATATTCGTTGGTCCTTCGAGCCGGAGAGCGTACATGCAGAAGTATTAACAGTGCGTGTGTTCCAAGGTGGACGTGTGCACCGAGGCGGCGCCGGGACAGAAGGAGTGCGCAGCCGCCATCCGCAGCATGGAGAGCAGCCGGCCGCTGCTCAGCAGTCCGTCGCAGCCGCTCAGCGAGCTGGGCTACTTCGCCTGCCTCGACGCCGTCGTGGACCAGAGCAAGCTGCTCAGTGAGTGGTCTAGTATAGAAGTTAAGAGTACGAGCCTGTAAATGACCCACTGGACAAGGCCTCTCCTATTAAAAAGAAGGTTTAGAGCTCAATCCACCAGGCTGGTCCTTCGAGCCGGATATACATGTGTCATGTCTCTGGGCACATGTAGGTTTCTTCACGATTTTTTCCTTCAGCACGGGATTAATTTAAACATAAATTTAGCACTTAAAAACTCAGCGGTACTAGCCGGGTTTGAACCTACGGTCATCGAATATCGACGTATTCTAACAACTAAGCCATCTCGACTCTTAAGTCTTTTATAACTTGATATTTGTACTTATATTATAAAGATGTTCAATTTGTTTGTATGCAGGGAGTATTTTCTGAGTTCTTTGGATAGCCAGTTTATTGAGGAAGGTTGTAGGCTATATTACAGCACACTACAACTTATAAGAGAGTGAGAGAGAGAAGTAGTAACCATGAACGCGAGTGAAACCGAGAGGAATAGCTATTGTAACAATATTATATAAGTTGCATAGTTTTTACATAGAGTATAGATTATAAATGTAATACTCGCCTTAGTTATATATAGTGCAGGTAAAACCACGAGGCAAAAATATAGTGTAGATAGTAATGATCTTTGGTGTTTCTAGGTGAGGGCATGTCGGGCATGGCGAGTGCGGTGAAGAAGGGCGAGGCGGAGGTGTTCTCGCGGAGTGTGGGCTCGGTCGCTGCGGCCGTGCACGGCCTCGTCGAGTGTGTGGCGCAGGCCGCATACTTGGTAAGTGCTGTTATTGTAGCTATTTTGTTTATATAAAGTATGTGTCCTTCTCCAAGATCCAATCTAATTGTGCGATAAAATTTGTTGCGTAGTTTAGGTGTGAAAATGTAACCAACAGACAAACAGACAGTACATACTTATACTATAAAGTTTCGCATTTATAGTATTATTACGTATTTAGTTTCATGGGTCTCTTATACTATTGTATTAGCAATGTTTTCAATTTTATTATATTTTGAAATTATTATCATAAGCGATGAAATTTATATATTATATCAATTATTTTGCAAAGACGAACAGGGTACTCATTAACCCGTAGGTAACGTTTCTTTGCTGGAAAAATATTAAAAATGAACACTTAAATAACATAATTTTTTTTGACTGATAAGAATTTACTGTTTAAGTGTCCAATTAGTTTAGTTACCTCGAGTGTCAAGAGATGGCGTTGCGCGTCAGTTAAATCACGCTATTAAAGTCACGCACTGATTTTATAAACCGTTTTGCCGAGTTTTGTTAACAATAGTAAAATACAGTACTTAGTGTTACAGTACTAGCGAGTGTTTTATTTGTGTTGGAACCCGAAAGTAAAGTTTCGTGACTTACGACGCATCCAACCGGGCAGGTGGCGGCGTCAGACGAGACGTCCACGGCCGGGCGCGCGGGGCTCGTGGACCGAGCGCAGTTCGCGCGCGCCGCGCTCGCCATCGAGCAGGCGTGCCGCACGCTCGCCGAGCGCGGCGCCGAGCAGCCGCGCGTGCTGGCGGCCGCCACGGCCGTGGCGCACCACACCAGCGCGCTGTGCAACGCGTGCCGCGCGGCGTCCGCGCGCTGCGCCGAGCCGCGCGGCCGCCGCCACTTCGTGCAGGCCGCGAAGGACGTCGCCAACTGCACGGCGGCGCTCGTCACGCAGATCAAGGCGCTGGACGCGGACTACTCGGAGGTGAGCTCGGCCACTCTGCTCCATGAGACTTGATAGGCAGTTGAGGCTATTGGAAAGGTTCTTAGTTATTTTTTAATGAGCTACATAAAAACAAGGATGTTAGAAGCTTCAAGTGCGTCTTTGTGTCTGTCAATGGCATTGTAGCTGCCTACCAAATAGACCAATTACATACGTGCGGGTTCTTTTAAATTCGGAAGCTGGTTTTTCTTATTTTAAATTATACAATTCATTTAAGGTTATTTTGTTGTCCGAAATGATGTTTGGTGTAGTTTGAGAATGTAAACGTCTTATTTTCTCTTAGTGTCTTTTTTTTTTGTTTAATTTTGTAATATTGATTCCAAAAGAAACTTAGATACTCTCAAAAAAATCCATCAATAAAAACTATTGAATTTTAAAACCCATTACAATAAATAAACTACCTTTACTGAAATAACATATGCAAAATGTAACTATAAACCCGTTTACGGTGAAATTCAAGCGAACCTCCACCCCCAGGAGAACCGCGCCCGCTGCGCCGCCGCGACCGGCCCGCTGCAGGAAGCGGTGCGGAGCTTACGCCAATTCGCCGACAGCCCGGAGTTCGCGGCTGTTCCCGCTCGGATCTCCGCCTCCGCCAGGGAGAGGCAGCAGCCCGTGCTGGCTTGCGGACGGTGAGGCTCCGATCATTGTATAGTTCGATTCACGTAAATGTATCGGTCTGAACACGAGGCGAGTGCCAACTCACGCGGTACGGTCGAGTGAACAAGACTTATAACTTTAATATTGGTATAATCTTATTGAATATTTGAGCCGTTCTAAAATAATATAATGTCTTTAATTTAATTTATTTGGTAAATAAATACACCCGTAAACGATAACTGCGAACTTCGAACGATTACACTGATTTAGTATTCATGTCTTTAACTATTTGAGAAACACATCAGATATGAATTGCAGTATGAACTCCTGGAAAAAGTTCAATTATGATTTACATACATTAATTCGACATATATAATTATATGAGGAGTTTTTTATAGTTAAAATTAAAGAAATGTCTAAACGACTGTCCTGGTGCCTAATATAGTGTTCTGCGGAGACACACTTCTGTGGCAAGGGTATACAATAATTGTAATATAATAAATTATTGTAATTATGCATTAATCAAGTTAATTGTCGTCTGTTTATGAGTAGAGAGGGTTTAATATGAGTTTGCAAGATGTAACACGTTTTAAGATTCAGTATGAATAAAATACAGCGCCATTTTAACGCTATATTTAAAGGCCGACGAGAAATTCAATGGTTATTTTTTTTTAAATATTTTTGTATAATTTTGTTAGATAGATTTAGCTACAGTTATCTCTCGAGGATGTGAAGTGGCGAATGTAATATTCCGGGATTTTATTAAAGAAGAATATACTTTGTCACATAAAAGACATATTAGTTCGCGCAGTAGTATTCCCTTCGCAACCTCACACTATGCAGTGTGCCCGCAGCGACATCATCACGCACTCGTGCGCCATGGTGGAGGCGGCGCGCGCGCTGGCGCTGAGCCCGGCGGAGCGCGCGCAGTGGCACGCGCTGGCGGCGCACAGCAAGGCCGTGTCCGACACCGTCAAGGGGCTCGTGGCCGAGATACGGTACGCTCGCCTTTCAGCGCTGCTTTGTTGTGTTGAGCACCTATTAGTATAGATAGGTCGCTGGCTCGAATCCGGCTCGAAGGACCAACTTTGTCGGGTGTAATTAGATAAAATGATTTAATATGGTTTAAATGATGGGAATTTTATGTTTTTAAGTAGTAACTATTAAAAGGTTACTAATTATTGGTCGACATGTGGTACAGTCTGTGTCCGATTCAGAACTGACATAAGATTATTTAATGATAGAAGTATATGTGGGAAATAACCGCTAAGTTCGCGTGTGCCTGATTTGTATTTTTTTTTGCGTATTTTTGTTAGGAATAAACTCAAAAACTATTAGACTGATTGCAAGGTTTACATCATTTGAAACAACATACAAAGTAAAGTAACAGCCTGTAAATATTCCACTGCTGGACAAAGGCCTCCTCTCTTATTAAGGAGAAGGCTTACAAACTTACGTGTGTCTGAATTTCTCCTTACACATGCAGGTTTCCTCGCGATGGTTTCCGAATAGGGTATAAATAATCCCGAAAATCCCGGTCCCTGTGGGATTGAGATGTAAACAAGAGCGCACTTTAATCGAATTTCGCGCGAGTGGAACTAGTTTTCCATTAAAATTGTCGCGGTAGGAAAATGGCGCCCGGCCAGCGCGAGTGCGCGGGCGCGCTGGAGGCGCTCAACCGCCAGCTGCGCGAGCTGGACCACGCGGCGCTGCAGGCGGCGGGGCTGGAGCTGGCGCCGCGCCACGCCAACACGCTGCAGGGTGGGTACACGCGCGCTCGCTGCCGAAACTAGCCTTTGTTCAGTAAAGCTCGTTGTTACCTGACCGCGTGACGCACAGGAGGGAAATGTGTTTATCAGCATATGTATGTATTTATGTACATGGGTTTGTGGCACCTTTGTGGCACTATTTACTATTATATATGGCCGGCGCAAATGTAGTAAGTATACAAATTTTAAAAAATCAAAATAGCCGATTTTGGAAGCCGCAATGTGAAAAAAAGAATGAAAATTGAAATGAATAGGTATTTGAAAATTATTTTTGGGTTTCTCATATTTAAATTTAAAGTTGGTTTGTAACGATTCGCACTTATAAGCTTTTAGACAGAAGTGATACAGTATTGCACTGCTGACTGCAGATGGTCTTGTACGCAGTCGGGTTATAAATTTTTAAATAAATTTATCTAGTTTATATATTATGCTATTTTTACTATTTTAATCAACAGTCAAATATTAAGACAAATGCTTTCAACAGGTTACTCAGAGCAGATCGAGAACACGGTAGCGGAGATGCTGGAAAGACTAGAGCCGCTCCGAGTCGCCGCCCGCAGCGAGGCCGAGAACTTGGGACATGCTGTTACGCACCTGGTGAGTAACAAGAAGACACATACACATAGTCGGTATCTGTGCTATATAGATAGATAAAACCTTTACTCATTGAACGTAAGTACCAATAATTTAAAAGTTAGCTATTTTATTATTATTTGCTTGGAAACATTTACTGGTTTTCTTTTCCTTGTTCTCCACGTGGTTAACGTCAGGAAACTATTTTAAATTTAAACGTTGATCCTTGTAGGCTGGTACAGTATAGGCATCATTTACACATATAATAAAAAAAATAATTAATTCAATTTTTAATATCGATTCTGATAACGCTGGTAAAATGTCCCACACATGCCCATTTACAGACACCCTGTATAATGAACTCTCTCGATATGTCTAGTTTTTTCTTGCGACTTCATCTGCGATGTTTATGATGCTTACGTCATAGTAGCTTTATCCATGCAAAGTCTCAGTCCGATCGGTTTAAAATTGACAAAGTTTCATACAAACTTTCATCCCCTATTTTATCCCCTTGAGGGTAGAATTGATCAAAATCCTTTTTTAGCGGATGCCTACATTGTAACATCTACCCGCATGCCAAATTTCAGCCCGATCCGTCCATACATAAATCACTATGCCAGTCAGTCAGTCAGTCACCTTTGAGTTACATATATTTATATATATATATTTAGATGTCAGTCGGAATTACGATTGCCAATAAATCCGTCAGTCGCGATCACGTATTTCGCTCTGAGCTGAGCCTCGCTGGCGTGCGCAGGTGTCGTACGCGGCGCCGCTGGTGGCGGGCGCGGCGGGCGCTGCCTCGCACACGACGGAGTCCGCGGCGCAGGCGGCGCTGCTGCAGCACGCCAGGACCGTGCTGGAGACGCTGGCGCTGCTGGTGGCGGCCGCTGGACACGCCGCCGGGAACCCGAGGGTAATGATTCAGTTCTTTTTGATAAGCAGGCAAATGTAGTAATGTTTACTCATGTGGTAAGTTTCGTTGTGGAGCCTGGCTGTAGTTGATTACAACTCATATACGCTCGACCGGGGAAGTACCACATTCTCGCAGGAGGTCAACGAAAAGGAGCTAATATAGCTGTGTTTTGTATGATGTTTGAGAAAATCTGTTGCCTCAGCTCCTGTCCCTGACTTCCTATCTCCATTCTACCCGCGTTATTATTTAACCGGGCGATTAAATCCTCTACGCGGAGACGATCGCTCACCGCCAGAGACCGCTACGTCCATTACGAAGCGACGCGATAGAGCGTGTGTACGAGTGCGTGTGCGCTGCGCAGGCGCAGGCGGCGCACGCGGAGGTGGACGCGCAGTGCGCGGGCGCGCGCGAGGCGCTGCACGAGCTGGCGGCGCACGTGCGCGAGCTGAGCACGCAGCGCGGCGCCGTGGGCCCGCTGCTGGACTCCGTGGCGCGCGCCGTCGCGCGCCTCACCGAGCACAGGTGCGCGCACACACCCACCCACTCACTCACATTACAGCCATCGTCCTTTCTGACTGCACTTGCTAGTTTGCTCACTTACGTCAATTGTTTCTCATTGCTTTTAGAATTTAACTTGTTTTGCAAACGAGAGTGACATTTACTAGTGTAATACTCGGTTAATAGAGTAAGATAAGTTCACTCATTTGTCATTCATTCATTCAGTATGACAGAGTATTACTAATTCACTATTACAATATTGATTGTTGATTGGTCTAATTTCAACGAGAACAGTAGAAGTAGTACCAAAATTCACTAGTATAGTAATGAAAGAAGTCAATTCAATAGACGTGCGTACATATGTACATGTATATGGACGCTGATAAGCAATACTGTATCAAGCCACGCAGACTTCATTTCGAGAAAATGGCGTCTAAACATGTCAAACTTATTCTTAATCAATCTGTTTTAAAAAGTATTTATCCTTCTTTTGTTTTCTAATTTGATATAAGGTATAATGAATTAAAAGCAGATCGATATAATTAACAGTTTTATCTAGTAATAAGTTTTTCAAATATACGACATTATTGCAAAATATAGATAAATTGGGAAATGGAAACATTAAATACCGAAATTTATTTTCTTACTTATTTAGTTTAGATGAAAAAAATTTAGGATAATAATACGTGACGCGTTATCAGAATACACGAATATCTCCGAATTTGACTTTTTGTGGGTTAACACATTATTGCTTATCAGCAACCATACAGGATAGTTATTTACAAACATCTCATCCGTCTAAATATAACCGGCGGCCGAGTTACCGGTCACGGGCAGCGGTGGTTCCGTTCGCTTTTATGTCTTTAACATTCAGTTTGTATGTAGGGGTATATCTCTGAAACTACTGATCCGATTTGGAAAATTATTTTCGTGTTGGCAGACCGTTTATACAGGAAGGTTGTAGGCTATATTACATAACGCTATGAATCATAGAAGCGAAGTAGTTAACTAAATACGAGTAAAACCGCGAGATGCCTAGTTATATTATTTGTTAGTTATAATCCTAAAAAAACAACTTTGACTTGGCGATATTTAAAAAAAAGAGCTCAATAAATTGACTCCAGAAAATGGAACTTCTGTTTTTCTTCGATGATCAACCGTAACTTTTTATTCGGCTCACCAATTTCGAAATTTTATTTAATCGATATATATATTACATTAAATTGACTCATATTTTTTCATTAACAATATTTTCAACTCAAATTACAAAACTCTTCAATTAACGCATCACACTCGTCGGCCCCTATTAAGATCTTGTAACCTTGTGTCGGGGAACCGGAAACATACACAGCACTAACACAAACACCCAGACCACGACAAACATCCGTATGGCCAATACACACGTTTGCCGTGAGCGGGGATCGAACCCGCGACCGTTAGCGTTTTAGTCAGTTGCACTGACCATTGCGCCAACGTGTCTGTCCAACGAAAAATCACTTTCGATTCTAAAGAACTTAATTCGAAACGTGAAAATATTTGAAAGCAACACTAACTCTGTTTTTGATTAAACGTCCGCTATAAAAATTAGTCATCATATCAGAAATAAATAATAACAGACGGACAGAATCATTCTCAGAATGCTAATAAACCTATATCAGTTAGTGATATAGCGATTAGGTCACCGCCGAGCACTAAAACTGGCTAACTGCCAAAAATTGCACAGCATAAATTAACTAGAGGTTTCGTCAGGATTTACTTGTTGTTTAAGTAATTTTATAATAATAATCTGCCTGACTACAAAAGATTTAATCAGACGTTAAACGCGTGTTTAAAAAAATCCATACTACGAATCCGCGTTTAAGCACAGTTTTGAGTTAAACATGCTTTAGATATAAATTAACATATGTACGTTTCAGTTTAATAGATGTCTAAAACCTATTTCAGCTGTCAAATGTAACGTATAACATTTTATCAATAAGTTTTTAAACGAGTTTATTCGCTGTGAAGCAATTTAGATAATATTTTAAGCAATGTTTAAATCTTAAACACTGTTTAGCTAGACACGTGTTCAACATGGTTTTAATGCGTCTTTTGTAGTATGACAGTATATGTTTTATTTCGAGCAACATTGACTCATTTTTATTCAGTTAGTTAATAATATCTACCTTCGATGTTAGTACTTCACCTAACATATTTATGATTAAATTTAATAAACATATTTTTAATTGGACGCTGATAAGCAATAGTGTGTCAAGCCACAAGGACTTCATTTTGAGAAATGGTGTCTAAAAATGTCAGACCTATTCATAATAAATTAGTTTGAATAAGTATTTATCCACCTTCTCTTTTCTATTTGAATAAATGCAAACTTTGACCCCTAAGGGGGTAAAACGGGGGTTAGGTGTTTGTATGAAAGTGTTATGTTAAGCAAGAGTGAAATCGAAGGGCCACTGGTACTTATATAAATAAAATTTTGACCCAAATACAAACATCCTTCAGTTAAAATACTCGATATATAAAAAATAAATCATTAAAATCGGTTCAAAATGCATTACCGTCCTTAACTTACATATAAAAATATGTCCTTATTATATACAGACATACGTATTTAGCAACACCCGATTGTCAACGTCAGTTGCTCCCGATCAATACATAACCTTCCTCAATATAATTTCGGTAATAACACGATTTGTATTATAGATTTTAAGATGCTTTTACGTTTTAAACGTATCGATTTAATACAGAATAGGATATTATCGTACGTTTAGTGTTAAAGTGACAGAATTAAAAATGGTTCATAATTTATATATCTTCTATCAACATCTTATGGCATTAAAGTCGAAATAAACGGCTGAAGTCTCTAGTGCAATACGTTTTGTGATCCAATAATGTGAATTTTTGAATTCACGTGCGTTATGATTCAAGGTAAATGTACTTTTTTCATAATGAAAATTTAACTTGAAAATGACTTGTATGATAGTCATGGTGATCGTGTAGTTTAGGCTTGATGGAGCCACGGGAGGGGCATCTCCATTTCCGTGCTGAGGAAGGCCATCGTTTTAGTGGGTATAAATCACCACATAACCCGATCTCCTTCCCAGGAATTGGGTATCTTTTCGAAGATTTCCCCCGCGAAAACAACGCTTGATAGAATAACAAACATTTGCAATATTAGTTAAGATTATAGATCGAATCTGGAGTAAGGATCCGGAAGCACTATAATACGAAACAGTTAGAAGTATTATATTGTTATTGTTAGAGCCGAACTGCAGCTGATTACAGTTCATAATGGGCTGGCCCGACCGGGGCAGTACCTCACTCTCACAGAACATCAGCATGAAGTAGTAAAAAAGCTGCGTTTCGTACGGTGAGTGCGAGAGCCGGAAGACTAGCCCATTTCAATTTCTTTACTTTGTAAGCTGGCAACGTATTTGTGGTTGCAAATGTCCATGTAAGACGGTGACCACTTACCATCAGATGTCCTGCCTACTCCTTTGCTACATATATTTTTTATAAAAAAAAAAAAAAAAACGGAAAATCAAATCACAAGCAAAATTTTATTCGGACAGGCGCACTTGAGGAACATTTTAGTCGAGACTAAATTACAAGTGTTCTACTAAACGCAATGGAATATTGAATCGGCTTTTATTGCTCTCTAGCCTTGTGACGTTGTTTTATCCGCGTCTGAAAACGTTCACGGTATTTGCTTCTCCTAAAAGATGCAGTTGTGATGTAACATAGCCTACTAATTAGGCCTCCGCGACTTTGCCCGCGTTTAATAATTATTTAGTCTATATCCATCCATACAAACTTTCATTCCCCATATCGCTTCTCAAAGTAGCCTAATAAAAGGCGAAATCTATATCTAACCAAATTTCAAGCGTTTAAGGTTTAAGCGTAACAAACAGACAGACTGACAGAGTTACTTTTGCAATTATAATATTAGTAACATATATTTAAACGCATAAAATCGCAACGTAAAGTTTAACTTAAATCTAAATATAATACATAAATCATCGATCTAAAAATATACCCATAACACAGCTAATAAGAGTGAATTCGATCTAATTAGTGTAAGTGACCTCATTATAGAACACGTTACACGGACATGCACGCACACATGTGCGTTGCGCGCGCGCAGTCTCGCGAGGTTTGCGTAACGAACGCATTTAGTGTCAGTGTCAAACATGAAGAAATTGTTTGTATCCGATTTTGCTTTTATTTATCGATATTCTTATGTTTATTTACTTGTTATATACAAGTGTATAATTAATTAGGAGAATCGATGTTTGGTATTCATTTAGGAATGAATTAGGGAGTGCTTGTGGTGTATTACAAATTTGTTGTTATTTTTGTTTGTGTGTTGTAATTGTAAATTGTATATTGATGCTAAATACTCTGTCTTTTTTCGTAAAACCGAAAATTTTCGCTATTATAATGCGTTCTTTCTTCAGTTCAAGAAAGTGAAAATGATTTGAAATTGTTTTTGTCCATGATAAAAAATGTTTTCAATAAAAAAATCTACGTCGTTTTACAATATGTTGTAGGAGTGTCTTATAGAAGGAAAATTATAATTTTTACCAAAATTTAATGTTTTTTTTTACATCGAACTTCTATAGTAGACGTAAAAGTTTGTGAGGGTGAATAAATGGATGCTTATTACTGTTTTAAGCCAAACATATTTTAATAAAACTACTCAGTACTTCAAACACATAGCATATATTTTATCAACATAAAATTAACTCACTATAAATATAAAAGCATTAATTGTGATTGTTAAACTATGAATAATGCAATAATGTGTCAACCCACAAACAGTCAAATTCGGAGAAGTTTATGTATTCTGATAATACGTCACGTATTTAACATTATTCGAAAATGTTTCAATTCATTTGAACTAAATAAGTACGGGGAAAATTTTAAATTAATGTTTCGAATATTAAAGCAACAAGCTTTATAATATACAATAATCTCATATACATATTTGAAAAACTAGATAAAACTTTTTATTACACCAAAGGAAAGAAAATATCGATAAAGTATTAATCTTATCCTCAAACGAATTTATTAACCAGATGTTTGACATCTTTAGAAGCTATATTCTCCAAATATAACCATAGTATTACTTATCAGCGTCCACTTATGCGTTTTGTTTACAAGATAAAACATAATTAAACTCATTTGTTTGTCAGAATGTCCCTAATCGGCACTTACGATGAGTCGGATTCGTTCGTGGACTACCAGACGAGGATGGTCGGTGTTGCGAAGGATATCGCCAGATTGGCTACTGACATGGTAAGTGTAGAAATAGGAAAGAATAGTCAAGTTAACATTATATAATCAATCCATAGTTTGACTTATAAATGTATTATTGAAGTGAATAGTATTTTGAGTAATAAAAGATTGTAATGGCTACCTTAAAATATATGAAACGTTAGTCTTTATGAGTTTTTACATAAACAATATAGATCTTATTGTTTAACTTTTTCCCAAAATGATTCAAAAGTTCTTTTACACAAAGCCTAATTGAATGAAATATATTTTGTACGAGCGCTTTCACACCGCATTTATAAGTTCATCTGGGATAGTTACCTAATCTTGTTGTAAAATTTAAATTACAAAACATATGTTTAATACATTCTTTAACAAGTCCATACTCATTATCCGATCTACTCGATCAATACGTCTATCAATATTCCAGACGGCAAAATCAGCAACAGAACCATCCAAGTTAGTGGAGGTTGGTAACGAAATGTGCGGCAAGTACGAGAAGCTAGCCGCTGACAGTATCGGCGCGTCGGCCACCACTCCCAACGCGGACATCGCTAACAGGTAGATCATTAAACTATGCTATATATTTAAGTAATATAAGCACATTCGTGAAAACAGTGGAGAAACCTAAGCTTTCGTATTCTTCTCCTAGAAGAAGACGCATTTTCTTCAAATAATATTTAATTACTTAAGTTTTTTTATAATACAATTCACTTAGCATTAAGTAAATAAAAATTGCTACATTGTACGTATCTTATTTACACGTTACTGTTTTGGTCCTTCGAGCCGGACAACATATCCTTATTGGATTACAAATTTCATTATTAATAGATTCATTATATTATGATAATTATATCTAGCCTAAAGTGTAAATATTTTGCCCAGGATCCGCGTATCGGCAGTGGAGCTGGGTGAAGCTGTGTCGGAGCTGGTGCGAGCTGGCGGTCGCTGTCGACTGTCCGCTGCACAGCCTCAAAGGCGTGCGGTGGCTGACGCTGCTCGTGTTGTCAATGAGAAGGTAACTTTATCTTTCTTACTACCGACTTCCTAAAATGGATTACGTTGTCAATCCGTCGGGGACTTTTTTATCTGTGGTTTCAGACATGTACTGATTGTTTCACATGAGACCAATGTAAATAATATCGTATGATACAGATAATAAATAAATCCTATGTATTTACATAAGTTCTCAGCGAATGTGTCGCGATTACCTTAATCCTTGGCGGCAGGTGGTGGCCGTGCTGAGCGCGCTGCAGGCGGGCTCGCGCGGCACGCAGGCGTGCATCGACGCCGCCGCCACCATCGCCACCATCCTCGGCGACCTCGACACCACCATCCTGTTCGCGAGCGCTGGTAACACACACACACACACACACACACACAATTCATAGATCATATAAACTGTTTCGAAAGTAACAGCAGGTAAATGTGCCACTGCTGGGCAAGGCTTCTCCTGTCAAGGTGAAAGTTTGGAGCTTAATCCACCAAGCTGGTCCTTCGAGCCGGATATACATGTGGCAGAATAAGAGAATACACTTTGTACCAAATTTATTTTAAAATACTCGTAATATCTATTGAGTTCTTTGCCGGTTCTTCTCAGAATGTACTTGCGGAAGCGATGGTAGCTTTATACTTAAAAATCTAATTTGTAACGATTCAAAAGCGTTTTAATAGTCTACTTGAATAAGGTATATTTTTAATTTGAATAACTATTTTTATTTATCCAATCCCAGGCACCTTACAATCGGACAAGGAAGGCGATACCTTCTCCAACCACCGGGAGAACATCCTCAAGACCGCCAAGACCCTGGTGGAAGACACCAAGACCCTGGTCAGTGGAGCTGCTGGCAGCCAGGAACAGCTGGCGACTGCAGCTCAGAACGCTGTCAGCACCATTGGTGAGTACCAGCTGTCAAAACCCCTCTAACTCGCGTTTATAGTTACTGCTTTTCTCCTGTGAGTCATAGCGTGACTTAATATAGTCTTTAAGCTTCCTCAAAAAATAGTCTATGTAACGCAAAAAAAATTCTAATTGGATCAATAGTTTTTGATATTATCTTTTACATACAAAATTAAAAACAAGTTTTACCTCTTAATAAATTAGTATAGATTTTAATACAGAATGAATTAATGAAAAGTTTCCGGCAAGAGTTGTTAAAATTGATATAAATAACAAAATACAATTTGCTAATGGAAACCGATGTTAATGTACCTATTTATTCTCGTCTGTAACTCGCTAGCTGGTTGCTAGGCGACGTGATGTCATCCAAATGGTGGTATAAAAACGAAGGTTAAAGTAACTAAAAGTAAAGAACCGAGCGTGCGCGTGCCCGCAGTGCAACTGTGCGAGGTGGTGAAGCAGGGCGCCACGTCGCTGAGCGAGGGCGGCGCGGAGCCGCAGGTGCTGGTGCTGCACGCGGCGCGCGACGCGGCCGCGGCGCTGCGCGACCTGGCGGCGGCCACGGCGGCGGCCAGCGGCAAGCCCGTGGCGCACCCCGACATGCAGCGCCTGAAGAACGCCGCCAAGGTAGGCCGTCTACAGTGCAACCCACTGCAAGCCAAATTCGGAGATGTTGATGTGTTTTGAGACTGTGTCGCCTATTTAACATCATTCAAAAAATCATATAATTAAGTAAGGAAAAAGGTCAATTTTTCGGAATTTGAAGTGCGTTCCATATTTTGTAATTTATACAATAATCCCAATAGTTTGAAAAATGTTTAAATGGATAACAGATTAAATATATCAATCTACTTTTAATTCATTATATCAAAATAGAAAAGAAAAGCTGTATATATACTTCTTCAAAGAAATTTATTAAGAATAGGTTTGATATATTTAGACGCCATTTTTTCAAAATTAAGTCCGTGTGGCTTGACACAGTATTGCTTATCAGCGCCCATATATAATCTGTATATTGTAGGCTGTGAGAGCGACAAGTCGATCTAGCTAGATTTTATTTTTAAAAAACGTCAATTTATGTGGGTTTTCACATAATTTATTGCTACGATATCTTTAGAATATTATTATTTCATTCTAATGACTTTAGTGTCTTAAAATATTAGTTCATAGTTATTGTTTTCAAACTCATAAATTATGAATCACAACGATATGAAACTAAATTCTAGTTACTAATTTAGTTAACTCATATCACACAGCTTTTGAATTCGTTCATTTTCTTGGTATTAAAGTGCGTGGTTATGTAACTAGAGAAGTCTAATTTTTCACTTGAGCTTTTTTGAGCTTAAAGCTATAGACACTAAACAAATTTTAGTACATGATACTTAGTGTATTAGTAATAAAATTTTACGCACAAACTTTTAAAGAGTTATTTAATAAAAAGAATATCATATTTCCTGTTAAAGTATTTACTCATATAAACGTCGTTAAAATTTTAAGATATGTTTTACACTGAAAATTTTAAATTATAACAATATTAAGTGAATAATAAAATTCTATATCTTTGAAAGTTTATTAACTAAGCCTATAAAGTTAGTGATCAATCCAGAAAACAGATTAAGCGATGATATCTAGTTCAGGTGAGTAGGTGAGGTCTTTTTTATTTATATTTAGATGTGATTAAATGATAATTAATTACAATCACATAATACCTAATTTTAACGAGTCAAATTGATTTTTTTTTTAGATTTTTACTTCAAAACGCTACTCACTGTGATATAACATTGATAAAAATTTATTAATAAATATAAAATTTAATACTAGATTTCTGTACATATTTGGTTTCATTATATTCAATTTTTTTTTCGTATTTAGCCATAAATCACGCACATACACGTGTTGTTTTACATTTGTGTTCGTCTGTCTGTGTCAATATTGGACTTTCTTGCCTTATAGCGATTGTCGGATCCGAAGCGTTGGAGCCTACCAATCAAAACTAACACTGTCCCCAGAAGCAAGAGACGCTCCATTAACATAAGAGATTACAATTCATGTGACTCAGAAACCGATATCTTCCAATCTGACCAAGAAGAGGAACTCATAAAGCTTCTAGACTATTCTAGCCACGATGATGACGTTTCTCCAACGATATTCCACGACAGTTGCGAAGAGATGATCGCGTATATTGAGAGTAAGATGGAGAAACCGTCCCCTAAATTGAGCAATGATGACGTTAACATGAGGTATAACCTGACATCGAGAAATAGTCTCTTCGATATGGATTGGCGTGTTGTGAAATATGGCGAGAATATATTCCTTGGGGAGCTTCGTAAATTGGTCGATTTATGTGTCGATTCGTTCGAAAAAGCGGATAAGAGGAAGAGAAGAAATGCTCAAGCTGTTGATAAAGCTAATACGAATCTAGATAGCGAGATGAAGAGATTGTCGCAGGTCCTAGATGATCTGGACTGGCAAGACGTCGTCAATGAGAACGTTAAAACAACAGTGACGACAACAGTACATAATGTGTCCAAACGAACTAAATTCGAGAAGCCTAAACTGAAAAGTCCAGTTTTCAAAGTTAAAAAAGTAAAACCGATTAACTTAACTGTCAATTTAGAGATCACGCCAGACTCCATAGAACCGAAGTCACCTGAAATAGCTGCAGAACCGCCTAAAGAAAATATTGATGAGAAAAAAGTAGAGGTACAGAAAGAAAATAGGAGTCAGTTCTGGAATATGTTCAAAGATGATACGGAATGGTGGAAAGCGTTAGCGAAACGGAATTTAGAAAAAATGGAGGAAACGAGACGTGAATTGGAACGTTTCAGCGGTCACGAGCTGGTTTTAGGCGAGATAAGTACGGAGATTGATAAATATGAAAGAGAGAAAGAAACGCTACAGAGCTTTATCGAGGAAGTCGACAAATCTAAAGCTAAAAACGAAGATTTGGAATACAATCAGAAGTATGAAGATATGGTCTTGAAATTAATAGAATTCGCTAAAAAAGATTTCATTTATAAAGGCTTCGATCCTCTGATTGAGAAATTGAAGCTTCTATCTAACATTCAAATAGAAGGGCGAAAGAAAAAGATCGTAAATATTGAGGAAATCCTCAATGTGTATACTAAGATCGATATTTCTAAATACACGTATGAAGAGCTCTGCTTATTAGAGAAGTATTACAAGGAAATGATCAGGAAATACAAGAGCGAGACGCGTAGAAAGGAGAACCTTATTCCCATTGAAGTTATAAGGGAACACGATAGGCGATCGGCTCCCCCGACCTATAGCAGGAACCTTAGCACCAATTCCAACCACATACTGACTATAAACAATCACCGTACAAGAACAATATCGAACGATACCACTTTGAAAAGAGATTCCAGAAATAATCTTGAAATATTCGACCTCACACGAACTTACCCGAGCGAATATTACGCTAATAACTGGTGGACTATATACGAAGACGTTCTCAAGAATCGCGAGCAACAATTCGGTAGTATCGATAACTGGTGGCAATTCTACGAAGCGGTGCTAAACAAGCGAGACACGAGCGAAGACGAACTTAGACGAATTCGCGCGATCGTCGAAAGCAGACTCCGGAAACGACCGAACAGTCGAATGGAGGAACAGTTAAAGATGTTAGATGAGGTCAAGAATTCCCGATTCCAAGAGACCGAAGACGTCGCGACCAGCGGCAACGAATCGGTCAGATACATTGATGTACATTAACCGCTGACAACGCACGGTCGATCTAACATACGAGCGAGCACGCGATGGATGGCATGGTGTTAGCTTGCATCGTCACTTCGTTTCATTTTAACTTGCGGTGTATGAAAAATTGGTCATTGTTGCGGTTTAAGTTCCAATGTTTTGTATGTTTTCACGGCTTGTCATTTTTTTTCCGTGATTATTAAAATAGAAGATATTCTTCAGAATGCTGTCAATTGCATTTAAAACTCATGAGTGAAACTACTTAAACATCTGTTGCCAATTGTAAAGAATACTTATTTGTGGAAATATTATAAATTGTGCATTAATTATTATTTTAATTTCAGACACGTTGGCAATTCTAGCAGATGAAACTATTATTATTACTTATAGTTTGTGTATGACTATGTTCTAGCTTCTTGGGTCCACAATGTTTTTACCACAAGAAAAAAAAAATATATTAAAAAAATTATAGCTTAACTGCATATAAATCGCCAATTTGGTGTCATTTTCGTATAAAATATCCGTGTTTTTGTCGAAATTATTATAAAAAAACTACAATTGGAACTTAAACAGCGTAAAATTCACAATCATTCACGCCACGCCCATCACCGGATCATGCGATGACGGAAATGTGTTTAGCCGTCTGTCTGTTTGTGTGCGCACTTGTTACTCTCACCTCGATCTTCCTTATGCGTCCTGTACTTGTAAGAAATTGAAGAGATAATAAAAAATATTCTGTGTAAATATTTGTATCTTTTAAATCACTTCGATGTGTAACATCTAATAAGTTTGAGTGTAAAGGAAAACGTTTTAACGGCAAGACGTGACATGATGGCTTCGCGTCTAGTCGAACTTTGTATATGACACTTACCTCTTCCTGGACGTCCTTAAATAATTTTATGTCTATCACATCTACCAGACGTCCCATTTTTGTATAGTATTACTGTATTAAACCCTTCCATTCCGTCCCCCATATCCCTAAACACATTTCAACCTTTCAGCCATTCATATCATGGTATTTTGAACCATCGAGTGTATAACATAAAGAGCTTTCTTATTAACCGACTCCGAACGAGGAGGTTATGTCACAGCGGAGCTTTGGAAGTCCAATATTGACGTACATTCGACGAGCTTTTTATTATATATCTATTTATCTATGGTTGAAAGCTTATGGGTTTCCCGCTATGGCATGAGCTTTTTCGCACTGGGTGTAATTTTATTTTTTATTTTTTAATATTGTTGTTTTTCTTTCAATGTATGCCCTAACTTAGTTGGCAACCCAAAGCTTTTGTTATTATTAAAATTGTATGTATTAATATATGTACATTAAAAACCTATATACATAAAGTATCTCTAAGGCGAGAATTAAGCTTGTAAGTTTTACTCTCGAAAGTGATTTAAAACAACTCTGTAACCTAGTGATAGCTACGTAAATAGTTAAGAAAGCTACGACTATAAAAGACGTTGATAGTAAATTCTTACATTGTCAAACGACTAATGTAAATCTTTATGAAAGTCTGCGAGCAAAACTTATATGTGTAATTCTCACCTTATATTTACTTTATCCAGTATTACTGGTCAGTCCTAATAATGTCTTCCATTGTTTTAGTTGTAGTCTTGATAAAAATGTGAAATGTTAAAATGAAATGTCATTAGCTCTGGCCAATATGCTGGATTGTACTACAGAACACAGAAAATGTATCTATGTATTAGAATTTAGATTTAAATGAAATCTATTTTTTGTAGGTGATGGTGACGAATGTGACGTCCCTGCTGAAGACGGTGAAGGCGGTGGAAGACGAACACACGCGTGGTACGAGAGCGCTCGAGTCCACTATTGAAGCTATATCGCAGGAAATTGAGGTTGGTTGACATTTTAAATGAAATTTAACACTAGATTTACCAGACCAGTCATTTTGACTGGTCGTGCAATTTCAATTAAAAATTCCTACTACATATAACATTTGCTTTCCAAAATGAAGTTATGACTTTTTTAGCTATATGTAGAGAATACATTTAATAAATGTAAGTTCACTTTTTATAAATTAGTAACGAAAATATATTTTCTAATTGACATTTATACCATCACCAGTCATTCTGACTGGTACTAGCAATTCGTTAATGTAAAATAAAAAAAAGGAAAATAAACTTCGTAAATGTAAACACATGAAATAAAATCGTAGTCGTAGTGATCTCCAAGCGTAATTATTTTTACACGCACAGTGATACAGGTGAGAAATATTTATATGAATATGAAAATATTCTTTCGTAAGTGGCCTATATACGCAGAAAGCGTCTTAGTTCCAAGATATTTTTGCAGTCGTCAGCCCTTGAAAATATCAAAACGAAAAAAATGCCATATATTTAGAAAATGCAACCAGCATACCTCTAGTATGTTCTGATGAAATGAATTCACAAAGCAGTGGTGATAACAGTGTTATTAGCGAAAGTAGCGATGAGGAAATTCCCGATGAAGACAATATAGATCAGTCAAGTAGCAGTGATTGCAAAAAGATTTCAAAAACAAACATGTGAGACGATGCATGCGATACCCTTACAGTTCTGAAGACAGAGATAGAAGTAACGTACCAAATCAGAAAACTGAAATTCTTTTAGACGGAGCTATTTGGAAGAGAATTGAAGAAGGAGGTGTTGCTGGTAGATTACCAGGTCATAGTGATTTCAAAGATGTACACGGACCAACAGCACAAGAAATATTATAAACGGGACAGCTATAAGAAATATTATAAACGGGAATCTAAGTAGTGCTTTTCTATTACTGATTGACAACCATATTTTGCAAAACATATACGATTTTGTACAAGTTAGAAGCCTTTCGGGTTTTGGGGGAAAACTGGCGCAATGGGATCAAATGGCAAAAAATATACAGTGAAATCAGGTTCCAGAAGGTGGCCACTTCAAGTTTTTTTCGATATTTTAGATTTAGCCACAACAGGAGAAAATATATCACGATAAGACTTTCTGTTTCGATTAGCTGAAGAACTTGCTTCAGCATATCAGACTTCAAGGCAAAAACCACAGAAGCTGATATACCAACTGCAAATGGTACGGTTTCTGTACGCAAATGGCTTCAAATAGGATAGCAATAACAATAAAACTTCAAATATTTGCAATAAATCCAAAAATGTCTATGCGGAAAGTATACACACAGCAAAATCTACATATGTAGAAATTGTGAGCGGCAAACTGAAAACAATTAATTGTTTTTTTTTTTTTGACGATGTTTATAAATCCATTTATATATTACAATAATTGTTGTTCAATTTTCTTGTCATTTTTTAAGAGTGAATAATGATTGGAAACCACAATAATCGTTTTTTTTATACACCAGTCATTTTGACTGGTTTGGTAGAAATAGGTATATTTAAATAGCTGGTAAATCTAGTGTTAACATTATACAATAAGAATCCATATCCTTACTGATAAGTTAAAATTAAGTGTCTGCTTGTAATATCAAAATAATAGCTTTTAGCTGAATGCATATGAAAGTACGTACCGTGCTTACATCAAAAATACAATTAAAATTGTTGTCTGTCTGTCTGTTTGTTCCGGCTTGTCTCTGAAAACTGCTGAATCCATTTTGAACGGATTTTAATTCACAAGTCGCGGGCACCTGCTAGTAATTAATAAATGTCATTCGTTCCACCTTCACAGGTGCTGATGTCACCAGCTCCCCCCAAGAATACAGCATCAGTCGAAGAGCTGATGCGCTGCACGCGACTCATGACGGCAGCCACAGCCAGAGCCGTGGCGGCTTCCGGCCAGGACCAGCTGGTGGCGGCTGCCAACCTTGGACGAAGAACTGTCCTCGACATGCTGGCAGCTGCTAAGGTATTTCAGTATACACCATCTCAGAGAAAATTGTCTTAAAAGTTAAAAAAAATGGCACAGACTTAACAAGTAAAATGAAATGGATTAATATAAATGAACATTGTCCGCCAGGGCGCCGCGCACGGCGCCGAGACGGAGGAGCTGCGCGCGCGCACGCTGGGCAGCACGCGCGCGGCGGCGGAGGCCTACCGCGCGCTGCTGGCGGCGCTGCTGGCGCCCGGCGCGCGCGCGCAGCTGCCCGAGCTCAGCCGCGGCGTGGCGCGCGCCGTGGCCGACATGCTGGCCACCGCCGAGCTGCTCAAGGGTACGGCTGCGCGCACGGTCGTGCGGGCCGCAGGGCGCAATACTCCGCGAATATAAACAAATCTCACTTGTATATTGCCAGGACAAAGATCATTTTTTTTTAAAGCATTATCATTTCATGTTTTTCAAACTATCCCATATCCTACCTATCTTTTATCACATGTACAACATATCTCAATTAACTTAGTATAAATTATTGAATTTATATACCGTTATTTTCCGCAAGTCATATCTTTTAATTTGGATAACATTTAATCTTATATCTCGGTGTTTATTTACCTGGAATAAATCATACATAATATACGTACCTCATGTCTTTCCATAACTAACCAAGTTAATATTAAGAAACAAAGTAACCTTCTCCCTCCCCCGCCAGGGTCTGAGTGGGTGGACCCCGCGGACCCCACGGTGATAGCTGAGCAGGAGCTGCTCGGAGCCGCAGCCTCCATCGACGCGGCCGCTCGCAAGCTGGACGCTCTCAGACCTCGAGTGACTCCTAAAACGCAGGTCGGTTTATACTGTTGTAGCTTGTTTGGACGTATTGTGACTTGTGTTATTTGATCTTCATACTCAAAGTTAGTATTAAAGTGACAGAATTCAAAAATTCACATTCAAAGTGCAAAAAACGTTTAACACTTGTGAATTCGGTTTATTTAGACTTTAATATCACGAAATGGATTACTTATTAATTTTTCAAAATCATAAATTATGAAGTACATAATCATATAAAACTAAATTTCTATTAATAACTTTGATAACTCGATTCACATTGAATTCGGAATTTTGTATTCAGTCAATTTAATATTTAAATTCATTAATTTTGTGTCGTATATTGTTAGATATAAAAATTTCGATAAATACTATGTCTCAATAAAGCGAGAAGCTCTTTATTTTATCCTTTAGCCAAAAAATATGTCTTACTTAAAATTAAAAAACCTCGTGAATATTTAACAAAATGTATTTTATTATGTTGTTGTATTAAATGAGCGATATGACGTCATCGAAGATCCAAAATGGCGGAAGATATAAAAAAAAATACACAAGAAACTCAACTGAAATCTCCATCTCTAAGAAGCAGTGATAGAAGAATGTTAAAAGAAGATAATGCCGCGCGTCGGTGAGATATGTTTGATATTCTTGGTTGTTTTCGTATCACCCAGGAATCAAACATATTACCCATCGACCGCGGCGCTCGCGACTGAACAATACTCGACAGGAAGACGCGAAGCTCTGAAGATATAAGCTGATGAGCAATACTGTGTCAAGCCACACGGACTTCATTTTGGGAAAATGGCGTCTAAACATGTCAAGATTATTCTTGATCAATTTGTTTGAAGAAGTATATATCCATGTGTCCTTTTCTATTTTGATAAAAAGTGTTATTAATTAAAATATAATAAAAAGTTTTATCTAATAATTATTTTTTCAAAATTATTTGATTGTTTTGTGAAAGTGTGTTAGCAATACTTATAATTGTAATTCTCGTTGAAGACTTGGCTTACGTTATTGAATTGATTATTATTTTTTTAAATACACAAATATATTGTGTTATAATGTGACGTAATCGCTTATAAAACTAAAATGTGAAGTTTATTATATAAATTATATATGAATATAATATTTGTGACAGGAGACGGATGAAAACCTGAACTTCGACGAGATGATCCTGGAGGCTGCGAAGTCGATCATCGCCGCGACCTCCGCCCTCGTGAGAGCCGCTTCCGCCGCTCAGAGGGAGCTTATTGATCAGGTCACTTTAATTGACTATTTAGAAAGAAAAATCTTTATTTGTAGTAGATGATCTCTGTTCTCTCTCTCTATATCTAAGAGAATAGTTACAAAAATAAATATACAGGGTGTCAACTGCGCCTGTTAAACATTATACCTGAAACGATATTTAAAAGTAAATGAATTTTTTTTCATGAATGATGCCTATACTGTATAAGCCTTCAAGATCCAACGTTTCAACTAAAAAAAAGATTTTTTTTTTCTATTAAAAAAATGTAATTCAACTGAATTATCATAAATCATTATCTAGTTTATCTCTCCCTCTTTCAGACATAAATTTCGATATCTGCTCTTTTATTGTTAAGTGATGAAAAAATTTAACAAACACCACAGTAAATCTCAATCAAACATAGTCACACTGGAATTAATTCTACAAAAATATAAATTGAAATTAATAATATAATTGACAAACACGTCAAACATGTCAAATTATTTAAACCTTTCAAACTTAAACTAATAAGAGCAACCCCCACAGGGCAAAGTGGCTCGTCGTCCAGCCTCATCCTCTGATGATGGTCAATGGTCCGAGGGTCTGGTGTCAGCAGCCCGGCTGGTCGCCGCGGCTGCGCATGCGCTGGTGGAAGCCGCTAATGCGCTGGTGCAGGGAGCAGCTTCTGAGGAGCGGCTGATATCATCCGCGAGACAGGTGGCCAGCTCCACGGCTCAGCTGCTGGTGGCTTGTAAGGTAGGCTGATTGGCTTACTAGAAGTACATAAAATAGCTGACAAACGAGCAGGCGTGGCACTTGGTTTTAAGTGATCATTCGACCATGGACAAATTCATCACCAGAGGTGACATAAAGGATAAAGGGAAAAGGAATGGAGAGGAGAGCATTAGGCTTCCCGTTCTCTAATTCGCCATACGAAACGTAGCTGTATTAGCTACTCATAGCGTAATATCTACTTTCCTAATTTTGGAGAATTTATAGTTGAATTTTTCAAGCAAGGTTAGAATCAATAATTTTTATCAAAGACTGGGTGGAAATACGTAGTATTCCCGCTCGAGCCCTGTAACGCGTGCGCTCGGCAGGTGAAGGCCGACCCCAGCTCCGAGTCCACGCGGCGCCTGCAGGCGGCGGGCGCGGAGGTGATCCGCTCCACCGACAACCTGGTGCGCGCGGCGCGCGACGCCATCCACTGCGACGACGAGCGCAGCCTCGTGCTCAACCGCCGCATGGTGGGCGGCATCGCGCAGGAGATCGACGCGCGGTGAGTGCCGGGGGAGGCCACAAGTCTGGCCAGATGACTATAAGTCTGGCCAGGGGACTATAAGTCTGGCCAGGGGACTATAAGTCTGGCCAGGGAACTATAAGTCTGGCCAGTCGGGCCAAGAGTTTTAAAAAGAGTAGTTTAGGAGTCGGGGACTGATTTTATACTTGATTTTTGTCCTGTATAAATAAATAAATAAAGAGACTATTTTTCTAGCAAGTAAGTCTGGTCAGAAGACCAAAAGTACATCGATACACTATGGTGAGTAGAGAGTTTGAGAAAGTCAGGTGGTCGAGAGAAATGGGTAATGACTGTTCATAACTAGGTTTATCACGAAACATTCAGTTTGTGTTTAAATATATAAAGAATTACTGACATTTGTTAATAAAAATAGTTTTGTGAAATGGAAATAATTCGAATACCTTTATTCGATTCGATAAGATCACTTTTAACATAAACTCGTTCTTTGCTTACTAGTGGCCAAAACAATTTAAAAAAAAACACGAAAATAAAAACTTTAATTTCCCTTATGAAGTTGGTTCTCCTTTTGTTAAAAAGTTTTGCTATTGTACTAATGTGATAATGAATTGTATGAACCTGTAATAAGAAATCTCTTGTTTTGCAAACAGAATACTCTTATTCAATATAGTATAGTTGACCACATCCCCCAATTATAACCAATTCACCAGGTCTGAAGTCCTCCGCATCGAAAAGGAGCTAGAAGAAGCGAGAGGCAGGCTGACTGCCATCCGTCAAGCCAAGTACAAGCTCCGCGATACCTCTGGCGCGTCTGGCGACGACACCGACACCGACCACCCTGGATACTCCAGCGACGCGTCACATGGACACCAGCAAAGGTAACACCATAATTACCACCATATATATTTAAAAAAAAACTGGCTAACGAGCCGGTGGGGACCTGGTGTCAAGTTCGCCCATGGAGATTTGCAGCACCAGAGGAGACCTAATGCGTTGACTATTTAAAAAGTAATGAAGGGGGATAGGAAAGGAATTAAGGGACAAGGTTAGGCTTCCGACTCTATTAGTTACTCAACGCCGATTTTCTGCGAGAGTGTGGTACTGCCCCGGTGTAGTGAAACTGTGTACGAGCTGTTGTCAGTGGAGTCAGTGCTGTGATGTCAGGCTTTACCACAGTCAACATCTACTTATGATCATATTGTTCATTAACTTCCCTGTAAGGAATTAATAGCTTATAACCATCCAAGACAAAAACACTAATTCAATAACAAGACATAATATATGTCTTATTTACTGTTTACTAAACTAAAATAAAATAAAGAAAAATTGTGTTATAATATTTGGTAAAATATCTGTCATGATGAAATATTCTGATTTCCTATTATCAACGAAACTTTCGTCCACAGATTCAAAACGCCGAACAGCAGCTTCGCGAACACAACCTACAGCCCGAACAGCACGTACACCACCCAAAACACCACCCAGAACGTCAGCCAGCACAGCACCAACATCAGCCAGCACGTCACCAGCCTCAGCCACGCGCTGCACGGCGCGCCCACGTCGCCCTCATTCGCCCACGCCGCGCCGACATCGCCAGCATACGTCCCCACTACGCCGACATCGCCAGCGTATGTCCCGACCACGCCAAAGTCTCCTGGTTACCAGGGGCAGAATGGGTTAAGGGATGATAAACCCCAGAGTCCATCCTTCACCAGCTTCAGACCCCAGGAAGAGACCCCGAAGCAGAATTATGAGGGTTTCACAACACGGTGAGTTGGTTTTCATTGACTAATTTTTTTTGTTGGTCGAAATTTAATTTTAATCATAAGTGTGATGTCAATTGAATTGGTTATTGCTAAAATATCTGTAAAAATAGGATTTTGTTAAAATTTAAATGATACGTCCTCTCAATCGCAGTTTATTTTAAAAAAAAGACAATATTATTAAAATTGGCTAAATTTTTTTCTTATGTTACTTTTAACATATACATAAAAAAAGTTTTTGAGTAGTTAAAAAATTAAAGACAATTATATCTAAACTATGTTACACTTTGTCTGAGCAAAATATTATCTATAAAAATAGCAATAATATTAAACATCTCTGTCAATTTAACTTACTGTCTAATTATCTGTCACAACATAACGCTAAACTTAATGCTTTTTTTAATATTTAGTTTATTTAACATGAATAATACTAAAAATTAATAATATAATCTAAAACAGTATCGACAGTTAGCTAATTAACAACTAATTATGAGTAAAATTAAATTTTGACCAAAAACATCGTACTCATAAAACATTCTTTAACATTATTCTAATCGATCGCTTTCCTTACACGCTGCTGGACATCACATGTAGATGATTAAAATACTTCTGAACATCCTGTATAAAGTGCCTTCAGACTTATGAACAGTGCCTATACATTAGAATAAGTCTACCTCATAAGTTCATTAGTATAAGTTAATTTTAAATAAAATATTAAATATTCCTTAAAAAAACATGCCGTGTAAGAAATATTTGTGATGTTGTTTTAACACGCTGTATAAGGAATATTCAATATTTGTATAATCTGTGACATTAATGAAGAAATATTCTAAATTGTCTATTAAATGTTATGCTGAACTAATTAATTGTAATTGGCCTTAAATGCGATACAAAAAAAAAACAAAATTACCAAAAAAAAATCTAAAATTGTCTATTATATAAGGAATATGTCGATTTCGATGCAGTTTATTCGATAAGATGGTATTTTTGTTTATGCTATAGTTCTATTCAAGCATGGCCTCGCTTCGAACTAAGAGCTGGGCCAACACACTTATATGGCGGTTGACAAATTCGTCTGTAGACAATATCATTAATGGAAATGACTTAAGAATCTACATATTAATTACCGGACACCACAGACATATCCTACTCAATAGCAACGCCATCTAACGGGTTCAATTATAAATAATTTGGATTCGTAATTGGACCCGTTAGATGGCGCTAATAGGAACTCACTAAAAGACAAAATACAATCTATAGAGTATTGATACCATACTTAAAGTTTAAATACAGAAGAATTTACGCTCGTAATTGATATAAAACAACTCTGTAACAGTTACCTAAGTTACCTTACGAAAGCTGTGGCTCAAAAAAAAAGGCACCGAAAATAAATTCTTTCAGGTGTAAAGCAGTCTTTATGAAAGTCTGAGAGCAAAACTTATAAGTCTATTCTCGCTTTACAGTACATTAAATTAATAAAATAAATCAATCATTGTCTCTATCACAAACTTCAATCGTATTTAAAATTAAAAGTTAATTAAATTACAATATAATTTGACCTCTAGGCGAATAATAGTTTGACTAGTAATGTCTATATTATTCTGTGATAGTATCTAAATGTCAGGTCACCTATATTAGCACAAAAACAAAAGGTTTATTAACAGAAAGGGTGACAAACTCAAGGGCAGGACACCTGGTGTTAAAAATCACCTGCTTATGGACATTTGCAGCACCAGAAGAGACAATGTGTTATCAACTTATAAATAAATAAGGAATGAATACGAATAGGAAGTAAGAAAAGAAATGGGGTTAGGCCTCCCAAACTCTCACTACCCGTAATAATCTCAGTTATATTAGGTATTTTTTATTTTCTGTGAGATTGTGGTGCTGACCTGGTCGAGTGTAAGAAGCTGTAGTCAATTAGCTAAAAATATCTTAAGTCATTTCCGTATATTTTGTATCTACAGACGAAATGAAGGCTCATTTTCGTTGATTATTCTAAAGGTGTAAGAATCTTTTAAGGTTTTTATCTTCAAATAACATTAATTGTTTTCTGTCTCTTCATAAAAGATTTTCAGTATCTTTAACATTCCGAATCGGTAGAAGCTTTGGATAGAATTAAAAGATTGTTTTATTAAAAGTGTGAAAGTAATATTTTAAAAGAATAAGTGCTATTTAAGTAATGTAGCGAATTTTTATTTTATACGCACAAAAAATACAAATTTGGGACATCTCTTATTCCACTCTCCCTCCTACTTTTACTCCTCTCGTATTTAGGATCATTTTTAAACTCTTTTTAGTATATTAGTAAGCTGTCTCGACTTTAATCCCGACCCCAATAACGATATTGTCTAAAATCAATGAAATATCGAAATTCATATATTTTTTTAACTTTCTGATACTTTCGAAGATGTGTGTGTTTAAAAATTAATTCTATTTTTTTAGATTTACAATATTCTTATAATTGATACTGAAAGTCTTTTAAAATCTATTACAACTACATCAACGTCAGACGCCTCAGTAGTTGACTTTTGTTTCGTTTCCAGAGAAAAAACTACCAATGACAGAACGATGAGATCTAAGTAAGTCGCGGCTTGAGAAAGGCTTGACCCGATGTATTGTTTGTCGCTGAGCTTGCAGACGCGTTGTATTTATATAAAAAAGTCATATTACAAATTGTCACGTGGCAAGATTGTTTGGGTATTAATAAGATGTCTTATTTCCAAAGTGTGACTTAAACACGACTTATAATCGCGACTTATGGACGTGACTTATTTAGGCTTCAGTTTAATCATAAGAGTCACAGTATTATTTGCAAAATATAGTAAAGACTATGTTATCATTTAGGATATAAGTTATTTCCATTTGCAATTTCACTTTTTAGACGTTGCAGCGTGAAGAACACTCGCAAAATAATATAAACACAATAAAGGCTATATAACTTACAAATAATTTAATTATTGGTTTCATAGTTCCTGAGATAATCACGTTGAACAAACGAACTCTTCTTCAATAATATTTTTAATATACATAAAAAAATAATTATTAAATTTCTCATTATAAGTAACATTTTGGATTTCAGATATCGAAATATCTTGTCCGTGACGAAACTTTTAATATGATGCTCATATACAGTCCAATGAGTGCAATCGCGTATTTTACTTGTATATAAAACACATCGTTCTGTACATATGTACGCATTTATTTATCCTCTATGTTTAATTCTAGATTTCCCTTCTTAACGCATTTAATATAATATTTAATTTAAACAAATGATCTCCTATCGAATTAATATTTTTAAACGACTAAATATATTTTTTTATTTAATTTAGCTTTTTATTGTTAATTAATTATATTAATAAGCATGTATTTAGACATTTTAGTTTTAGGTATTAAAAAAGATTTGTCTATTTACATGTAATGCTGTAGCCACTAACAGAGTTAATTTTTTTTTGTTTTTTTTTTTTCCCTCTTAACCTGCATGCGGGTGACTGATATAATATTAGGACGAGCATGACCGAGGAGACGGTTGTCGTCAAGTCCTTGCAACTGCCGGAGGTTCGTACGGCGTATTTGATAGAGGGGGAAACGCCTGAGAGGATTTACTACCGCCGCGAGAGGCCGCCACCGCCGCCGCCGCGACGAGTTTCACTACTAAAGTACGAAGACAACTCTAGTTCGTGACTCTCGGTTCGTTCTAGACACTTATATTCGCACAGGGGGGTTAGCACATCGATCTGTCAAAAAATTTTGGGAGGGAATTCATAAATTTCATTTGACTGACGACAATTCTCATCATCGATTAACTGTTTTGTGTTTAACACTAATGCATGGCATGTTGGTGACGGTAAAGTTTTCTGGGTTGTGGGTTCAATTTTATTTTCCACTAATCACCTAACCAAATGGTATAATACACGGGTGATGACATTTCAGCTACGAGACGAGGCTGTACGACACGCCGCGACCGATCAACGAGTATTATTCGAAGACGGACGAACAGCGCCATTTCGAGTCGACGAACCAATATTATAAAGATCAGAAATTCGGTTACGAAGCTCCGAAAGCGCCGATGAGTCCCAAATTCAATGCTCGCGATCTTAAATTCGATGAGAAACCCGAACCGATCTATTCCACACTCAAAAAACCGACTTCCACCTTCGATGGTGTAGGGCAGACTTTCACTGAGCACCAGAAGTCCACAGAAGCGATCCCCGGAGGCACTAAGCACTCAGAATACACGGTGAAGAGCGAATCGTACCAGAGTTATCCAAAAACCGAGTTCTTTAAAACAGAAACAAGACAAGAAGTCAAATCACCCTTCGCGACTTCAACGCCATCGAAATTCGACAAAACCGATTACACGGAATTCTCCAAAAACATGGATGTCGTTAAAGCTCCCACACCAGATTACGAAAGAATATCGTCCCCCTATGGAAAAGAAGTCCATAGCTATGGTGGACCGAATTTCTTCGAAGAGACGACAACTGAAGTCAAGGAAATACCGAATGGTACACAGAAAGTCACGACAACGAAAATTTACAGCTCTTCACCCGTTAACTTAACGAGTACTAATACTAAATATGAACCGATTAAACTTGAAGGAATAGATGAATTGTCGAAATTTGATAACGACTCAAGATACAGTACTCTAGATTCTCGCTTCAATACTTTAGAGTCCAAAATGAGCTCAGATACAAGTCGCTCCTTCATGAGACCCTCGGACTTCCAATCATCAGACTACCAGGCGACCTCGAGCATCAAGGTCAAGAAACCATCAGACCTGGTGAAAGAGATCGACAGCTTGGACAAGAAGTTCTCCAAACAGACGATCACGTCCGAGACAATCGAAAGGAAGTCGGTGATGACCAGCTCCCACAAGTCGGAGACCAGCTCGACGGTCACCAAGAAGTTCGGGAACTTTTGAGGTTTGCTTTCATTCGTTTGGTCGCTTTATGTTGTGTGTTGTCGTTTAGTGCATTATTGGTTTTATTTTTTAAGTACAAAGATATCTCGTTTGTAAGTTTACGGAAACGACGAAACGGCAAAAGTCAGAAATAACAGCTTATTGGATTTTAGACGGACAAAATACAGCGCTAATCGTTTTGCGGTAGATGGCGCTGTATTTAGTCTTTACAAGATCATACTGGATCCTCTATTTAAACGCAAACGTGCTCGTTACGTTAACTTTTCGTAATCTTACATTCGAGTCAACAGTTTATAATTTTCAATGTTGGTCATTTTGTCTGCACGGTCTGTTTGATTCTAAAATATTAATATATATATATTTTTTTAATTTTTAAACGGTTTGTCATGAAATTAGTCTGGCTAGTGTGAATATGTGGTTAATATAAGTAACAAGAATAATTTATAATTAATATAATCGTCGGTGCTGCTAGGGTAGAAATTCAGTGCCTAAAAATGGGCCTTTGGGGGTGAAAATTCGGAGATTTTGGAAAAAGTTTTTTTATTAAAGTTCTATGGAATGTTAATGTTTCTTAAATGATAGTTTCATCGGTCAGGATATCTTTCAGCAATCAATTCGTGTGCATATTTCACCTTTATAAATTGTAGCATTATGTTATAAAGTCAAAAAATAAATATACTTATTTACAGAAGTTTGCTATAATATATATAATTATTCAAATCCTAAATAATAAAAAATCCTGGCCGATATTGCCTCACAAAGTGTCTCATCCCACGGGATCCTTATTAATTAATGCCTTTCATAAATTACTAATATATAAAATTTTGTTACTTTAAAATTTTTATCTAAGAAAATTTTTGATACGATTTTAACAACTCCAGTACTTGGGTTGCCAGGTGCGATAAAGAAACAGAATAAAAGGACAATTATGTAGTTATTTTCGAAAAGCCACATGTATTACAGTGAAAAATGATCAATAAATATTTACAGCTTCTCAAAACTATTTAAAAAAGAATATCTCTTTTATTAAATTTATTAATTAAAAAATAAAGGTGAAAAAATAACTAAAAAGGTTGCTATACTGTTTAAAAAAAAATATATTTAAAAACATAGTAGGTGTTTGGAATCCAAAACTTATTAGATTATAATTCCATGACACGGGATAACGCGCAAAATTCCTGGATAATCCCGGATTCCGCCGGTCATCTGGCAACCCTAAGTGATAGTTTTATATAAAAATTTCGCATGTGCCTAAAACTGTGTGCCACTTTAAAAAATCAGGAGTGCCTTTAATGAAATATTGAAAAATATATAATTATATTATTGTATACTACCTCATACGACGCATAAAATTAACCAGACTTTTATTGTCAGTGCGATTTAACAGATAATATATGAAATACGCAGGTCTCTAAAAATAATCCTAAAAAAAAAAAGTTTTTTTTTAATGGAATAAGTTATGCGAATGTGCCAATTCACAAAACTGTAATTATTAAAGAAAGTTTTTTTTTTATATTTGTTGATCAACTTGTAAACTATGTTTTAAAATAAAATGGTACTTTATTAAGAATGAGATATTGAAATGTATAACACTTTATAATATATTATTACGTGGGTTGGCACATTTTTACATAACGGTCCCAAATTATATAAATAAAAAATGACGACAAAACTTTTTATATTATCTAGATTTTAAAATATAGTAAGAAATATTCTTAGAGATTAGAGAGGATAATTTGAATTTTCAACTAATTTTAACTGCGATCAGCGCTTCTGGTTAGAAAAGGGAAAACTAACCCAACGATAATGGAACCCCTGATATTATTAACAGCAAAATGAATCCTTTTAATAAAGTATGCCAAGCCGTTCATTGCTATTGGCTGAGAACGATTTCACAGTCCATTATTGCCAGTAAGCATCGTCATTCTCTCCAATCTCTATGATTACAAGCGTAAGTGCCATAGACGTAAACTAAGTGTATATAATATTCTATATATTGTTAGTGCCTAGTGATGTTTGGTGCAATTATCGATGTAACTCAAAATTTAATATTTAATGTACTAATTAAGATTCTTTATTTTACTAATCGACTAAGTACATTTAATACTGTAACGGATTTCATAAGCTTATTTAAAATTTTATTTAAAGAAATTGTAATTTTGAAATTATAATAAAAGTGGCAATTATTTAAATGTATTCAATGTGTTGAAAAATTAAGTATTATATTTGAAATTATTTTGTGCAACTTATGTTTCGAGCAGCTGATTCTAATTTAATTAAAACGCTTATGAAATCTTTTATTTACTAAATGCACGATTATTTATTAAGGTGTATAACATTGTATTAAAATATATACATAAAAAATACTATTTCTTATTTTCTTTGTAGCGTAGTGACATCGACCTCGTGAGCGTCTCGACAGATTATAAATAGAGTTAAGATTTAAAAAAGGGTGCCTTAATGCAGCTTATTTATTAAAAAAAAATAGTATAGCGATGCCCGCGTACGTGATACGTCCACTGAAGGTATAGAAACACCAACAACGATAGATTAGAAATAATATATTGTATATAATAACATTTATGCATTGACGTTGAAAAAAAAAAAAATTTTTAATCTATACACAATTAAGGATGCAAAAATCTTTTCTTAGTATAGTTGATGAAGTAGCCCTTTTTATATGAAATATTAACAGCATTTAATCATTTATATTTTTTAATAATGACAATATATACATATATTTCCTATTAAAAGGGCTTTTTTAATGAATATTTGTGTAAACGTGTTTAATTATAAGATATACCATTTATATAATGTAGTTGTAACTTGCTTACTCTCGGTAGTTGATTACGTTACGAGTTAAGCATATTTTTAACTATATTATCTTTAATATCTGTGTAAAATTATATAATTCTATTCTGAATTACGTTAAATATAAAATAAAAATTAGAATTTTATTTTTTAAACAAAATATGATCTAGTTTTTAATACAAACAAAAAGTCATAAAAATCTATGATATTTAAAACCATAGACCATTTTTTTTCAAACGTAATTCAGAATCGATTAAGTCTAATTGTAAGGTATTCTTATAACGGTATCATATAATCTCAATGTAATAAAAAACCAAATAAATTTTTACTAATTTTCCTTATTTTCTTTAGTAATAATTTAATCGGTTTGATTTTTTGGACTAAAATATTATTATTTGTTAATATTATTAGAGATTTTATTCGATCGAACTCCGCCGGTAGCTGTCGTAGTCGGGGCATTGTCTTACATTGTGTAATAAACATTTACTAATTATATACATTTCTTTTATTTAATTACCCTATCTGTAATACAAACTATATAAAAAATGTTGAAAAGTCAGTTTCTTTGAGACAAATGCAAATATATTTTTTTAATTTTTAGAATATATTCCAACTGCCATAGTCATCAGTTAAAATGGCACGAAAATTCAGAGTTCTCGAAACATTATGCATATAAAGCAAGAATAAAAATATAAGTCATATTCAAATTCAAAGTATACTTTATTCAAATAGGCTTTCTAAAGCACTTTAAAATCATATTTTTATTCTTGCTTCGTATTGGTACATTAAATATATACATTAAATTGACAAATGAAAGAACTTTTAAAATTAAGTCGCTAATTTCATTGTTCTTAAGCCAAAAGAAGCCGTTGAGAAGTAATTTAATAGAAAATATATTTTAGACAAGAATTACACCATAGAGGTAACAGTTATATTCTTACAAAAGCTATGACTCAAAAGGCACTGAAAATTCTTTCAAGCTCTAAACTATAAACAATTAACGTAAATATTATGACAACGTCTCATATCAAAGTATTATGACAATTTCTCGCCTTTGAATAATTGGCAATAAATTTTCAATGTTACGCCCTAGAAACGTCAGTAGAGCTACTTTGAATTTCAGCGGGTGAATTCCATTAAAGCAATTACCTCGAGTGTATACTTTGGTAAAAACCGTAACGTTATTAATAAAATTAGTGTTAATTAAAAGTAATATTTTTATAATTAATTAAATTAAAATGTGACCAGTTACTTCTGCTGCAATATTTTAAGGAAATCGATTTTTTGTGATTATTTTAAAGAAAACAACACATCATTTAGCACTGCTTATTTTAATTATAATAATAAATCTGACATTTATTTGGTCTCATCTTTGTGGATGGACGATTTGTACAAATATGGAAAAAATATAAAAAACTAACATTTTGAATTAAATTTACCAAATAGAAACATCAAATATTTTAATGCAACAATGGAATGTTTACAACAATAGTTTTTACAAACCAAAAAAATCACAAAATAACATTTTTACAAAAAGACAAAATAAATAAAGCCAAAAGACTTTTGCGCCTCATTTTGTTACATTTTGTTATTTCATTCAATTTTGTTTACGTTCCTACATACATTCATTGAATACATTTTCTACTCACAAGTCTTGTCAAGATTAACGAATTTGTTCTAAAAAAAAACTTCGATATCACTATTTTGATTTTCAGTTAAGATTTTTTGTGTGAAAACAAATCTAAATACAGATTTTCAATATAATGTACAAAGAAGTACAATACATATTTACTATTTTAAGAATGTTTTTTTTAATGGTCTTAAAGTTTTTTTTTTCTGTAATCTTTCCAAATCCGCCATCTTGATTAAGACACCTACCACACAGTTACACATACTATTCACTCCACACAAGTATATTTATTTATCTTATAACAATAATATATTTAAATTATTTTGGGCTTGGAGAAAGTAAAAATACAATTTGACTTATATAAATAATCTGTACTCGTAAAATATGTACTTTATGCTCTCAATTAAAAAAATAACACTCGCGAAGCAATAATATGGAATGATCAATACCTGCGCAAGCGAGATTATTGTGCTCTTGTTAAGAACTTATGTCTGAAATTATTTTTACATTTACATTATATATATAACTTATAAATATTATTCTCGCTTTATAATCACGAAAAATGTCGGTGATTGGATTTAAAAAGTAATATAATTATGCACATTTTGACCGTCTGAAGTCAATTTAGCTAGTTTGACCATTGTATGAGTACATATATTATATCTTGCGTACCAGAATACCAGATTTTAGTAGTCTTTACTGTTGATTTTCTTTAGATAAATTAAAAATAATTTCTGACATAAGATAAACATTACATACAGAAATTCTACTCATACATAATTATTTTACAACTCTGTCACAGTAACATACCAATGTATATGATATGGGTTCTATGTACAGAGCAATTGCGACAAGGTTCTTAAACGAATTATTGCTTTTATTATAGAAGTTATTATTAAAAATCAAAACAGTACTAGTATTGAGTGTGTATACGACTTATATTTTTATGCTTTTTGTTTTTTTAATGTAGTTTTTTTTATTTGTTCAAATAAAGTTTATATCGTTTTCAATATTACAAATATGGTTAATCTATCGTACAGATCGGGGGAAGGGGTGCAATGGAAAAATCCCTTTCCCCGTAATAAAATACAAATTTAAAAACAAATTCTAAGAAAAAATATAATTCAAAAAATATTTTGAACATTTGATCATTTTTTATAATGAAAAAAAAAAAACATTTTTTTTTCTGTTGAGAGTAAAGTTAGAAAAAAGTATAAAATTAAACGTCGAATCGTAAAAACAAAATAATTCCGCACCAATTTTTTATTCAATAAAAAAAATCTAAAAATTATTGTAAATGTTCGAAATTTTTTTTAATATATTTTTTTTTACAGAATTTTAATTTTACGATAAGCCTCGATTCATTAGAAAATCATTTTTACCACACTGCACGAGTGCCTTTTGACAAATAACAGAATTTTCATTATTTAAAAGCAATTTTCTGAAGATATGGTGATTTTCCTCGTAATATTTCACAAAATTCAAATTGTTCCTACTAAAAATATATGCTTATATTAAATTATTTATTATCTGTTGTATAACTTATTTTTATTGCTTCCGATTAATTTTAAACAATTTAAAATAAAACTATCTATCTTCGTTGTTACGACGTGAACGATTAATACTAAAATTTTCACTAAAAAATAAATTATCTACATTTTTTTTGATATGGCAACGAATGACGTATATGCAGAAAATGTCATGCCATGTTTAAAATTTTTTAAGAATTCAATTTCTATTAACAATTAAATAAGTATTGTAAATGGTTAGTGGTATTTATTAAAATAAATCGACTATCTGCGCTAATATATTTTTGAGTGAGTTATATTATTATTATTATTATATGTTTACTTTTAAAGTTAATATAATTAAATTTTTTTGAACTTAATTAATTCAATTTAAAATTATTAAAACACGACATGACATTGTCTACAAACAGTTTAGTGAATGAAGATAAAAAATATATACTTTTAAAATACTCGAGATCTTTTTGAAAGTGGGAATTAGAAAAAATAGAGATTCTGATAGTAGTATCTAATAATATTATAGATTAAACTATAAACTTAATTTGGGCACAATACTTCTTTGAAATTGCTTCGAACCTGCACCCTCTGGTTACAAGGTGCCTTTCGGTCTTAAGCGACATAATACAGCTTGAGTTTTTAGACATATTGCTACTGTTGCACAAATATTGTATGAAAAAACAATCTTTACTTAAAACATAGTTAATTTTTACCCGACTGCGGTGAAGCCAAAAAGAAGTTATGATTTTTGTAGTCTATGTTTGTAATGAATTAGGTGTTAATAAATTAATTACAACGGCCCTGGTGACATAAGCTGTAGAAATTTTATCAAAATGCCATATTACGGAATTTATTTATGTAGTTGGGTTATAGTTTTTAAACGTTTTTTTTCTGACTACTACTGTAACTGATCTGATGCTTAATGTAAGTCATAGGGTTACATTATACAACATATAGGAAATATAAAAAAAGTTTAAAAATATACCCCTAATAAATAGGGGTTAGTTTTATGCAAATTTGAGATTTTTGAAGTCAGAAATATGAAAATTTGTGTCAAGTCTTTCATAGAATGTTGCTGATTAAAAAGACATAGGAAAGAATTTTTTTACATACAATCTTTTCAAACTAACAGTAGCAATATTTAAAAATATTTAATATTAAGTTACATAAATATATGTTGTAATAAATTTAAAAATATTAGATGAGAAGCGCAGTAAGGGTCGATAGTGAAATTATAGAAGAGTCAAGAGTGAGAGGTAGAAAAATACATTATAAAAAAAAACTGAATTTTCTTATTGTATTATCGTAATCTTCTATTTCTTAATATTCTACTTAAAGTTTTATAATAATTTGTACGAAATGGCTAAGAATTCGGAAATAATTTTTAATGTGAAACATTTACTTTTAAAATACCTAACTTATTAATTATTTAAAAGTAAATATTTTCATTTTTTAAGTAATATATATTTTATGTAAGTGACATTTATGTGAATCCCGACATAATTCTACTCAGAAACTTCACAAAATGGCGGATAAAGGCCATACTGTAAGTATTTTTTCGACTTTGTACAAATTATTTTAAAGCGCGTTATTTTCAAACTATATCAAATTGTGCAAAATCCTATAAAAGCTATTGTAATACAAATTGTTTACAGCCCTCTCTGTGCGTGACCTTCGAACATCAGGACGTTAGAAGTGACAGAAGCGCCAAGAATATTATATTTATATAATATTGCTTTAATTCTAGATTAAAAAAAATGGAATGTCTCTCTCTCTCTGTTTCTCTCTGTCTCTATCTTTCTTTGGCCAGATCACTTGATTGTGATCACACATTTTTTTCATACAACCCCGTTTAATTTGAATATCGACTTGACTTGAAATCATACACGTAGATTTTTACCAGACATGTCTATGGATTCTGATAAGCATTAATGTCAACCCACAAAGTCAAATTTGGTATTTAACATTATAACCAAAAATTTCAAGACATCTGAACTAAATAAATACGAAAAAAGGTCCTTAATTTAAAGTTTAGAATCCTGAAACGTGTGTCATATTTTACAATATGCAATATTCTCGTATATTTGAAAAACTTATTACTAGATAAAACTTATAACTAAACCAATCTGCTTTTTATTCATTATATATTTTATCAAAATAGAAAAGAAAAGATATATACTTTTCAACCTAATTTATTAAGAGTTTTGACATCTTTAGACGCCATTTTGTCAAAATGAAGTCCGTGTGGCTTGACATGGTATAGCTTATTAGCGTCCATATATTCATGAAACTATTCAATATTTCTCAGTAAATAAAATCGACTTTTTATTTTATATCAGTCACACTGCAGCCAACATTATTCTTGCCACTTCTAATGTCCTCTGTTCTGTGGTATTTAGACACTATTGGGATAACTTTTTATCAAAAATTCACTAAAAAACAAGACGCCTAATATTGCTATACAACACAACTATAAATTCACTTGTGACAGACGAATATTCGATACTTTTTATATATATTTATATCTAATAAAAAATATTTTAAATGGCATTCTCATTAAAGCATTAATATTAAAGCTTCAACGCCCATTGGCGTAGCCAGGGGTTGACACAAAAAGGCCCCTCATCTGAAAAGGGCCTCTTTTCTAAAATAGCCCCTATCTGTCGGGGGCCTTCCACCTAAAAAGAGCCCCATGATAAGACGGTGTTTCTTAATAAAAAGTGCCTTTGCCTAGGGAGACTTTAAGTATTACGCGACACAATTTCTGAAAATTTTTGACACCCCATCGTAACGCGCTCTGAGGTTTTTTCGCCCTCTCCTTAAACGTTACTTAACACTAACCGTTTTTACCTAACAGTCACAATATTGTTTCACAAAGTACTTATAAGTCGTTAAATATATTTTGATTCAATACCATCATAACATAAGACCCCCCTCCCCCTCAAAATTCCATTATGTATTATGTCCTGTATGTAATACTCAAACACTCCCTAGAGCAAGAGTCATCAAACCTGGACCGCTGGCCATTTTTGTACTTTAAGAATATAACAAATAATTAATAATTCCTAGATTTAACTTCTGTTAAATATTTACTTTGACCGGTAAACATTTCTAAATTACAGAGAATGTTTATATATTAAGCGTATTTATCATCTGATTTTAACACATTAAATAATATACGTGATGATGTAAACATGGATATAGGCCAACTGACCGCGGTGGACATATTTAAAAAATTGACCCCCAGTAAAACTAATTGATGACCCCTGACCTAGAAGCTCTCGAAAGTACCCTACAGGGAGATTCCTTTCTACAATCAACCCCCCACTTAAAAATGACACCATTATTAACAAAGATAAGTTTTATCCCAAAAAAGGTAATATTTAACTGAAATATTTGTATTTTTATTTATGCTCTGAAACATTTTTAGTATACTTAAAAATATGAAAATATACATGTAATAAAATTGATCGATTTTTTTTTGGTTTTTTATTATTTTCTGAAAAGGGCCTTTTCACCTATACCTGGCTACGCCTATGTCAACGCCACCTATCCGTGATTCAAATCTTTCTGTGCGTGGAATAAGAAAAAAAAAAGTATTTTATCTACCGCCATCTATCGGTGGCAATTGGTTTCATCAACAACTATATACAAAATATATGTATTAAGACAAAATATATATATTTATATAGCTCAGTTCAGAAATGATTTATGTGACATTTTTTAAATCGAGTTAGCTTTTTGACCATAATTTAAGTATTTGGAAAACATTTCATAATTTTTAATAAATTGCTCCTTGGTGTGTTCTTATCCCCTTTTAATTTGTAAGAATAATTAAAGAATTCATATTAATAGTATAAAATATAATAACTTATGCCATGCTTATACAGCTGTGTCTGTTTATATTTAGGGCTGTTGACATAATCTAAATCGCCAAAAGAATTTTAATAAATTTTGGTAAAGATTAAATCTTATAAAAGATGTAGGATATTTATTGTCACAAAAATAAAACTTAAATATTTTGTATATAGCTGTTGGAAGTATTTGTATAATCTATTATCGATTCGCATCATATTGTTTTACTATTTCCGGTATAGCGTTCGGTTCGACGGGGACTTTCTCTAATAGTTCTTTGAGGTTTTTCACATATGTCAACTTTCGGAAGAATTTTGAACTGGAAAAAAAATTATTATATAATTTTTACTGATTTCTATGTTCTTTGATTTTTTGAGTATAATAAATTAATAGTTTTTATAGACTTTTATGGCAAATATTATGGCACCCACAATCAGTAAATGTTGCAATCAACGATATTATATTAATAACTAGTAAGATATGTTATAAGCTTTGGCAACCAGAATGTCGACCATATTGGACGATGTTGCCTAGCAACCAGTAAACAACTGAGGCGAGAGCATCTTTGGAACGAGTCAATTGACGAGCTCGTCAAAGTTGGAAATGGGTACAGATCTTTAACGTCGAATAGTATGAACGTAACACATCTATGGTTATGAAATTTTGAATTGAATTGAATGGTATCATTGTTCAACTGAGATTTAAAATATGTATATGGTGGCTGATAAGCAATAACGTGTTAACCCACACAATTTAAAATTCGGGTAATGCGTCACGTATTTTAACAGTGTCATTATATATGGAAAAATGTTTCAAGTCATCTAAACTAAATAAATACGAATAGATTTTTTAAATTTAGTGTTTCGAGTAGTGAAGCATGTTTCATATTTTGCAATATGCAATTATCTCACATATTTGATTTACTAATTATTAAACAAAACTATTTAATAAGGCAATTTGCTTTTAAATTATTATCAAAATAGAAAAACTTGGATATATACGTCTTCAAACAAATTTATTAAGAACAGGTTTGACATCTTCAGACGCTATTTTCTCAAAATGAAGTCCGTGTGGGTTGACATAGTATTGCTTATCAGAGTCCAATTATAGATTAAGTCGTCTATATATCTAGTTATGTGGTGTGGTGTTTGTATGTATGTCTCACCTCACGAAGGGCTTCGTGACGATCACGAAGGACTTCAACCAAAACGTAGGGTGGACCAGGTACAAGTGTTTCAGACTCTTTCTTAACCTGAAAGATAGGTATTTATACGCTTTAGAATATCTCATAAACTTTCGCGTGTGTACGAGTATAGTTAACAGCAGAAAATATTACACATAATGCATTAGAAAGAGGTGATTGGCTAGCTTCAAATCGTATATTGCCATCTCTGTCCCACGAAACAGTAACAATCTGGTATCTATTGAGTTGTCTTAGATTTTCGCGATTATTACTCATTGAAATAAAACAATAGAGAAGATGGTTGGAGACTTTCGAACACCTGGGATTCACTTTTAAAAAATTTAATATCCCAAGTCCAACAGACTGCAAGACCCAAAGATACAGTTAGTGTCTTCTGCGTGCAACCGGAACTTTATTCGAGATACCATCTAAGAAACCGTTGGCGGTAGTTGTAGATAATATTTTCTAAAACCTCAAATAGACAAATGTCACCTTAGTCTACCCGTCACCACGAACGCTGCAAAGTGCTCGAAACGTCGGGATGATAAGAATAGTTAATATACGCGATTTAAATCCGTTTAAAATAGTTTTATTTCTACTAAGAGTTGTTAAAACAACATCATGTCCTTATAATGTTTAACAGTGTAAATTGGCTATATTAGATGTCATCTATCTATCTATACATATAAAACCACTTGTCCTGACTGATTCATCAACGCAGAGCCTAAACCGCTGGGGCTATGAACTTGAAATTTTGACATTGTGTGGCTTTTAGGTTGCAAGCATCCACTAAGAAAGGGTTTTTCGATCTTCCACCCCTAAGAGGGTGAAAAGGGGTAAAAACTTTTGTATGCAAAATCTTATTCCGTGGTCGTATTAACTTAAAACGTAATACACATACTTCTGGGTGATAGTAATGAAATATAGAATAGAAAACGGGGTACTATTATTCCACACTGGGGTGCAAGGGGGTAGTAAAGTTTGTATGGAGAATATGTATTTTTTTGGCCGATTATCCTTAAATTCAGCACAAACATTACTTAGTGAGAATAATTAAATATATGTATCTCCGAATATCAAAATTATCCCTTAAAATGAGGCTAGGGGGTAATAAATCCTGGAAAGGTCACAATTTCGCTGGTAGATTTATTTAGCTGAAATTCCAAAATATACGCGAGCGTAGCCGCGAGGAACTGCTAGTAGTGTACATTAGGAATGAAAGCGACTAGTGAATTTGTACAATGACTGATTAGTCAGTAACAAAAAAAAAAACAATTAGTGTGCATGTGTACGTGTATATATCTACATATTCGTGTTTATGTGCATGTCTGTATGTATGTACCTCCTATCCAGCAGCTTGTAGCACTCGTGCAGCCAGGCAAAGGTAGGCAGCCTCCTGCGCCCAGCGCTGCCGTGTAAGTAGACCAGCACGTATTCATCGGTCACCAAACGCTCCAGGCTCCACATCACATATCTGGAGATAGTTGATTATGAAACCTTCACTAAATAATATGATAAATAGAAAAGATTTAATTAATGTATGAGATTAATAGTATTTTATAAATAAGCCTTTTCCTTTAGATTGATTCCTAATGATGCAGTTTTAGTTTTCATCAAAATCGGCTCCCAGTGTCCTTTAAGTATTTTTCGCTATTCCTTATACTTTTGGAGTTAGCTTACCACGCCTAATTAAAAAACATCCTGTATTGTCAGTACGTACCGTCTCTCTTTATAGTACAGGTTACTCATCCTCACTCTCATAATATAACTCGCAGTCTATTTTTTTTCGCAGGGGAAATCTTTTAAAGATACCCGATTTCTGTGGAGATCACGTTATGTTGATATTTATCTATATTAATATTATAAAGCTGAACAGTTTGTTTGTTTGTTTAAACGCGCTAATCTCAGGAACTACTGATTCGAATTGAAAAAATCTTGGTGTGTTTGATAGTTTATTTATTGAGGAAGGCTATAGGCTATATTACATCACGCCACGACTCATAGGAGAAAAACAGTAACTATAAACGCAAGTGAAACCGCGAGGGACAACTAGTACCAGTCAGCACGGAAATTGAGAGGCCTCGGTATCGCTTGCGCATGCGCATGTGCTGCCCCTCCCGTGCGACGCTCCGCTCGTGGCTGGCGGAGCTCGTCTCAGGAAGAGTTGTCGCCCCCCCCGCACCGCTCGCTGGGCCCGGCAGTTCGAGGCCGTCCCCCCCGACCTCGCGAGAAGACGCACACTGAGAGCACAGCACTCACAGGAACAGGTTGTCCATGACGTAGCGGTAGTCGGGCCGGGCGTTGTCCGGCAGGTGGCAGGCGCTGAAGACGATCAGCGCCGCGCCGCCCGCCTCGTAGCCGCCGTGCGACACCACGCGCTTGAACGGCTCGATGACCTGCGAGTTCAAAGACAACCACCAACCGGCTGTACTTGGACGCTGATAATCAATAATGTGTCAAGCCACACGGACTTTATCTTGAGAAAATGGAGTCTAAACATGACAAACCTATTCTTAACAAATTTGTTTGAACACGTTTATATCCATCTTTTCTTTTCTATTTTGATAAAACGCATAGTGAATTAAAAGTAGATTGGTCTAATGTAAAATTTTATGCAATAATAAGTTTTTCTAATACATGAGATTATTTTATATTGCAAAATATGGTACACACTTCAATATTCGACACATTTAATTAAAGAACTTTTTTTCGTATTTATTTGTAGGTTAACACATTATTGCTTATCAGCATCCACTTATCCTCGAAAACCACATTTACTTCAACTTCAAACAAACCACAATAACCTTCACAAGCTACGGGAATTGCACTTGTGAGTTCTACACTCGTAATTGTAAAACAACTGTGTATCCTGGTTACAAATATCTAAGTAAGCTTACGTGAGCTTTGACTGTCAAAAATAAGGCACCGACAGTAAACTTTTTCAGATGTGAAACAATGGCAAACAACTCATCTCGATCTTTATGAAACTCTTGAGTGTAAAACTTATTAGTGTAATTCTCGTAGTGTAGGCCACGCGCACTTTCATAGGCCATATTTACCTTATAATATAAACCAACCACGAACATTTCCATAAGCGTCATTTAACTCTATCTTTAACTCATTAACAAACCCCATATTCACTTCATCATGTAAATAAATGTACCTTATAATCTACCAGCAAGCCACACTCATTCTCATAAGCTACAAAATCTTTATCATCAATCGTGTCAGCCAGCCCGACTCATACATACCACATTTTCTTTCAACCCCACCAATAAGCCACACTCACTCTCATAAGCCACAAAAACTTTATCATAAACGAGCCAGCCAGCCAGACTTATTTTCACAATCTACATTAACCCCTAAAATTTTGTGGTGGAAAAGCCACACTCACCTTCATATCACAGACAGCCCTCCCCCCACTGTGCTGTACAGTGAGCCACGACCTCTCATCCCGGAATTCTTCCGCCGCGGAATATTCCGGGATGGGATCGCTGCATTCGCTCACTGTGTTCGTTGATTTTGATCTGAAAGACAATATCGTCTAAAGTGCAAAACCGCGTAACTAGCTTTTGTAATGAGATCTCTCTTTGAGTCAAACGTTAAATTTCTATATTGATAATAAACAAGCTAGCTAAAAATTTTATCCATAGTAATATTATAATCCGAAGAATTTTATTTCTTTGTTTGTTTGTTTGAACGCTCTAATCTCAGAAACTACTGGTTCGAATTGAAAAAATGTTTTTGTGTTAGATAGTTTATTTATTGAGGAAGACTATAGGCTGTATTACATCACGCTATGACTCATAGCAGCAAGAGGCAGCTACTCGTAGTCATCGATATTTGTGAATTTCATACTTAACATAAATAAATTTTAACATATCGACGGTGCACTGCGTAATGGAAAATGTTCATAAGGCCTTATTTTCATCAATAATGTAATTTAATATGTGGTTTAAATTGATTTGACTTTATAAGAAAAGCTAGATTTTTTTTGAAGTACCCCCGACGATAGCTCGTTTTGGTTTCCATCATCGCATACCTCTTAGTGTTGTCCTCCTCGCTGGTGTCGGGCTGCTGGGTGGGGAGCGGGGGAGGTTCGTCTTCAGAGTCCATGGAACAGCCACTGACGCTGTCCAGGCTACATCTGTCATCCTCTTCTGGTGGCTGAATGGAATTCACAATGAGAACTATAGTCTAACTGATTACATCTCAAAATGTAATTTCGTTTACACGGAAGACATATATTATTCTACTTTTAAAAGTAAACTACAGAATCGATTTTAATGATAATTCTATGGGACGATTTGGAAAACTTATCCTTTCAAACAAAAAAATATTTAAAAATTGTCAAGCCGATACCCATTAATTTAAAAATATGACTATATTAAATAATGACTAATTATAATAACGAAATTCACACTATTTTAGGGTGTTTTAAAAATTAAGTTAAGTTTGGATTCTCGACCCCACCAATCAATCTCTATAGAAAGCCAATTTCCTTTTTTCGTAACTTTTATGTAGTTATCTATTAAAGACTTATTAATTTATGTTTTTATATAAAATTAGCTGACAAACGAGCAGGTGGATCACCTGATGTTAAGTGATCACTTGTACATGGATATTTGCAGCACCAGAGGACCCACTAATGCGTTATCAGCTTAAACTCAAACTCAAAATGTACTTTAATTAAATGGGCTCTTAAAGCACTTTCGAATCGTCAAGTTACATGTCATATTTTTATTTTAAATTTTTTATAAAGCTACCACCGGTTCGGAATGTAGTCTCTACCAATAAGGTCCGGTGAGAAACTCGATAGTAACTCTTTTAAAATCATTTATACATAATGTATTTTTATTACATTTTAATTATGTTATCCGGATAGAAAATCAACGCGTATCAAATCCAAGCCTCTTTGTTGTCAAAATATTCTTGTATTGTATAATAGGGTTTATTTATTAATTAAACAGGTACAAAGGATAAAGGGTTGGGAATAGGACGTAACACAAAATTTGAGGGAGGAAATTAGGCTTCCGGTTCTCATACTGAACGTACTTAATTGACATTTTTTTAACATTTTTTATAAAAATTTACATTTTATTAATTGCCAACCAATGACATTATATAGTATAACGACAGATAAATTATAAGCTCACGGATTTTAGCATCCATAATGCAGATCATTTTAGACGACGTTGCCTAGCAACCAACTAGCCATTGAGAACACCAGAGGGGATAGCGTCGAGATACGACGAGCTCGTCAAATTCAAATTCAAAATATACTTTATTCAAATAGGCTATTTACAGCACTTTTGAATCGTCAAGTTACAGGTCCATTGGTTATAGATTTTTTTTTAAGCTTCCACCGGTTCGGTATGTAGTCTCTACCGAGAAGAACTGGCAAGAAACTCGATAGGTACTCTTTTAAAAATCATTCATACATTATGTATTTTTATAACATTTTTTTTGAAAACCTGTAAGAACATCAACGCACATTAGATCCACGCCTCTTTGTCGTCAAAATATTCTTGTATGATACCATACATATGCTTTATTTATTAAAGATTTTTTAATGTAGGCTTTAAACTTATTGAGTGGCAAATGTAAAACTTGGAAATGAGTACAGATTTTTAACGTCAAATAATCACGTAATAAATCAATAGTTATATGATAGTTGCTACAAAAATGTCTCGATTCAATGAAAGATTATGTTTTACTTATGTGTTATGTAGTTCAGCCAACGCCATGGTTGTGCAACTTGTGCAGCTAGTCACACGGCGTTTACAAACAATCGGAAACACGCCGCTAATCATACACACAATAGTTTTACCTCACCGCGTAATGTAATAGTTCATTGGAAATGTGAAAACCGGATTGATACCATGATAACTGATAAGCAATAATGTGTCAATCCACAAAAAGTCTAATTCGGTAATGTATTTTGATACTGCATCACCTATTTGACATTATTCAAAAAAATGATGACATAGAAACTAAATAAGTACGGTGAAAAGACTCTTAAGTAATTGTTTCGATTTCAAGTGCGTTTCATATTTTGAAATTTGCACAATAATCTTAAATATATCAATCTGCTTTGAATTCATTATACATTTTATCAAAAAAGAAAAGAAACGATGGATATATACTTCTTCAAACATATTTATTGAGAATAGGTTTGACATGTTTAGACGCCATTTTCTCAAAATGAAGTCCGTGTGGCTTGACACAGTATTGCATCAGCGTCCATGTGTAATTGTTATTAATAAGTAATTTTATCACATCATTTGAATACAAGTTAAAATTAAAAGTAAAGAAAAAACCTGAAAATCTACTCATTTAGACCATTTCAACGAGATTAACGATACTTTAGTGTAAGTTGGCGAGGAGTGTATTCTGCTGATTGTAGATGATGGAGCATCAGGTCAAGGTCACGTAACTATGTTGTTTTAATATCATTCAAGGCACAGTATAGTCAATTTCGATTCGATCAGACCAGTAGAAGTTTCTCAGATCGTTTCAACAAGAAAAGAACTGATAACCTTCAAACGTCTGAACAAAATTTTATAAGTTATAGCTAAGAACTATCTCAATTACTCATTTTTAAAATAAAATCAAATAAAAAAAAATTCAGGGGACTTTTTTTGATGAAAAAACACCTATCGACATCTAGTAGCACCAGAGACACAATTTTCAACTTAAATAAGAATAAATGATGAAAGAGAATAGATAATAAAGAAATGGGGGAAGGTTTAGGCTTCTCACTCACTCACCGCACGAAACACAGCTATATTAACCACTTCCCACCAATCTTCTATGGTAACTGTAGCCAATAGGCTTCAGCTAGGCATCACAGATTATACACATTCAAGAGGACTTACCAATTGCACTTTCCTCCTAGGCGGGTTAGTCTTAGGAACTGTGTGTCGTAACGCCACGGAACCCGTGTAGGGATCCAGTAAAGCTTGATACGCTGATCTGTCTTCTTGCGTCGATGATGACACCACGTCTGGGGAATCTAGATCCTAGAAAAAAAATAGCAATAATGTGTAAAGAAAAGGGATACTTCCAAAGCTAAGTCATTTCGTTTACTTAAATGACATACATACTTATACCAATTATTTTTAAACAAACTACTGAAACTATTTTTATGTAGATTATATGGACGCTGATAAGCAATACTGTGTCAAGCCACACGGACTTCGTTTTGAGAAAATGGCGTCTAAAGATGTCAAACCGATTCTTATTAAATTTGTTTGAAGACGTATGTATTGATCTTTTCTTTTCTATTTTGATGAAATGTATAATGAATCAATAGCAGATCGATTTATTCATTATGTTATCTAATTATAAGTTTATAAATGTTTGAGATTATTTCATAAATTGCAAAATATGGAACGCACCTGAAATTCGAAACATTGAGTTAAGAAACTTTTTTCCATACTTATTTAGTTTAGGTTACTTGAATTTTTTTGAGTAGTGTTAAATAGGTAACGTAGTATTAAAATACATCAATATTTCAAAATTTGACTTTTTGTGGGTTCGCACATTATTGCTTATCAGCATCCATATGGGGTCAATGGAAACCATTTCCATTTAAAACGATTAAAAAATGTACGAGTTATGAGGTAGCATCCTCTTTTATTAAATTTGGTTGATGCTGGGCGAAAGCCTCCTCTCCTGTTAAGGAGAAAGATTTGAGCTGAATCCACCACGCTGCAAAGAAATGTATCAGAATTCCGCCAGATGCAGGTTTCCTCCCGATGTTTTCCTTCACCGAGCACGAGATGAATTTGAACACAATTTTTTTACATGTTTCATATTACATACCTTTCTAATTGGTATATTTTATTGCATTTTTTATTAGCGTATCGTGTTATACAATAAGAAGGATAAATAACATTGCGATTAACGTGTCTTTTAAGGTTCCATGCCAAATGATTTAGCTGACCATTGTGTGGTCAAATAGTGCATTTCCAACCCATACTGGACGTGTGCTATAGAAATTTCTTCAAAATCGATTTAGGAGTTTTGTTTTACAATGGAAATAACAGGTGTTAGGTGTCGTCCAGTGAACAGAATTGCGCATTTTGCTTTTGAAGTTATTAAAAAAAAATCTCTGTCGTTCATCGGTTATATTCAAACCTAAAGGACTGGGCCAGACATAACCCTAAGAAATTGACCACTCTGTAGAAAGTTATGAAAGAATTTTTAGACAATGTTTCTTGCTTCGTTTTCTGCAGGGCACTGTCATGACGTGACCAATCAGAATCCTAGAATCTCGCAATTTCTCGACCAATTATCTTTCATAGCTCGTTATGGAAGACTCGGTTCAGTCTGCGTCTACTCCTGGTTATACTCCTGTCGCCATCTTGGTTTCAAAATGCGAGAAAAAAATTTTGGTGATTAAGCGTAGGTGTGTCGATTGAGGTTATTTCGGAAAATGTAAAACATTAGGTACATCACGAAATATACACAAAAGAGGCATTTTTGAAACTATTCTAGAAATCTGTTTATTCTATTATCATTCATTTAGAAACATATACTTACATTCTGTATTCCAATGTTGCTCGACATTTCTATAGGAAGATCGAAGTTTGGCATCGCACGGATGTGGGATGGAGATTCGCACCATTCGGCGACCTGGGAACAATATCGTAAATGTATATACTGATAATTTTTAAAGAGTAACTATTGAGTTTCTTGCTAGTAGAATCTACGTTCCGACCGGAAGCTTCCCCTTAATGTAAATCCTTTTTTTTTTCTTTTGTATTTACGATTCAAAAGTGCTCGCGAGAGCCTACTTGAATAAAGTATATTTTGATTTTGATTTTATTGACTACGGTGTGACCATGACTACATGAGAACAAAATATAGGGGCTGATTCATGAAGGTCAGCAAGGAGAAATCTGAAACTATGTGGGTAAGAGAAAGTTGAAAGAAACCATATCAATTATTGGGGATATTGTAATTATGTAATTAAATCAGGCGTTCCTTTGCGGAATTTCTTGATAAATAATCACAAAACTACAGCTTCCTGATGTCGTCAGTATGAGCACCGATTTCGATTTTATATTATACTAATCGTCACTTGCGGTTTCTCTCGCGTTTATATATGAAATATAATGTAATGTAGCCAATAGCCTCCCTTAATAAATAAACTATCTAACAAAAAAATAATTTTTCAATTCGAACCAGTAGTTCCCGAGATTAACGCGTTCAAACAAACAAACTCTTCAGCTTTATAACATTAACCAGAAGCGCGCACAAAACCATAACCATGAAACCATGAACTTATATTACTGTGAAAACACATCAATAATTTAAAAGGTTATAGACAATTGTAATCGAATTTTTATTAACTTTCTAATAACTAACTGGGGTAACATTCGTTAAATTTCACTTTCACTAACCATTGTATTGATAATATTATCAGCGAGTATTATTTGAAACGTTTATACCAAATTTTCGAGTCAAGGTCGAATTTTAACACGTATACACACAAAAAATACGTTAGGATTAACTCCATTGTTTTTCGCAGTAGAAATGCAGGCATTTAAGACGTATTACCTTTACGTTGATGCTATTGTTGACATTTTAGCATTCCAGTAAATGGCACTATATTGCTCATAATGGCGAATGCACTTTATCTTTTATTTAATACAAAAAATTGCAAACGAGCAGGCACGACACATGGAGCTGTGTTAAATGATCACCGACGCCCATGGACATTCGCAGTACAAGAGGCAGTCAACGAATGTCAGTTTAAAAAGGATAAAGGATGAAAGGGAATAGAAAGTCAGAAAAGGCTTTCGGCTCACTCACCACATTTTTTGCGAGAGTGAGGTACAGCTAGGCTCTTCCGGAATTGAAATTTTAATGGCAACGTTTATGGGAAAAGGGAATATTTATCATCAGACATATTACTTTCATAGAATTGCAAAATAAAGTATCATTAATTTCGCATAAACTCTAAATATCTTAAACAAACTAAATACTTTTTAAAAAGGCTTTTTTAAAAGGGAAATCCCCTCTTTTTACAGATGTCGATGAAAAAGAGAAAAATAGAGCTAACATGATTTTTATTCATATTCTATAACCACACCATAACTCATTGAACAGGTAGCCCAGCTAATTAACGAATGAAAATATTTTTGTTTTATATAAGTGTAGTAGGTAATTAAATTTTGCATTATATTTTGTTAATTTGTTTACTTAATAATATGTCATAATATGTTATTATTATTTTTTTAATGGAAGGGAAGTTTTGTGCCTACGTATTATCTTTTAATAATGTAATCAAAAATCATCGTCCATAATGGCACCTAGAAACAAGTCGATATTCATTGTCATTATTATATGTTCGGTCGCAGTAGTCGCCATTCTAACATCGCACTGTAATATTGTCGTAACAATTAAATATTATAAATTATATTACAATACATGTATATACTCAATTGCCTTTCATTACATCATTCACAACACAAACAAGGCAAAATTCTATTAAAGATACGTCTAAATCGCTTAAGACGTTTGTAAATTATGAATTATTTCATCTTTCTGGAAATCTTAGACACCCATTAGGCACCTACCGTATGAAATTCCTCAGATTCCGTAACATCCACCCCCAAAGTCCTGGGCGTGCTGTGACTAGACAGCTTAGTTATCTCCTCAGCATATCTTATGGCACAGGTTTCACTATCGGACAAACGGCTCAGATTCTTCTGTGGAGTCGAACAGTCCGTCGTGGGAGTTTCCGTGAACCTCGGTATAATCTTCCGCCTTTCCTTCTGTTCGACCCTCGCGACATCTGGCGGGGCGTTGAGGGACTCACTCAGAATCTGGCTATCAGCTGTCACGAAGTTATCAGAAAAGTACAGATTGTTTTTCGAAGTATTTCTTAAAGGCGTATAGAGCTCGTAACCATTTGTAGTGCCCCTTTCATCCTCTATACTGGATAAGCTTAAATCTTTATCCTCATCAACTTTGGGAACTTTTTTTGGTATTACGTCAGGAAAATTCTCGTCTGGACTGCTTAAGGTCATCAAAGGATGATTGGTGGTTAGCGTTAAGGTTGAACTGAGTCTAGGCGGGCTGATGCCCAAGTTTTTCGGCCTAGCTGGCGAGTCGATCCTCAAATTCGACATTCTACTAATGAGACTATCATTCAATTCTGATTTTAAGGTAATTTTATTGTCTAATTTTTCTGGTTCTAAAAGTCTTAGGACGTTTGGGTTCTGCAGTCTCAAGACCTCTGTTTCTCGTTCCTCAGAATCTGACAGGATCGAGTTTGGTGTGTCTTGAGTCGATCGTAGAGATTCGGACGCTGTGTCCATCTTCTCATCTGAGGACGGGGAGCTGAAGAGGTCGTCCTCGCTGAGCCTCGATGATTGGAGGCTGCTGGAACAAGGATATATGTTTAATGGATGATAAGTTAGATTAATAGGTTAGAATCTAGGTAACTAATATGTTGCTTTATTAGTATTCGATACTTCGAAAAATTCAAACACTTATGGAATTTTCTAGTTCTGTCTTTGTATCTGTCTGTCCTTCAACCACAGACGGTTTTCTCAGAGACTATTTCTCATAAAACTATACGTTTCTATGTTGTTATTCAAATACAAATATAAAACTAGAAGTTTTAATTAAAAATTTAAAAAAAATGCTTCCAACATGATTATTAAAAAAAAATTAAACAGTATTTTTAAAATATATAATTTACCCACAAAACAAAATATAGATATATAATTTATTGTTTTAAAATTAAAAAAAAAAACTGGGGTAGTTTTTTAATTTTAATGGACTTTCTTCGTACTTTGGCAGATAACTATAGGAGTGACTCTAAGGTTGAAAATCGCATATGTAAATTTTCCACTGATATAAAACAACTCTGTAACCTAATAAAACATACGTCGTGACTAGTTACGAAAGCTGTGAATGTCAAAAATAAGACACTGACAGAAAACTCGTTCAGGTGTGAAGCAATGAGAAATCACTTATGTAAATCTTTATGAAAGTCTGAGAGCAAAACTTATAAGTGTAATTATTTCCTTACACCTAATAGAATTTACTGCCAAGGCAAGGCTTACGAAAAGTTATGTAAAGTAAGAAAAGTGTGGTGTAAGGCAATGAGAAATTACTTATGTAAAACTCCATGAAAGTAGAGCATCATTAAAGTGTAATTCCTAATAACAACGTCAACGTCTACATTTCACACGTTCATATAAATTTTATTGCATTTACAAAACAACTGATCATTATTGATATTTGATGACCAACGCGGTAATGTAACACCTCATTATTATAAACTTCCTTTCATAGTCCGGGTTCCCTGGCCTATTTTTTCACTTGATTAGTAACAAGCTAATTTTCCGTGAGTAGCTTCGTTTCAATGAGACGCCCAACTTTTTCCTCTGTGAAAATTCTCGATTGTGGTAGGTAACAGGGGTAGCAGAGATAAAAGATGTTGATTTGATGATTCTAAAAAATTTATTAGTAACTGGTTTTTATTCCGTTAAATCTAATGATAATTATCTAAATTATTCGAAAACATTTTTGTCCTACAAAATGTATGGTTTCATCAAAATGTCCCCCTCCTTCCAACATGTATCGATAACAAGGTCATCAAAAATGATTGCTAACCAGCTGATTTTTTTTTTTTTACTTAGTTAATATTTATATAATCTAACAGTTATATTGTCCTACAAATTGCATGGTACGTTATCCCGGTCCTACGCTCGAAAATAGTAATACAGATCCATGATATTAAAATAATTACTATCAAGCCAAATCTTCGTGAATAGCATCGTTTCTATGAGACGCCCAACTTTTTCCTCTGTGAAAATTCTCGATTGTGGTAGGTAACAGGGGTAGCAGAGATAAAAGATGTTGATTTGATGATTCTAAAAAATTTATTAGTAACTGGTTTTTATTCCGTTAAATCTAATAATAATAATCTACATTATTCAAAAAAAATTTTGTCCTACAAAATGTATGGTTTGATCGAAGAGTCCTCCTCCTTTCAACCTGTATCGATAACGAGGTCATCAAAAATGATTGCTAACCAGCTGATTTTTTTTTTTTACTTACTTAATAATTATATAATGTAACAGTTACATTGTCCTACAATTTGCGTGGTACGTTATCCTGGTCCTCCAATTGAATCGATATTTAAAATTCATGAAATTAACAAGAAATTTTATTATCTGTATTTCGTTACTACAGCGGTAGTCATGCGCAGAGCATTGTTTACAGCATGTTTAGGTATCCCATGTTAGTGTCATAAGCGTGTAAAATTTTTTCAGCTAACAACGTGTTTTATTTTCTCTTTTGGGAAATAATTTTTGTGCAGTAAAATAATTATGGAGTGTTTTTTATGTAATTTGCTGTGTGAAAATCTTACTTTTCGAGAGAAAAGGGAAGAAGTAAAAAATTTTAATAAAGACATTTGGCTTTCTTGTAAAACTTTTTTATCTGCTCGAAAGCATCATCAACATAAATATCGAGATGCTTTATTGCCTGAAAATTGGAATGATGAACTAATAGGTTATCATTCCACTTGTTACAAAGAATTTCGAGTGAAATCTGAATATTTGTCTTATGAAAGGTAAGTCGATTGAATATTTTTTAATTTTATTTATAAAATAATTGACAAATAATTTATTGAATTCATATTTTCACTTAACTTTAAAAATAACTTTAGAAAGTATATTATATTTGACCTATTCTCTTAATAAATTTACAGTATAATATGAATATATTTAATGTAATTGTGACAATAGCGAACTTTACCACGTGAAATAGATGAAGATGACAGCGATGTTGGTAGCGTAGATTTATCAGATGAATCAGATGATGGCTAATTTTTTTTTTGTAAATACATATTTTTCTACCAATTTTTATAAAAAATAAAGTTATTTAAATTTTAAAAAACATGTTATCACTGTATTTTTTACCCTAACATTTAAATTCTTGGGAATTTGAAGTTATTCAATGGTCGAAACTCGCAAAAAAATGGGACATAATTCCTTATTGGTTGAAACGCGAACCCTCTTCATTTATTATTGACCAATTTTGAAAATAAAAATTAGAAAAGATGGTAGACCTTGCAGGCCGTCCCTGTAACTTCCCGCTATTCCCATACCTAAAAGCTTGGATTTCGTTTATTACCCTGTTTTTGAGCTCTGCGAGCTCAAAACTATAAATAGTACATTATTTTGACCTCTCCGTGCTCAATACAAGAGCTGCTCTATGCTTTTGAGCTCTTCGAGCTCAACAGTCTGATAACAGTTTCATAAAGTACAATTTATGTAAATTTAAATTGCCATAACTTTTAATTGAATCAACCGATTTTCACTCGATTGGTGGCCATCGATGTTATTTTTCAAGTCCTGTGGAAGACTCAAAAACACCTATTGATCATATGAAAAATTTCGAAATAATTTGAAAAAAATCAATTTTTCAGATTTCTTTCGTTCACGATAACTCACAAACGAATCAACCGATTTTGATCTGGTTTGCGGCAATCGACGTGGTTTTACAAGGTTGAGAGCTGATTAGTTGTTGGAATTGATTGGTTAAGCTATTTAAAAGTTAGTTTGAAAAAAACCACATTTGAAAAATTTATTTTTTTAGTTTTTTTTGAGATTTCTCAAAATCTAAAGAATGAAATTGGTTCAAATCATATTAAAAATCTAAGTTCAAACAAAACCTTTCGAATGACACCAATTTTTAATAAATTGGTCTAGCCGTTCAAAAGTTATAAGCGAGTTACATACTCACACACACACACACACACAAACAGGCATAGTCACACTCTCGCGGGAATGGTCACGGAAGCTTCCTAGGACCCCGAAACATTGAGATCTGATGAAAACTCGACTTTTGCAAAACGGGGTAAAACCAATAACTTCCCGATTTTTAGAAAATTGTCAATTTTCTTAGCGGGAAGTTAAAAATATTTGAGAGTCTTGAAGTTAGTTACGATTTCTTATTGGTTGAAATTCATTCGCATGCGTAACATACTTTTTAAATTTCTAATGTTACAAATAGGAAAACGAAAAAATGGCAATTATTGTAGGACTAGTAATAGATACCTGTTTTTTTGTAGGACATTGTTTCATTTGGGCAGAGAACACACTAATCTATTGTGTAATATGTTTGTCCTACAGTTAGTAATGAAAAAGATGGTCTTGTGGTATTAACCATTTCGGAGTGTAGGACCGGGATAACGTACCATGCAATATGTAGGACAATATAACTGTTATATTATATAAATATTAACTAAGTAAAAAAAAAAAAATCAGCTGGTTAGCAATCATTTTTGATGACCTTGTTATCGATACATGTTGGAAGGAGGGGGACATTTTGATGAAACCATACATTTTGTAGGACAAAAATGTTTTCGAATAATTTAGATAATTATCATTAGATTTAACGGAATAAAAACCAGTTACTAATAAATTTTTTAGAATCATCAAATCAACATCTTTTATCTCTGCTACCCCTGTTACCTACCACAATCGAGAATTTTCACAGAGGAAAAAGTTGGGCGTCTCATTGAAACGAAGCTACTCACGGAAAATTAGCTTGTTACTAATCAAGTGAAAAAATAGGCCAGGGAACCCGGACTATCAGTATTTCCTAACAATGAACATATTGCTAACACCTACTAATACTAGAAACACCTTAATAACTCGATTTTAAATATTATTTGTTTTGGTTACTTTTCACTAACTCTTTTATCCTCGATTACTCAAAAACGACGTGATCGATTTGATTAATTCTTTTTTTGTTTAAATGTGTACAATTTCCGTATGGTCATATAGAATTCTCATAAAAATCGGCTCAAGTTTAGCGTTTTAAATAAAAATAACGGTAACTAGTGTACCATGAAATTATGTTGTCTTTGTTCCCTTAAATTGCTTGATATATTTACCTCAACCATTTGGCCGATTTTGATGAAAATTTTATACGACCAATGGGAGAGTATATCCATTCAAACAAAAAAGGAAGAACTAACCAAATCGATCCGGTCGTTTTAGAAAAATCATACATCATAAAAAAAACCGTCTGTACAATGGGGAGTGTTCTGATGAACTTTTTGACAAGGTGCCATCGTCTCGCTTTTACCATCGCACTCTTCGCCTCAGGACTCCATATCATCCACACCACTTGGATGCGCGGTCGGTATCCAATGTGCGGGCTTCACGATCCTTTTTCCCGCGTACGTACAGGCTGTGGTATGATCTACCTCCTGAGGTTTTCCCAGAGCGCTATAATTTGGCGGTTTTCAAGCGTCGAGTGTATAGACACCATTCCGTCAAAGGCCGGCAACGCTGGAGCGACGCCCCTGGTGTTACAGATGTCCATGGACGATAGTAACCACTTAACATCAGGTGGTATTTGCTCGTTTGCCCCGCTTTTTTATATATAAATAAAATCCCGGATGAATTTAGACCTCCTCCTCCTCATATAATGGATATGGAAGTCGGTTAAAAACACTTTAATTTTTAACCGATATCAAAAGATATAGGTTCTGGAGAACGTTATATTTAAACGTTATATTTAACGCGTGAATCAACTTCAAATGGTCTTCTTATGATCAAAATGATTTCAAATTTGAAATTTACATTATCTTTTTGAACGCCGAACAAATGAATTTATTAACGTTTTAACAGTTTAATCGCTGAACTGATTTTTATGAAATTTAATGAGGAGTCTTAAGGTGGAATTTCGAGAAAGGATTATTGTAAATTGGCCAAAAGATATTTCAAGTAGAACGCCACTAGATTGCCTTCAAGGATAGTAGAGGTCACTCGTAAACGCTCCACATAAAAATAAATAATCTGCGAAATCTGGACGAGAATATTAAACAGCCTCACATAAAGGGCTGAGGATAACATAAGGGCGATATTATCCCAAGTCGAATTTCTTAATGTATTATTCATATAAGAAATGTACGTAAATAAAATTATTTAATCGGATTTCTATATATGGACACTGTTAAGCAATACAAGCCACATGAACTTCGTTGAGAAAATGACGTTTAAAGACCTATTTTTTGTGCATTTGTTTGGAGAAGTATATATCCATCATTCAAAAGCAGACTGGTATAATCAAAAGTTTTACCTAATTATATTTTTTTCTAATATATTATATATTTAAAATTATGGACAACACTATAACATTTGAAACATCAAATTAATATTATTATGATTTTAAAAGTTTTTGAATAATTATTTACATGACGAACTATCAGAAATACATCAATATCTCCGAATTTGAATTAATAAAATGAAATTTTTGTGGGTTGACATATTATTGCTTATCACCATCCATATATAAAACCATCATATACCATCTATACAGCTGAGAGGGTAAAATGGGGGGATGGAACTCTATATGAAAGTCGTATATTGACAGGGACTGCGAGGGGCCGTTAGTTATATATATATATATATATATATATATATATATATATATATATGTGTATGTCGGAGGAAGACGTCAAGTTGATAGTTCTTTTAATTATATCACGAGTTATTAATTATTTACTAAAATACAATTTGTTAAAAATAATGTTAAATTTATTTAATTTTGTTTGCGTGTAAATTCTTTTTTAATTTGAATTAAATGTTCTTTATTGTGTGGATTGCATTGACCAATCAGAGCGTAAGACTCGAGCGGGGTCGAGGCGCCATCTTGACAACAATGGCGAATCGCGGGAATATGAGAATAGTTGTAGATCGAAGTGGATAAATTATTGTATTGATTTAAGACAGTTGTGGTGGAGATATTGGTGTTGTGAGATTAGTGTCACGAAGCCGCTGCTCGTATAAAACAGTTACTATTCATATTCTAAATTATTAATCGTGAAATAATTATTTTGTCTTTCTATTCAAAAGTGACTTCTTCAACATTGTAAAACTATAATAAAATTGTGTGAAATAGTAATACGTTGTTTTGTGCTCGCATTTAACCCTCATGACGCCCACTAGAACTTTGCTAATTACTGATGATGTCGATGAGAATGGTGTTTCTCCGACATATATAATATGAATATATTAATACAATAAAATTGCGCGGGCGGAGGAATATGAAATTTTGCACACTTATAGTATATAGAGAACGAGCGAAAAATGTTTTTTTTTTATTATGCATAAACAAATATTATTTCAATAAAAAAATGTTACACACACATTTCTGTCTCTCTCTCTTATATACACTATAATTACCTACCATGGTGCGAGAGAGACGGCAATACCTTAATTTTGACGCCGACCATGTCAAGTGGGTCTTCAAAGGCCACCATTGACATAAAAACCAAGACAAGGATGTCGAGGGCTGTATTATTTAATCCTGAATATTTTTCTCTTGAAAATCCTCTCTAATACAAAATACAAATGAGTTTATTGTTTACACTTTTTATTAGTTATGACTAGCATTTTGATGTAAAGTATTGTTTGAACGATACTTAGATGCAGGCCCGCGGCAAGCCTAATCGGCGCCGTCGTGCAACTGTCTTACATGCGCCTTTTTGTAATAGCGATATTAGTAAAAAATGGTTTAGTCCGATCAACAAGTCTTCTCCGCAAAGTTTTTAATACGAAATCCAACGTAAATAGTAAAAATGTGAAAATTTTAAGTATAGGCCCGGCGCCTTTTTGACTCGGCGCCGTCGTGCGTCGCACGACTTTGCACGTATAAACGACGCGGGCCTGCTCAGATGATGCTAAAGTTTATTGAAAATCAACGTTTTATTTTCAAAACATATCGGGACTCCACTGGTGTATTTTTGATAATTTTCTTTAAAAATTGACTACTTAAGGTTAATTGGATGCTGATAAGCAATAATGTGTCATCCCTCAAAGAGTAAAATCGGAGATATTAATTAATCGGACATATAATTAACATTAATCAAAAATTTTTGTAGTCTTTTAAACTAAATAAATACGAAAAAAAGGTTCCTTAATTTAATGTTTCGAATATTGAAGTGTGGTCCATATTGTATTAAAAAAACTTAATACTGGATAAAACTTTCTATTATACCAATCTGAATTGAATTAATTATACCTTTCATCAAAAAAGGAAAGAGAAGAAAAAGTTTGATATCTTTTGACGCCATTTTCTCAAAATGAAGTTAATGTGGCTTAACACAGTATTGCTTATCAGTCTAATTCATGTATGAGACTAATAGCTTTTGTTAAAAAAATAAGCCTTTTCCTTTATTTTTCCGTATACTATTACTTTCCAAAAGTTGATCCATATAAGAAACACTATCAGATGGCGCAATATATATTGTTTTTTTTTTTTCAAAATCACCAGATTCGATTTCTGACCAGGAAAACGAAATTTTAGTTTTGGTTTTCATCAAGATTGGCCCCCAGGATCTTTGCTTATTTTCGCTACTCCTTATACTTTCGGATTTACCACGCCTAGTTAAAAAACTCACTCTGTATAGCAATAAAAATTGTTAAAATTCGGGAATTTTATGGTCCTTTAATTTTTTCCATTAGTTCCATTCCATTTATATATTTTATAAATAATTGTAATTATATTAAGTAATTATTATGAAAAACTTTATTACCAATTAATGTTATCTCAATTATGTAATACTCTTTTCTATGTTAATTCCTATTTACCTAATTTCTTTTGCTTTGCCTATAAATTCTAAGTTATATTATAAATGTAAGTGAGTGAGTGAGTTAGTTTGTTTATTATGTGGATATCCCACAACTAGTTAACTAATTATATATTTTCTTTCTTTCAGATTTTAATAGCTTATTTAGAGGAAAATTATTGGCTACATAACATCATGCAGACAGAATAATGCAGTAAATTAAAATAAGGGTTAAATTATTAAAAATTGTTACAAAGTATGATTTACTGCAAAAAATTTATATAATTTTTCATAAGTTCTATTATTCCATATTAGTCAAAATTAGTACCTTTACAAGAGTAGGAACAAAAGTATAATTTTATATTGATCATAAATAGAAATAACTTTAAGTAACTAGTATACCATTTAAACAAGGTTTTTAATTTGTAATGATGTTCTTGTAAAACTGTGCAGTGGTTTGGATCTCCTGGAAAGTGCTAATTTAAACTCATATTTTGTTCCAATATAAATGATATTCAATCAAAATTGAAACCAGAATATCGTTATTCGAAATTATAAATTTACATTCTCTTTTTGAACATCAACCAAATGAATCTACCACAGTTTCAGAAAAATTAAACCTCAGAGCTGAGAAGATATTGCAAAAGAAATCAGTGGTTTTTTTTTTCTTTTCTTGAATTTTTATTCTATTCCATAATGGTTAATGTTTTAATGTATTTTTTATAGTAATCTAATTATAATAAAAATATACCATTGATAACTGCAATGATTCATACAATATGTTCCGTGCTTTATCTTAACAATGAAAAATGTTATTCATTTCATCATTTTGTATTAAATTTCATTCATTTATACTTATATAATATGCTGAATTATTCATTGTTTGTTTAAACACTCTAATCTTGACTACTATTAATCCAATTAGAAAATTCTTATATTATAAGGCCAGTTTACAAAGTTTATAGGGGATATAATATCACGCTACAAGGAAAGCATTTAGAGTGAGAATATAATAGTGAGGACTAGTAAACTATCCTAGAGAGAGGGAGGGTGTGTGCCAATATATAATAGTAAATAACTAATTAATCAGGTATCAAAGAAAAAATGCAGTATATATTTACATTTATGACCTGTTCCTAACACTTTATATGAAAAAATTATACTTTAATATATTCCCTATTGTAATTGTTTACACAGGGCACAGCATGAAAGCTCTCTAAAGAATTAATTTATCCTATATTTGCAACATTTTTCACTGATGCTCCTGTTATATAGCCTACACTCTTCCTTGAGAAATGGACTATCCAACACAATAAGAAGTTTTAAAATAGAATCAGTAGTACCTGAGATTGGTGTTCAACGAAACAAACAAACTCTTCAGTTTTATAAAATTAGTATAGATACAAATATATTTATTTTAATATTTTGCTATTCAATGCTTAACAAATAATACAAAGTACTTAGTTATGACTGTCTTTAGCAGTTGGTTTTTATAGAGTTTAATCAATGATCTTATAGTTAAAGTATTTTCATAATATGAAAAATCATTTTTGTTAATTATTCGTTTTAGACTAAAAATATATAGCAAAGTTAACTCCAGAACAACTGAATCTATTTTTTAAATAAGGTTTTTTTGTAACTGCATAATTCTAGATGGCCATAGACTATATTTGATGTATATTCGAGCAAACCCGCGAACAAATACTAGTAATCTATAAAATAAATATGACATCTTATTTAAATAAAGCGAGGCCTAATTTAATGATTGTAAATAATGAACAGTCTTGTGTTATCGATTTCATTATTTTGTATAAATAGAAATAATTAGGTATGTCAATTAATTTGCTATATTCGCGACAAATGAGGGTGGAACCGAATTTACACCAACATTCTAAAGAAGCGGAGCTCTTTTATAATTGGCGAAAACTTAAAATGCAACTTCGAGAATTTTCCTCAAGTTTTTTTTTCAAAATAAAAATATAATACTCGGAACATCACAAAAAACATCGCTTAAATATTTACGTCAATAAATAAATACAACTTACTTCATTTGTATCTTCTTAATAAACTTAATAACATATATTAAAGCACTGAACACAGGTAATTGTAGCACAAAAATTATTTGTTAAATTTAAAAAATTACATTTAATTACACTATTTATTTTTCTTAAATTTGTAAGCGCGATATATCATAGTTGATCGTTTGACTAACGCATTCTGACGGATTGAATCATTTTTTGATTTGATATTTCGCCATTTGCTTTGGTTGCGTTCAAGTTACTTCGAATTATCGAATTAGGGTTCCCGAGGATTTTTAATAATAAACCATATAATTATTTATTTTCATTTAATTTTTAGAGAATATTATGAATTATTGCTTGTTATTTACATAGTTTTAGGTTTAATTATTTTATAATTTAATTGTATATATATATATTTCCTTTTTATTACGTTATTGAATTAAAGATACCAAGAAACAAAAGTGAGAATTAAATAACTCGATTGTATACTCACTATAAACTATACAGACAATGGGTTAATTCTAAGAAATTTCTTTCATTGTAAGGCAAACAAATATCGGAACATTGTTTAAATGAATGTATACACTTACAGGGAAGCTTTCCTTGTTAACGCGCGTTAAATAAAACTAAAGAATTAAAAACATAATACAGTAAGAATATTGTTACTTATGTTGTATTGACTTCATGTTTTATTGATATTTAATCACATTTTTTTCCATTAAAAATATTTTAACGTATTCTATAACATTATTGTATCAAATTGTTACAATTTTTTGTATGTGTATAAAGCGGTTTTTATTATCATATGAATAATAATATTATTATATTGCTAATCATTTTTCAATAGTTAAAAACATATTGTAAAGCTTATTTTTAATGAGAGCGTGTTTTTTAAACATGGTATAGAAAAATCCGCAAGTCTCACAAAATATTTTCCTTCCCAACAAAACGTTCACTAAAATGTTTTCAAAATAACTTACTTGAATAAGTGTATTTCTAGATGGAAAAGCTTCAATTATTTTCAGTTTTAACAAGGTTTTGTTAGTGCAGGTGCGGTGAACGAGTGAGTGAGAGAGGTTTTTTTTAGATACCGTACATTGGTAATAAAATGCAACGTTCCATAATTTTATTTCCATTTTATATTGCTTTTACATTAACATTCGCTGAGGACGTTAGTTGTAAGTATTTTTGTAACTTGTTTATTTTTTGGTTATATTAATTGCTTGTGACAATATAGTTTCAGTTTCAAGTAATTTTTATCCGAATTCCTAAAAAAGTTGTAGATTCTTAATTCGTCAGGTACTCTCTTTGTATGTTCTCCCATTACTCAAAAACAGCTTGTCGTGTTTTTTTAATTCCTTAGTGTTGTTTGGAAGGATATACTACTAGTCCCATAGAGTTTTCATCAAAAGGTTCAGTGGTTTGGTTTTAAGGTCAAAATAGAGGATCATAGGTATTTTTTTATCTTAAGTAAATTACCTGCTTTATTTTCAACGTTACATGTATGTCTACAAGACTTATGATATTAATTGACTGCTAGCCATTTACTTTCCATTGCATTCTATACTTAGTTTAAGGAATTGAGGGCAAATGATTCATCTGTACTTAAAGAAATTATTCTTTCTTATAGATCAAGCATGTGTTGATAAATACTCAAGAAAAGGCTATCAGCCTTGGCAAGAATGGTCAGATCATTACACTTGCCATCGTTATAGATGCGAAATACGAGATGGAAAATACTTTATAGCTGCTGTCGGGTAAGCTTAATTAATAGAGTAATACTCAATCTCCTGTCTTTGTTTAATAATAATATGCTATTATTCCAGTTGCCGTAAACCTAAAATACCAGAGAATGCTTTGGAATGTCACGAGTATATTGAAGATGAGAACGTTGGTTTGTATACTAAATATGTTGCATATTTACTATTTCATAAATAATGTTATCTATAATTATAAATAAGTCTGTTGTAGCAATATCGTCACTTTGCACTTAAAAACACTGTATCTTATAGTATGAGCTAATAGTGCTATATTGTGTACAAAAAACTAAACACCTCAATTTTCTACACAAATATTTTTCGTAATATGCGGACTAAATAAGTTACTATAGTTATATGGAGAGCAAACGATCAGCTGGTATATATTATAATTTCAATCATATTTAAAACTTATGAAATGAAAGTGAAACTTATAGCATTTGTTTTTATGTAGAGTTCCCAACATGCTGCGCTCGATTGCGATGTGTCGTTGAAGTTAATGGTGAAAGAATTGTGCAGACTAGAGGACAACCTGGCGAGTTATTCCCGGACAAGTATATATTTTTTTTATTTTACTCTAACTTGGTTACGGTTAACGTCTAACGTTTATTTTAAAAACGATTAAACAGTAACATTATACTTTAGTTTTAATTATATCAAAAATGAAATTGTGACATTAATAAAAAACTAACCTTTTGCAGGCCTTGGAAAGGACAACAAAATGAACCAAATCCAGCTGTAGTTGGCATGCCTAGCATACAGCAGAACACCGTGAGTGGTGAGCCTCAAACACAATCTGCGCCCGGCATTTTCAACAGCAGAGGCCAAAAGCCAAGTGAGATATTATTTACCTTTGTTTAAGTTGCTTAACAAGTAATTTTATGTCAGCTTTAGACTTAAACTAGAGAAAGCTTCTTCATGGCAATTACCGAAAAAGATTTTATATAAATAAAAAAAAACTAGTTAAATTCTTCATTTAGCATACCATAAACCATATTTTTTTATGCATTTTACTTAAAAATAATTATCTTGGAGCATTTATAAGCACCTAATGTATATATTTCATTAATCTAGCCAACGATATTCCCGACAGCGGATGGCAACAATATTAGCGGACGCAGATACGTCGATCCATATCCCAGCCCTCAATTACAAGACTCGCCACGGAAGAAACGATCAACTATATACCCTTTATTCAATAAAGGAAATATCAAGGAAGAACGCTTGTACCAACCTCATCAACTCAAAATACACGGCTATTCGCCTGAAAGATACACTTCCTACTTTCCTAATGGTGGAGAAAGCATTTTAAGCTCTAAAATGCATATTAACTTGTCTTAAAGAAAAATAATATATTCTTTTTACTAATCAAATTCAACTATTAAATCACAGTTAGTTTAATATTGATGCAATTTTGTATTGTTTGTAATTTTGTTATAGTTTATTCTTATTTATTTTAATAAATAGTGTTGTTTTATTAATTGTTTGTGGAAACTTTATGAATAATATTCGATTCGGTCTTTGAACTAATCGCTAAAACCATAATTTTTTAAAGTTTTGTTGTAAATCCTAATTAAAGTTATATTCACAAAATTAGTAACAATGTTTAAGGGCATTTTTATATTTTTCTGATTGTTAAGAATAAAAAAACTTCTAAAAATTACAATAAAAAGATTAAAATTGAACGCATCAAAATTACTAAGTGTCTGTTTATTGACATTGATAGTATTTGACAGCTTACATCAGACGCGGTATGGTTTACGCCTTTGCTCGAGTCCACCGAGCGAATGGAAAAAAAAGTATTTGACAGTTTGTTTGACAGTATAATATGAATCCGGGGCGATGTTTTTAGAAAAAAAATGAAAAATATTTAAATTTAAAATTATTTGTAATTTTATGTTAATGAGATATTTATTTCCGCGTTTGAATGATCGGCACATATGCGTGTGTATAAATTAATCACTTCATACATTTTCATTTTCAATAACTATTGAAGTTTTCAATGTGATTCCCTTTTGATAAGGAAAATACAGGTTTAATTTAGTGAAAACTTAAATAATATTCTAAATACAATTCGTGTTTGTAGTGTTCTATTACGAAAAGAGTAAATGGTATCCTCAAAATTAAACTTTAACAAATATAAATTAAACATTACACTCGTCAACTTCATTTTTCTTTTTTAATGAAATGGATAAAAATATAACAAATACATTAACAATAAATAAGTTTTGTTAGATTGAATACAATCAGTCGTACGACTATTACCAAATAAAAAAAAATACATTCCATTTAATCATAACGAAAACAAAATGGAGCCAGAAAAACCATTTGCGTGTACTCTTCCTGATTGCGGGATGACGTTCACCAATGAGGATCATCTGCATGTACATACAAAGAAACATGACATGGTGCTGCAGCTGGGCATGGAGCAAAAAGCTGTTTTCGTAGGTACATACTCTTTTTCTTTTCATTGGTTGTTTATTCCCTAGTGATCATACAATTTTTTTAACTCTCTGTGGATGTTACTTTTATATATAGAAGTATGGTTTGCAAAATTTATTTTTAAATATAATATCTGCTTTGTAACTCGCTATTAATATAAAATGAAAACATTGGGAATTATATGTGCAATTATCTCATCAATAGCTGATCAAACACCCACACCAACTCGGTTCATCAGGAACTGTGAGGAGGTGGGACTCTTCCAAGACCTTCAAAATGTGAACCCCTTTGACGAAGGCTTCAAGAGAGCTATGGAAACTAAGTGAGTATTTTCTTGATTTTATTATAAAAGAATAACCTTTCATTACTTTTAACCCATTAAGCGCTAATGTGACACTAGCAGCATTTTAAGCCGAAATCCTTTATTTTTTTAATTATTAGTGAGATATTTAAATATAATAGAATAATTAATATTTTCCTATTATGGAAAGTTTTAAAAGGGTGTACTCGCACAACTACAGCAGTCACAAACTTATTGAATCGTCCATGTATAAAAGTTAACTTACAAAAACTAACTGAGATTAGCACATTCAAACAAACAAACAAAATCTTCAGCTTTATAATAGTATATATTTTTTTAATATCTGCTGCCTCAGAACTGTCTTTTCTAAAGCTGATTTTAAAAATTCTTTTTCATTTGAAAGGTTATACTTTAAAAATGATCCCAAAATTTTTTTTTATTCAAATTGATTGAGTAATTTGGTTTTAAAATCGAAATTACTGGAATAAGCATTTTATCCAAGTAAATGAAATCACATATTTTGCTTTGGCAGTCGGTTGCTTCTTAAAAATAGTCTTAATTGTTTTCAATAAACATATTTAGTTCCAGAGGAGCAACAAATACAATGCTAATATGAAGCCCGCTTTTGCTTCATATTATCATAGAAAATAGGGTTTATCCTTCTCCTCAATAGGAACCTGTTAACATCCCACTGCTGGGCAAAGGTCTCCTGCCTTTGCCCAGCAGTGGGATGTTAACAGGCTGTTACATTACATTACATTACATAGGATTTATAGAAAGAAAGGCTGGGTAGGGCTGGTAATGAACTGGTTGACCCATCTTGTGTCTTTGGAAATAAACAATATAATTTCAACAAATAGTCCGGTGTTATAGACACGGTATCCTGTCTCTCGAAGCTGGTTCATCAACAGAAGATGCCTTGCACACTCCACATTTAGTCTTTCCCCTGGAACCAGGGGACTGTGCTCTGTACACGGCTAATAACCAACGAAATATCACAATTAGCAGGTATTTATGAAGAATTCAAATAGTTTTGGTAACATGGTGTCTTAATTGTTAAGGGTAGCAATGAAGAATTGATTAAGAGTTTTTAATTTTCACTTTTGGTTATCCAGTGTTGTATCCAATCTTAATCTATTTATCCTTATTTTCTGATTCGTTTTAAACTGTTCTATAAATAATCTTTTGTCACTATAATAAAATATTAAAAAATTAATTGCACCAAGGAAAAGAAAGTAATTTAACCTTAAAGTAATTTAACTTAATAAAATTTCTAGATCATCAAGCGATGAATCAGGCGCCGTTAAAGAATACGAAACGACGACAATATCAAAATTAACAAATGAAGTTACAACAATAAGCAGAGTCGTGGGAAAAGATGCTCTCGACAGAGTTACAACAACCGATGACATTTCTATCGTTAAACACGAAGAACACGCGAGAAATAAAGATGGCGTCAATGAAACATCAGTTTCATATACTAATAATGTTATAATACATAGTAATGTCGAAATAAGAAAGGATTTAGTCAATATGGACACCAATAAAGTACCACACATACATACAAATGCAGATTCAATCGTCAAAGATTCGTCCAAAGATGTAATTTTGACGAAACAAGACAAATTACCACCGATAATGAGCCAGAAATCGCTGGATTTCGTCGTCGACAGCCTAACATCGGACATTTGTAACGATGTGACGAAACCTAAACCGACGAAATCCGACCAAATCGACAAAATCGACGATTACGAAGTTGTCATAAAATTACCAAACGGCAAGCACGTTAAAATGAAAGCGGTCGACAATGAATCCACAATACAGAGTAATACGAAGGAAAAATTAAAGAAAGTCATTAAAAATAAAAGTTTTAAACAAGCAAAACCCGTACCCATAGCGATAGTTCAAAATTTAACTCCAATTACTGCAGGTACGTTGATACCAGTGACGTTATTAAATTCACAAGTGCCATTAATAGCCAATACGACACCAAAAATACCAATTGTGCCATTACCGTCTACGAATAATGTTAAAACTGTTAAAAGGAAAATTAATAGTGATAAAGCAGAAGGAATTAATAAAGAAAGAGACAAAATTGATGATCACATTAAAAGGAATTCAAAAGAACATTTGGAAAGTCGTAGTGCAGCGTCTAAAAGATATAGGTGAGTCACTTTTGACCCGACTACAGCCAAGCTAATAGGAAGGTAATGATTTTGGCATTCTATGTATGTATGTTTAAACTACTGAACCGATTTTAATAAACGATGTGTCAACAATGCGTAATAATATCCTGGATGACATGGCTATGTGAATACAATACAATATACAATGAAATTTATTTACGTAGTTATAGTTTTTAAACCTTATTAACTACATTATTTTTAACTTTCGATTCAAAATAAGGGGTGCGTACATTTGACGTTTGTGTCTGTATGTCTGTCTGTGACATTATAAATGTCGAAGTGATAGACTGATTTTGATGTTTTCGTTATTTCAAAACTGATATGATTGGGACAGTTCTTATATATAATTTATGAAGATCTGTTCGGGCGTTTATTTTTCATTAGGTCTTTTCTAGCTGTCGTGTTGTGGCCTGTTAACACGTTCAATGCCATCGTCATTTTTCTGAATTACATCGTCATTACAGTATATCTTTTTAAAATAAATAAAAAAAAAACTTTTAATGGGCCACTTCAAAATTCTATTGTTTATCGCTTGAAGATTGTATACTTATTTTTAAATCGAAATTGGATTGGCTTAATTTTTGAAACACTACTGAAACTCTTAAATCAAGCTAAGCTTGTTCGCGACGCAGCGATAGAAACTTGCCTGAACACGCTAGGCGTGTTGGTGGCGTTGAATTTGTAAAAATGACTCAACGAATAGGTTGTAATAGGAAAATAATAATAATAAATCGTATAAATTTATATATAGTCAGGAGGCTAGAACTAAATTACCATAATCAAACTACATAATACGTATACATTATTGATGATACGACTCAAAAATAATAGCAAAATATTTTTTCAATAAAATTGCTATTTGTATACATAAGGCGTAATTCCTATCAAATTAAAACAATGTATATTTTCATTTTCAACAGGGAAAGGTTAAGAATAACGATGTTGCGTCAAAACGAAGAGAACAAACATTTGAGGGAAGTCAATCACAAGTTAACCGCTGAGACAGCGGTTCTCAAACTTATCATCACAGAGCACCTCAAGAAATGCCCTATTGCGGATGATTTAAGTAAGTTTTTTTTATCTATGTAAATAACACCTGTGACGTTTCATATAATAGCTTTTGTTTGCGGATTCGTTTGTGTTAATGTATATTTTGTTACGCTAGTGGGAACAGTAAATTTTTTCTAATTGCAATTGCAAAATTTCATGACGTTCGATTGAGTAGCATGAAAATATAACAAAGAAACTCCTTTACGAATTTCTAATACAAATCAAGATAAGTCATAAGAGCTCGCAATGTATAAAAATATTAGCTTTCTTGCACGCAATTAAGGTAAATAATAATTATGTTATTATCTTAATTCAAAAGTGGTTCAATTACATAATATAAGGTTTAAATTATTAAACTAAATGTTTATTTGTTTATTAATGGCTAGTAAATTTAAATATTTTTACACATTGTGCTCATTACAGACACTTCATTATTACTAAACGAAATCTATTTTTACCAAAATCGAAGAGATTTTGAGAACCTGTGCTTTAAACTAACAAAATATTTCTCGTTTCAGGAAATATTCAGGCGAAATTAGAAAATGCAAATGAAAGTTTGAACAACACTGATTTGTAAATAATAATAATTAAATATAATTAATTATTTTATTGTATTAAATTTGTTTTACTAAATGTTATTTATTTTTTTATCGCTGACATTTTATAATAAAAGTTTAAAGAAGTTATTTTGTTTTATTTATTTACTAGCTGGTGCTCGCGACTTCGTCTGCAATGTCTGTGATGCCTACGTCATAGTAGCTTAATGCATGCAAAGTCTCAGCCCGATCGGTTTAAAATTGACACAATTTCATACAAATTTTCATCCCCTTGGAGTTAGAATTAATCAACATCCTTTCTTAGCGGATGCCTACGTCACAACATCTACCTGCATGCCAAACTTCAACCCGATCCGTCCAGTGGTTTGGGCTGTGCGTTGATGGATCACTATGTCAGTCACCTTTGAGTTATATATATTTAGATAATAGTCGTAAACTTTCGAATTCTTGATATGGCGAATATTATACGTGGAAGAATTGCTCACAGTTTTTCATATTTATAAGAAAAGGTAACTAAGGAGTCTGTCCTGAACTGTCCATTAATCATAATCATGTCATAACTCAAAGGGGAGAAGGGGTTCGGGGTAAAAATCACCTAATATCACAAGGAGTTATTAAGATATCGTGTATTTAGTATAGAAACCTCGCCTGGGAGGAGGTCTAAAAAGTTGCTAAAAAACATCACGTGATTAATAGACAATCCTAAATATTAAACAACTCTGAAACCTGGTGACACTTTATAATATATGCCTTAAATTTCAATAAATATTCCTATGGCAGTCAATCCCTTTAGGTGTAAAACAATAATTACACGTACAAGTTTTGCTCTCAGACTGTCATAAAGATTTACATGAGTTGTTTGTCATTGCTTAACAATTAAACGAATTTACTTCAACTAAAAGTCATTAACCAAAGAATTGAATTGAAGAATTTACTGTCAACGCCTTATCTTTGACATTCGCAGCTTTCGTAACTGCTTACGACGTGTTTGTGTTAGGTTACAGAGTTGTTTTTTATCGCTCTCGAGAGTAAAACTTACAAATGTCACTGTCGACTAAAATCAGTGGTAAATAATTTATGTCTTACGTATTTTCGTATGCAAACCCGGCAAGTATGATTTTCGTCTAAACCGGAACATTGCCTATATGTTCTGGATGGTCTAGATGTGCTAGCTCAACTAGCAAACTGCCGAACTTTATAAAAAAAATCTTTTAAAACTAACTAATGAATAAGTTTACATTTTATATGGTTTAGACTTGAAATATTGTAAGAAATATTATAATTATTATAAAATTAAATTATTTTAATACCATTCTCACCGAAAAAATCCATTTTTACCAATATTATGTTACGAAGTGTCATATAGAGCGACGATATTTAAGTATCTTTATTATTTTTCAAATATTGTAATAATTATTTTCAATAAGTGAATATACATTTTAGTTTTCACTTACGAATACATACAAAAAAAAACTGGTCAAGTGCGAGTAGGACTCGCGCACCGAGGGTTCCGTACAACTTATAGAAATCTATATAAGACTAACCCATCTACGGCATTTGTGGTCTTCATCATCAGTTCCAACATAAGTTACTATCAAAAATACCGAAATCGGTATACGCTTGCCTATAATATTTGAGGAGTTTCCTCAATTTCTCCAGGATCCCATCATCTGATCCTGACCTGAAGACAATGGGACCACCTTGGAAGTATACCTTTTCAAACAAAAAAATTTTGAAAATCGGTACCCAAATGGCGGCGTAATCGGCGAACAAACATAAAAAAAAATTAAATACAAGGTCGAATTGAAAACACTCCTTTTTGGAAGTCGCTTAAATATAATCAAATATTATGTAAATATGGATCACGTCCCAAAAACTATTTTGAAACTACTTAGGAGCACTTTAATTTAAAACACGATCATGGATGCAATCCATGGAAACACAATATTTTATTTTAAGTACTAATACACCTTATACTTTCTCATCGCCATCTCTTGACAATTTCAATGAACTAACTTGTTGACATTAACAACATAATTATATTATATTTTATTCTCGTTTTATTTTTATTTATATTGTACTACACTCCACTACCCCTGCACTACGTTCGTAAAATATTTAGATTTACATTATCAATCAAAATATCGAAATATATATTAGTGTTGCCAAGACGAAAATAATTAGTCCTTAATTCGAACAAAACTAATTGTTTATTTATAAATAACTAATTATATTACTAATAACCAGAAGACTTATATGTGTAGATAAATAAGTAAATTAAATAACTGGATCTGTTTGAATTTAATTTTAAAATTTTCGTACTAAGTCACTACGAGTACTTAAATCAAATCGCGTGAAGCTCTTATATTGAATGTTAATTACGTAATGACGTTATAAATCGACGATAAAACTTTTAAATGAAAAGTTTAGTTTATAATTTTTAGCGCGTTTAAATAATAATTAAAATAAAAATTTTTATTAATCGAGCAGAATTATATCACAGTTAATGTCATAATGTTGTAATAGATGGCATTAGCTGTACGCTGCATCGCGCTATCATTTTGTTAGCTGCGATATATAGATTGCATTGCGTTGTTTTTAAAGGTTTGCTGCTTTTTAATGTTTTCGTATTGATACAAATTTCTTCTCAGTGTTTGTAAAATTGTTTTTTTGACCATGGTCAACTTCTATGTTAATTTGTTACAAGTACATATAATTTTAATTCTAAGATTAATATATTTTCCGCTTGATCAATTTACATCTTGATACATTTACGCGTTCCTGAGAAAAAGGTTGAAAGACAGACGTACAGACTGACAGACACGAACAGAAATTTACAGTTTTCGGATTTTTTCCTTTATTTATACTAAAGGACCTTGCTCCTGGCCAAATTTCATAATGCTTGGTCAATGGGAAGTACCCTATAGGTTTTGATTCCCTTGCGAAAACGTTAAAAACGCTATTATACTTAAAATATGTGATATAAATGACCGTATCTTTTGATTGCGTTAACTTAGAAGTTTGATTTTTTCACAGCTCTTAGTAATTACAACTCTGAGTACTTGACGTTGATAAAAATTTGTTACCTTCACGCGTTTCTGAGAAAAAGGTTGAAAGACAAACTTACAAACAGACAAACATACATACAAAAATTTACAGTTTTCAGATTTTTTCCTTTATTTGTACCACAAGATCTTACTTCTTGCCAAATTTCATCGTGCTAGGTCAATGGGAAGTACCCTATAGGTTTTGATTCCCTTGCGAAAACGCTAAAATGGTCAAAATATACGACATATTTTCCATTATCTTTTGATTGCGTTGACTTAGAACTTTAATATTTTCACGGCCGCATGTCATCGTAGACTTGAGTATATGATATTAATTTCAACATGATACGTCCATGCATTTCTGAGAAAAAAGGGTTGACATCCCGACAGACAGACAGACAGACAGACAGACAGACAGACAGACAGACAGACAGACAGACAGACAGACAGACAGACAGACGGACAACAAAGTGATCCTATAAGGGTTCCGTTTTTCCTTTTAAGGTACGGAACCCTAAAAAAATCGAATTTAGTTACCATTTTTAACCGACTTCTAAAAAGAGAAATTCGTCGGGAACATTATAATATATTCACCGATTGCTCGAAAATGGCTTGATTTGGTTAATTCTTTTTTTGTTTGAAAGGGTATACTTTCAGATAGGTCTCATAGATTTTCAACAAAATCGGTTCATTAATTTAATTTTAAAATTAAAATAACTGCAATAAGTATCTCTTTTGTAGTCGTTCTCCCGTTTTTTACGTCCTGTTAAAGTAAATAAGCGAATTTTCTTGATATAAGTTTTACCCATTGTTTGAGCGAGTCTTAAGATGGAGGCACAATTATTGTAAAGTGTCATTGTGTGTAAATCGAGTACTTAACAATCGCCCACTATATTGAATAAGACCATAGTTCTAACGACGTCGTTCGACCTTCGCTAACGTATTGTCTCTACAAACCGCACACATGCGATTTCGCAATTTAACGGAAAAAATAAACATTTTCATATTTTTATGAACTTTAAAAAATTGATTGTTTGAACGATTATGGTACCTACTTATTCCAGGTATTTTGCTTTAAACACTAAGCTGAAATAAATTCTATTCTAGCACTATAATATGTTGAATAAATAAAGAGAAAAACTAAAATTAAAAAACAACGGCTAAAATACTAAGTTACACGCGCAAACACAAAAAATTGGTACCCAATTGAGAGCCACGTTTTTTGCAATCAGTTAAAAATCAGTTTTAAAGACCTAAAGACCTTAAGACTGCCTTACTACAAAAGATTTAAACAGACGTTAAACGCGTGTTTAAAAAAATCCGTACTACAAATGCGCGTCTACGCACAGTTTTGAGTTAAACATGCTTTAGATATAGATTAACATACGTGTGAGTGAGTTTAATAGATGTCTAAAACCTATTTCAGCTGTCAAATGTAACGTATAACATTTTATCAATAAGTTTTTTTATGAGTTTATTCGCTGTTAAGCAATTTAGATAGTATTTTAAGCAATGTTTAATTTTTAAACACTGTTTAGCTAGACACGTGTTGAACACAGTTTTAATGCGTCTTTTGTAGTATGACAGCTAGTTCCGAGAGCATCTTGGTCAATAGCCTAGGTCCTAGTTTAACTAGTTACAATTCATACACGTCTGTCCAAAAAAGGAGAAGCAAGTTTTTAGAGCTCAATCAATTTTTTTTCTATTTAACCGTATCTTCTATGCATTGTAATAGATTTTAGATAGTGTTGTATCACTAGAATTAGTGGTGACGTGTCCTGGTCTAATCAATGAGGTTAGTGAAAGATTAAATTCAAGTTTCAGTCCCTTAAAAACCTTTAATACTTCGTTCCGTTGACAAATAAGGAGAAATTAAAAGAGCACTTTTTATCCCAATCTTTATTATTGGCGTAATGGATACATATAATGATATGTATGTATTTGTAATAAGCTTGTAATGTACGGATTTGTATAAATTTTATATGAATTATTGTTTTATTTTTTTATTATATCTTTTTATTCTAATTTTTTTGGTTACATTTTCGTTTTAGTTGTGGTAATTGACCTGTCTATCTGTTACCGTTTCGGACTACATTTATTCTTTCTCGAGTATACTGGTAGAAAACTCTTCCAGTCTAGGATAGGCACCCCTTTAAACTTTCTTTTTTCCGTAATATATATGTATCTATGTAATGCCTCTGGCATGATTAATAAGCTGTTAAATAAATAAAACAAATCAGTCAAACATAACCTTGGGATGAAATTTAAAAAAAAAGTAATCTTCAATATTTGTTTGTCCTCTGTGCGTTCCGAAACCAATAATCGGATTGTGATGAACTTTGTTAGCGTGTCCTGGAAACGTCCCAAAATATCTAAATAATTTAAATGTCATTGAACATACGACGGGTACTATTAATAGACGGTGCGGGGAGGGCTAAGACCACACTTTACCCTTCAGAGACGAGCTCCAGCAGCCACAAGAAGAGCGACGCAGCGGCAGCAAATGCGCATGCGCAAGCGATCCCGCGGCGTCTCTATTTCCATGATAATGACGACCAGGGATTTTAATGGGTACAAATAACTACGAAGGTGAACCTATAGGAATTGGGTATCATTTGAAGATTTCTCCTGCGAAAACCAAACCAAAATTGTAAATAAAAGATTATAATAAGTGTAAGCAGGAGATTACAAATTTGTACATATTATAGCGCCTCTCTGTTTCTTTTACAAAAGTGAAAGTCCTACACACAGGTGTTATGTTATCAGTGGGGTGAATCAAGCTACGATCGAGAAGCGAAGCAGTAACCATAAACGTGACTGAAACCGCGAAGGGCAGCAAGTTTAAACAAAAATAAAAATTACAAGTAAAGTAGAGACTGTTGTAGTCTCTATTTTACTTGTAATTTTGTACTCAGTGATAACATAACAGACCCTTCCTGAACAAACGGTTTATCCAATGTAAAAAGAATATTTCAAATCAGATCAGTAGTTTCAGATATATCAAATTTACAAAAATACAAACAAATTTTACCTATATATAGATAATCTTGTAACACATAGAAACCTAATATTAAAAATATAACCTTGATAATAATTATTTAAATAAATGCACATACAAGGGCAGTCGCGCTGTTTCATGGCAACACCAGCGATATCATGTAGCAGATGATATCATGTAACGATTATTTACTATTAAATGTTATTAATTACTCATTAAATTATTCTATACTAGCGATCCGCTCCGGCTTCGCCACGACACTTGATTGTGTGTTTATTTCTAAAAAAAAAATTGGTAAATTAAATTTTGAGTTTTTGTAATTTATTTATTACTGTATGTGTATATGTAGATTCTGTTATTTATGTAATGTCGTTTCAGATTGACACTGACAGATGACAAATTCGTCATCATGGCGCAATTGTCATGAAAAAAAAAATTAGGCGCCATAGTGTAAAAAAAAGTGAACAACGATGATCTATGTCAAGTGGGGTATCGTTGAATAGGTATTAAAAACATTTTTACATATCTTATATCGTTTTTTATACAGAATTACCGTTTAGGATCTATATCGATTTAAAGTTGGTTAGTACGAATCTTACTTATAGGCTTTTAAACATAATTGATATTGATACGTTACTGCTGACTGCAGATGGTCTTTTTACGCAGTCGGGTTTATAATTTTTTAAATTTATTTATTATGTATACCTTGAAAATTACTTATATAGAAACGTTCATCCCTTATTTTATCCCCTTAGAGATGGAATTTCCAAAAATTCTTGCTCATTCAATGTTTACGACATAAAAGGTGTAAATTGCCATAATTTTATGGTCACTGCTGTTTAGGCTCTGCGTTGATGATTCAGTCAGTCATCACTGACAAGTAAGTATATACTTATATACTTATATGGAGGCTGATAAGCAATAATGTGTTAAGCCACACGGACTTTTCGGAAAATGGCGTCTAAAGATGTCAAACCAATTCTTAACAAATTTGAAGAGGTATATATCCATCTTTTCTTTTGTCTATTTTCATAAAATGTATAGTGAATTAAAAGCAGATTGATATAATGAAAAGTTTTATCAAATAATAAACTTTTCTAATACATGAGATTATTTTATATGGCAAAATATGGCACCCACTTCAATATTCTAAACATTTGATTAAAGAACTTTTTTTCGTATTTATTTACTTTAGATGACTGGAATATTTTTTAAATAATGTTAAATACATGATGCACGATCAAAATACATCAATATGTCCGAATTCGACTTTTTATGAGTTGATACATTATTGCCTATCTCCATCCATATATATACAGACATAATTGTAGAGAAACATTTGTTATTTACTAATGGCCGTGAATTTAAAACTATACGAACGTTCATGTTTTTTAATATTATTTGTAATTTTCATCGTTACACTGCAAAATGGAGTGTGCATTCTTCACGAGCCTTTGATTTAGGATTTTATTACTTGTTAAATCATCTTTTTTTTTTAAATTATGAAACCATTTAAAAAAGGAGGAATAGTATGGAGGTTTGAATGTTAGCGATTTAAAAAAAAAAACTTTCGTTTTCGTTATTCAAAATTATTTTTTTTTTAAAAGCTCTTAGTGTGTAACATATTAGAATCTAATGAAGATCTTCGGTTTGTCTTCTCCTACATACGTGAGATTGGCAGAATATTTTGCGCATAAGTAGCGCGGATGCACGCCATACTATAAGAAAAAAAAAGAAGATCTTCGGATATAGTCAATGAAACTCTTCAATAACAAACAGCGAACGTAACGCGATCGCTGCGATCGTGTCTGTATACAACGTAATACGTAAAATATTGTAGGTATCCTGTTTGAAGTGCGGAAGTCTATAATATTATTATACGATAAAAAAAATCGTTGGTGTATTAAACAAATGAACAACAAGCGAGGAAAAAAACAATTAAAAAAAAGTCATTTATTAAAAAAGTACAAAATAAATGCCGAAACACATTTATACAATTTACAACAAATCAGGATATATCTTAATAATTATATTTACAAACATATTTTAATTCAGAATTCATTAAAGTTTACGTAATATTTACTGCCGTACAAAAGGTTTTTTTACAGCGGATGATGATAGGTTTTTGTGTGTGTAAACTTCCGAAACGATTATGATTAAACTTTTTGGCAATTGAAAACAGTAGGTCTGAGAATGGGTCGTAAACTGTTAACAAGCCTAAAACCTAAAAAAAAAATTAGATTTTTTAAGATGGTAAAATTAACTTTTAACCTAAATCGTTTGACATATTTCAACATACTAGTAGTCGCCTAGCGGTCGGAATTCGACCGTAGTTCATTAAATTTTCACCCGATTTCAAGATTGACCACAGATAATCTATTGTCAAATTGATCACAGACTTTAAGAATAAACAAAAGAGTACAAATGCGTGGTAGTGTGTGTAATGTTTTTTTTATTGATTTATTTTAATAGAAAGTATTTTTTATGCATAATTAAAAATACTACTACTAGTACTTTTGCTTCAAGTATTAATATAGGTATATAGTAGATAACGAGTCATTAAATTCATTTCAATTATGGGAGCGGTTTTCCATGAAACGGGAATTAAGCAGGAAATACCGATCTCCAATATCACTTATCCGATTTCAGAACTTCAACTTCAACTCACGATGGAGAGTTATATAATTGATGTATACATATTGATTTTCTATCGGCAGTCGGGTTTTTTTATTTTGTATACTTAAGTCATGTTTCACATTTCTTTATCCGACAACGTATATGCAAAATAACCGTCTCTTAAACGGGTGAACCGATTTAACGGTTTTTGTGTCCAGGGTTTTTTTTTTAAATTTTGCATGACATTGACCTTACAAGAATTTTAACAATCTTTACTAAATGTTAGTCTCAAATGTAATTGTTATTAAAATAAGCTGTAGCACGAACATACAGTTGTAAGTGTTATGCGAGTTTACATAAAATCATCGCTAAATAAACATTCAGGAAGCTATTAAAGCTCGCGCGGCGGCCATCTTTGCGCGCAATGAAAATAATTGAATAATAATATGGCATGGTCAGTTTATTGTCTGTTTCTCGTCTTTAATATATTTATATATACATAATTATAAATGTAAATAATAGAGCAATATGTTTATGCATATTTTTAAAAGTCCCGAAGTTAATAATAATAAAACAGTAGTTATATATAGTCCACGTCTTTATTTTCCAACGCTAGTAATAATATATGGCGCTTAGTATGAAACGAGTTAGCTAAAAAAATCCCTTGATGGACTCGACCAGGCTAAGGTATAAACCATACCGCCTTTGCTCAGTCAATAATTAACATTTATTTAATTCTAATCTATGATTTTGTTTCATTAATCTCAATAATGGCCCAATTCTCATGTGTATAACTTTTTTTGCGTTATATGCTCAAAAATTTGAATATTTATATTAAAGCCCTTTTAGGGAAGAAGGTTATAGGCTATGTTACATACCGCTACAACTCATAATAGCGAAGCGGTAACCATTAACGCGAGTGAACCCGCGAAGGGTAGGTAGTGTGAAATATAAGTATTTAAATACTAAATAAATATATAAATTAATTAATTATATTATCATCGTACACAACAGTTTATATTAAAGGGTAGTAATCGCGAAGATCTAAGAAACTATATAATGATTGGCACATTTGCATGTCTCAATCATACTGATTAAGAATTTTAGGAGGCTGTTAGTCCAAAAAGTTTTAATAGACAAAGAATATTAAAGTCAATAATTTTTTATCTATCTCTGGAGATATTTTTTTCTATCAAATATATTGTGAAACAGTATACAAAAAAAATCCTGAAGGTCAATGGTCTCAGTTTTTCGTAAATACCTCGTGAACTATTGATTTCACGATAATTTAGTTAATTCAAAAGAATTACTTAATTCTGTACAAAATAGGTTCTACACAATCGTTCATTTAAAACATAAAATATTTTTAACATTGATTTGATCACTATATCATGTTGTTAGTTTAGCTAAATATGTGATAACTTAAAACAGAAGGTCTAAACGTAGGGACTGAAAACATTAATCGACTTAGTATGACATGGATCTCACAACATTTTAAGGTATACGAACTGAGTTAAGAGACTTGGTTTCTTTTTACAAGTTTTTGATGGCATATATTTTGTTTTGACGATTGTAAATTATGCTTGTGAAAGCCTATATATATAAAATGCTTTGGTTTTAAGTCTATATTAGAAATGTTTATTTTAAGCTGAATGTTTCATAGTTTTTTTTTATGCTATAGGTGTATTACAAATAGAACCAATTAGTCCAGATTTTTCCTTGCGGTTACAATTGCAATACTTTTTGTCTGATTGCTTGGCGTTTGTGGTTAGTGTTCCGCTCCTACGAGTCGTAACGTGATGTTTTATAGCCTATAATCTTTCTCAATAAAGCAATGATATTATATAATTACTAGCAATTTCCCGCAGCTTCGGTATATCTAACAATGGGAATGTGTTATCTAAATTTCAACCCTCTTTTTAAGCCCTTAGAGGATCGATTTGGATGGACAAGAATCCTTTCTTAGTGAACACTTACGATTTAAGAAACGTTTGTGCAAAATTTCATATTTCCGGACCCAGCGGCAACGGTTCTAGCTCTGCGTTAATCGATCAGTCAGTGAATATGTCAGCCAGTCAGATTTGAATTTTATGTACATATTATGTACATATATAGATGTTTAAAGGTCATGAATTTCGGTACTCTGAATATAGACCACCTTGGACGACGTTACCTAGCAACCAGCTAGCGACTTAGTATGACAGGCGAAAGTATCTTTGCGCCAGCAAGGCAATTGACGAGCTCGTCAATGTTGAAAATATGAACATATTTTTAACGTCAAATAGTATGACGTTATATATGTATATTCATATAAAATATCACTGCAATAAAGGAGCTAGGTGTGTAATACACAAAAGAATTTCAAAATTTGACTTGTAGCTATTATTGAAATTGACTTCACAATATTGGTTATACTATAGATGTAATAATAACTAGCTTTATTCCGAGGGTTCACTCGTATGAATGTAGATCTTTGTAAATTCATTTTTATTTAAAAGTTGATTTTCTATGTAATAAATAATAAAAAAACATTTTTCTGGATGAAAGGTATCATATATCCTTTTTGTACTCTAACGTACAAAATACCCTATACGTTAGTATATGCAAATTTTCATGATCGGTTGAGTAGCTTAGGCGCGAAAGCGTAACAAACATACATTCATAATATTAGTTACTCAGTTACATTCAAAAATTATCACATCCGGTAGCACATTTGACACAAAAACCTATAAAGCTTTAAGACGCTAAATACAAACAGAGACCATTGTTCTAGAATCATGACGAAATATTGGACTTGGCTTTATGTTTTTTACGACCATGAAACCATCTTTGATCTTGTACGCAGGCCCGCGCCGTCCATACGTGCAAAGTCGTGCGGCGCACGACGGCGCCGAGTCCGAAAGGCGCCCGGACTTCCGAAAAATTCCATTAGAAAAAAATACTTTAAGCCAATATAAAAATTCCATATGGTTGTAAAAAGGTACGAGTACATACCTATTAAACGATATTCCACTTGATTAATAACATATATAGACTGATAACCACATTACCCTCCTTCGCGTCGCGCAGTCGGGTAAAAAAGGCGCATATTAGACAGTCGCACGACGGCGCCGATTAGGCTTGGCGCGGGCCTGCTTGTACGTCTAAAATCATTATAATTATAAGACTAGCAGTTTCCTACCGCTTCGACCGCGTTTACTTAGAAATTTGTTACCTAACAATCTTTCAACCGTCAAATTCAAAAATATTTTATTAGTGCACACCTACGCCATCTAAGGATAGTTAGATAACGATGTTTGTGGAAAATTCATGTTCTAGACCCAGCGGTTTAGACTGCGTTGATCGATGAGTCAGTGATAGGTCATCCAGTCAGTTTTGATTTTTATTATATATAAGATAAAACTAGAAAACAGGAGTATTTTCAGAACAATTAATATAATACATTACAAAAATTTCAGCTTTTGAGCCCCACTTCTCACACGACTTCGCAACTATTTTTCAACTTACTAATTAATTTTCGTTTCATGATAGATAAATCTACTAGCTATGATTATTTTTATACTTATGTATAAAAAGAATGTTTAACTTTAGCGTAGATTGTAGAAAGAAGAAAAATTATAAAGATAAATGTTTAAGAACGAACTAATTTATATGTACAATATATCACGAATAAAAATAACAATAATTTAATTCACAATAATTTCAAATGTCATGTTAGCTCCTAATTTTTATCTTCACATACCACATAAGACAATAGTTTAATAGTCCCTATTTTATACAAACGTATTTTATGACTCCAAAACTTTAAACATAATGAACATTTAATTTAAAAAAGTATAAAAAAAAAACTATATCAACATCCGTTTAACCAGCATCGCTGAAACTTAAAAAGTAAACACCTACTTTAAAATTACGTAAACTTTCGTTCAGTCTTTGTTTCGCTTAATTAATTATTCTGATTATTTTCACTCGATTCGCCGTTTTTATCGGCGTTTGAATCTTGTGGTTTCTTTCTGAAGTTGAAGATTTTATCCAAGTTTAACGTATTTTGGTTATAAACCGTATGGTCCGATGAGTCTCCCCAGCTGACTGGCGTTACTCTGCTGGGTTCTTTATCCTGTTTCACTTCTTGTAAACTAACGTCTATGCTAGCTACTTCTGGAATAGGGTTTAACACGGCTTCCGATTGGATACTCGGTGTCCTCATGTCTGCATTGGAGACACCTTCGGCGCACTTATTCAAGAAGTTCATCATTCTCTCCTTATAGAACTCCGAACTCGTTTCCGTATTTTGTTTCATTTTATTGTTTTGATTTTTCAAATAAAAACCGTTATCGTTCTGCGCAAGGAATATTCTTTTTATTTTCCTGCTCGGGTAATTGTCTATTAAATCTTGTTTTGGTATGTATTTGGTGTTTCGCGGATTTTTCTTTGTATTATTACCTTTGATTGTCGTCACAACTGAAACGCAGTTTCCACGCGGCTCATCTCCCTCTTTATAATTATTTCTCATACCTTTATAAGATATTTTAACACTCAGTATCGACCAGAGGAGTTCTAAAAACGCAGCAATCAATATATTTATCGATAAGACACGTTTTGTAAACAACTTCGAATCCTCATATTTAACTTCAGTCGAATTTCTCGGTATAATGAAGTGAGATTCGTTTCTGTCGAGAATGTCCGAATGTTTTATTATAAAAATGTCTTTAAACGGTATTTTGTCTTTATAGAAATCTGATATATCCTCCTCACTCGTTATTAACCATACAATGATCATAATCAAGGAAATAAATGACACTATAGTGGACAAAGTTGACATAACAAAGAGCCATGTTATGTTTCTATCGATATACCATCTCACGGACGCCAAAATAGACGCAATTCCCGCAGCTAACGCGAAAACAGTAAGCAGAGTCGGCGCTAGAATTAGTATATAGGTGTTATTATGCGATTCTTCTGATATATCCGTTGAATTGTCTGTCCTTGTGTCGTTTTTTACTTGTACATCAGCGTTCGGATTAACTAAAGCCAGACAGGCGAGCAGAAACGCGGTAGACGCTAGTGCAATATGCACCCAGGCCAGTCCAGAGACAGTTGATGCCGAATATCTCCTCTCCGACGGATATAAATTCCTCGTGTCGGGCTTAGTTTTCACTTTAATTGTATACACGTCCTCCATTTTGTAATTATGACATATCTCTAATGTTATTTAAACACAGCACGTTATTCACTATTCACTGCGAGCGGTTAAAGAAAACGTTAGATTTTTAGATAAGACATTTGCATGTCAAGGTTTTTTTCGAACTTTTAACGTTTTTTTTTTATGTTTGGAAATAAGTGTCACCGCGAACGCGACTCACGCGCATGTCATTTGTCGGATCACTGACGTGAAGTTGGCGCGTGTGTTGGTAGTAGCGGCAGTTACTTTACAATTTACCCCATTTTAATTAATGACAAAACTTTTTGTATTATACAAACATTTTCACAATTTGTACCTAACTCTGTAATATTTGTTATATTTTTAAAGGGTTGTGAAAGAAAAGGTACTAATTATAAGTAGTGGAAACGGAATAAATAATTGCAATTAATATTAAAAAAATGTTCAAATAATTATAATGTAAATTAAAGGGCAACATTTAAATATATGTCCTTGTTTTATTTAAAATATGAAATAAAACGTAATCGTTATCACATTCCACTAGCACTACTAAACATATACCCGTCCTAAAATTTCTACCTCTAAAATTTTGTATTTAGTCAGTTCAAGCTGTTAGATATGGCCACATTAAATTTAGGTTACTAATAAAGTAACACACACAATAACATAAAATGTAAAGTATTAAAATGTAATTATATATTTTAAACTTTCGCGATTTATACTATTTATATAAAGCTGAGTCAGCTCGTGACCACGACGGCTGCAACTTCGTCGAAACGTCGCTCATTAAAATGGTATTACTACCATTAGTAATCACGATAAGACCCCTTATATTACATATGAATTTTAAAATGTAAACTACTATTTCTGAATTAGTACCTCACAATTGGGCATCAGTATTACACATGGCAACATTAATAAGACGCTCAACTTAGCAGATAATATTCAAACAAAATTTAAACCTTATCGCAACGGTACACAGGTTTTTATTGACTTTTTAATTTGACAACTAGCAACAAGCTATTTTAAATTCTAGCGTGCTAAAAATAAGCTTGAAAATTGCTTAATAATACTTTTTGGATGTGATTTTTAAACGCGCAACCTGTTTATACTATTCTAGATATTGTTTGTATAGTAATAAAGATTATTTTTGCGTGCTATTAGTAATAAAATTGTTTATTAGTTGAAAATATTTTTTTATAAACAATTGCGAATAGCGTTTAATTAAAGACCTGCTTTTATGACAAGTCGAATTGGCTATTTTACTGTGTTTATTAACCTTCGACACAAAAAGTGGGGTTTTATTAATTTGACGTTTGTATCTTTGTCTGTCTGTGGCATCGTAGTTCCCTAACGAATAAACCAATATTGATGCGGTTGTGTGAAAGTCGATGTCATAAAGATAGTTCTTAGCTATAAATTATGAAAATCTATTCAGACGTTTGAAGGTTATCAGCTCTTTAATTATTTTTGAAAGGATCTGAAGAACTTTAACAGGTCTGATCGAATCGATACATATTTTTATACTGTGACTTCAATGATACTACAATAACATAGTTACATAAACTTGACCTGATGCTACAGCATCTTACAGCAAAACCATCGTGTTGGGGTTCGTTGAAATGGTTTTAACGGGTAGATTGTTTTTTAAAATTTTCCATTTTATTATTATTACATTTCAATTAGTCCTACATGCTATTCACTAGTAGAAATATAGTCTTAATGACACATTCAATTAGCGCCGAATTTGTTGACTCTTTGAACGTAGTGCATGCTTAGTAATAAAGTAACGGAACTCAAAAATTCACACTTTTGGCCACAAAACGCAAAAACCTTATACACTTGAGACTTCGTTTATTTCGACTTTAATTCACAAAATGTTGGTAAGAATAGTATTTTTTTAACCATAGATGAATTACAGAATTATATGAAATTAAATTTTAGTTATTAACTTAGTTTTTATACAGATGATAGGCTTATACCACATCTAAATATATATAACTCAAAGGTGACTGACTGACTGACTGACTGACATAGTGATCTATCAACGCACAGCCCAAACCACTGGACGGATCGGGCTGAAATTTGGCATGCTGGTGGATGTTATGACGTTGCAACCGCTAAGAAAGGATTTTGATTAATTCTACTTCCAAGGGGATGAAAGTTGTATGAAACTTTGTCAATTTTAAACCGATCGGGCTGCGACTTTGCATGCATAAAGCTGCTATAACGTAGACATCGCAGACATCGCAGACATAGTCTCGAGCACTAGCTAGTTTTTGATTAAAATTCTATTGGAAAAGAATTTTCAAAATCAGTTAAAAAACATCGGGAGTTTTAAGGTAACATATAAAAAAAACATTACGACTTGAGAACAATTTCTTTTTTTAAGTCGGTTAAAAATATAATTGCATTGTTTGTTAAATATAGTTCGCGTTACAATCTCAAAGTTAATTGGTTGTTACGTCTTACGTAATGAATTTAATACGAAGAGTTAATGTGTTTTTGAGTGTTTTTTTATTTTAATTTTTAATTAAGTTGTTAAACATCCATTTTCATCTGTCTTTATTATGTTTTATGATACTAAGAGGCATTAATTTAAACTTGTCTTTTTACCCGACTGCGACGGAGCCCAAAAAGATGGTTGTATTTTAACTGTACGTATGTATGTACGTTTCTAAGTCCGCTCATAGCTACTCAACGGCTTAACCGATTCTGATTGATGATACCTACTTTTTTAGATTTGCCTTGATGACGCGAGAGTCACGAGGAAATTCTAAAAAAAATAAATGTCAGATTTTCTTAACATAAGTCTTTATTACGCATTAATTTTAGTTTGATAACAAACAATGGTGTAGTGATGCTGAATACCTTTTGCGTGTAACCGTCGGTTTTAGAGGTCTGCTCCAGGGTCTGCTTACTATTCTAGTCCAAACATTGGCAAATTACTGACTTTTACACAGAGCGATTGCCATCTGCCATCAGGAGATTGTGATAACGACCAGGACCGACAGCTTTACGTGCACTCCGAGGAACGACGAGAACCCACAAGGAGGAGGAATTTATACAAATATAAATATCTGTCCCGAGCGGGGATCGAACGCGCGACCGTCAGTGTTAGACGTACCACTACAGCACCACTACACCCGAGCGGTCTTTAACCACTAGCTGTCATACTACAAAAGACGCATTAAAACCATGTTGAACACGTGTCTAGCTAAACAGTGTTTAAGATTTAAACATTGCTTAAAATATTATCTAAATGGCTTAACAGCGAATAAACTCATAAAAAACTTATCGATAAAATGTTATACGTTACATTTGACAGCTAAAATAGGTTTTAAACATCTATTAAACTCACTTAAACGTATATTAATCTATATCTAAAGCATGTTTAACTCAAAACTGTCTTTAGATGCGGATTTGTAGTATAAATTTTTTTTAACACGCGTTTAACGTATGTTTAAATCTTTTGTAAAGGCAGTAGAAGTTTAATCATCCAAATAAACGAAATTACGATTTTCTCTTGAAGTCGGTTTCTTTTATTTTATTTATTTTGTATTTTTATCAATAAAACAGGTTCTTTTAAATGCGGGCTGAAATCGCATTTATATAACAGACGTAAGCAGTACTCGAGGTAACTTTAAAACACGAGGCCATTATGGCGGACTTTTTATTGGACATTGCTTTGACCAAAAACGTAATACAAGGTTTTATATTTGTTTAAGTATTTTAAAATCTATCTAGGTTAAATAAATACTTTGTTTTGCTATTTAGGTTAAGAAAATTACAAGATAAAATTGGAAATAAAAATAATCCGACAATCTACTAATTCAAAACATTTCAACGATCGAGCCTCAACGCTTTTTTGCTGTAAGTTCGTGAGGAGTTGGGTATCCTGCTGATTTCAGATTCTGCAGCATCAGGTCAAGATTACGCTGTTGAGTTTTTGATATCACTCACAGTATAGTCAATTTAGAGTCTATTCGACCAGTAGAAATTGCTCAGATTCTTTCAACAACTAGAAAGTAGCAGATAACTTTTTAATGTTCGAAGAGATCTTCATAATTTTTTAGCTAAGAATCATTCTGATTACATACGCTTTTAAACGAAGAAAACCACATGAAAATTGGTCCTTTCGTTAGGGATTTACGATGCTACAGACAAAGACAGATACAGATACTGTTATCTCTGGGGTTCTAGTCACTAGTTTACTTGTAATTATGAACATATTTGAGAGAGTGAAGACGAGCGATCTATCCTAGAGAGAGGGAGCGTACTGTCGATATATAATAATAACTAACTGATCAACGAGCTACCATAGACAAAATACTGTATTATTTACTTTTATGATATATTCCTAACAATACATTCGTCAAATTTATAACACCCGTCTTTGTGGGTCAGGGGTTAAAAAGTAATATAAAAATGGGGGAAAGAGTTAGCATTAGTATAGAGAGTAATTTATGTAGAAGGTGTTTTTAAAGGAGCCATGTGAAGATGGTATTCAAGGTTTTGCAAAGCTTTTAGTTTTAATTATATTATTTTTTTACTTCATTTAATTGCATGAAAGAATAGGCGAGAATTACACCTTCTCGAGATGGCCTAGTGGTTAGAACACGTCGATCACAACCGATAATCGCGGGTTCAAACCCCGGCTAGCACCACTGATTTTTAAAGTTCTAAATTAGTGTTTAAATTCATCTCGAGCTCGGCAGTAAAGAAAAACATCGTGAGGAAACCTGCATGTGTCGGGAGAAATTCTGACTTTGAACTTAATTGATTGCCTTTAAACTTAACTAATAGGATTAATCAACGTAATTTTTATTGACACAAAAATTGTCTAAGTTCTATATAATTTTTATCAAAATCGACATCGTATTAAATGAAATAAGTAGGTCACCCAAATAAAATTGGATACATAATTTACCTTTAAATTCTTTTGCGTTTTTTAAGTCTTAATTATTTAATTATAAAACTACTGGTATCTAATCGTTCTGCAGACGTCGTCCTAAATATAAAAATTACGTACAATTGTATAATTTATTAGTATTCTATAGTTTATTATATAGTTGATGTAGAGCCTAGCTGTAGAGTACTGACTTTAGCGCCGACAGGGGCAGTACCTCACTCTCGCAGAAGATCAAAGTGAATTAGCTAGTATAGCTTTTCGTACGGTTAGTGAAAGAGCCGAAAACTCATTCCCCCGTTCATTTCATTTTTCCTATATATTTTTTCCTTAATGCCTATTTTAAGCTAACAACGAATATGTGGCTCCGGTGGTGCTGCAAATGTCGATGGATGGTGGTGATCGCTAACATCAGGTGTCCCGCTCGTTTGTTAAATAAAAAAGAAAAGATGGATATATACGTCTTCAAATAAGTTTATTAAAAATAGTTTTGACATCCTTAGACGCCATTTTCTCAAAATAAAATCCGTGTGGCTTGACACAGGTTTGCTTATCAGCGTCCATTTGTAAGTTGTATTCTACAAACAAAACATTTTTCCTTATAGAATTCTACATTTTTTTTTCTAAAATGACAATAAACCTTAAACAATTCTTTAGGAGATTCTTAGAATGGTGACACTTCGTTTTTTATCTCATTGTTGTAAAATTAATCACCGGGTCATTGCACTTATGTACATCGAAGAGTATCCTCAAATAATGTTTTCTGCCTATTCTTAGTGTATTATACTTATAAGTTTTGCTCTCAGACTTTCATAAACATTTACATAAGTTATTTATCATTGCATTGCAGCTGAAAGAATTTATTTTTGATATTTACAGCTTTCGGAACTACTTACGATGTTACTGTTTCTCCTTACACAGTTGTTTTATATCGCTCTCTATAAATTATATGCTATAGTAAGGCTGGACTTCATACAGGATGTTTAACATATATATTAGTAATTTTAAATGTATGTACTTATTAACAGAATATTAAAATAATACCTATCGAGTTTCTCGCCGGTTATTCTCGGTAGAATCTACATTTAGAACCTGTGGTAGCATTTTTATTACTTTTGATATTTTTTGTTCGTTTTGACGATTCAAAAGTGATTTTAAAAGCCCTCTCGAATAAAGTGTATTTCGTTTTTGCTTTTAATACGAAAATGTTATCAAAATCGGTCCACATAAATAAGAGTTTTATATAGTATCGGCAATAGTCAATACCCGATGTATTTGACCTCGGTATAAATTAAGATTCAACCGTTACTGATTATTTGTGACGGTTTTGAAACGGTCGAGACAATTTATCAATTAGAATGACAGCGAGCAACTTAGTGCAAGGCGAGTGTTGTGTATGTTTTTGTCGCTAAACGAGTAAAAAATTAAATTTAAACTGAATCCTAATTGAATCGGACATTTCAAAATCCTTTTAGAGTATTTTTTTTTACTTGTCCTTAGTTGGTAACAATACCTTGAACGAAAATCACGAATTTTCGAATTTTTTTTTTCATTATAATTTTACATTATAAAAAATGATTCAGTTCAATCATTCAATCGATTATTTCTTATCTAACTCTTATGTGTGGCTAGAAATACGCTAAATTTGTCTGCTAAATAAGACTGACATAGTGATTTATCAACGCACAGCCCAAACCACTGGACGGATCGGGCTGAAATTTGCTAAGAAAGGATTTTGATTAATTCTACACCCAAGGGAATAAAATAGGGGATGATAGTTTGTATGAATTTTGTAAATTTGAAACCCATCGGGCTAAGACTTTGCATGCATAAAGCTACTATGACGTGGGCATCACAGACATCGCAGACGGAGTCGCGAGCACCAGCTACACTATAAGTCACACAAGTAGAACTTTTCAGGAATCAATAAAAATTGCACAAATTTTAAAGTACTTTCTTTGTGTTTAATTTTGTATTTAAATTGTAAAAAATTTAAGCAATGAATAACCTCCACTGTTTATTAATAATAATAATGAAAAAAACTGAAAAACTGTTATTGATTTGGACGCTGATAAGCAATATTGCTTATAATAAGCATCCAAATATAGAAATATAAACTGGGTAAAGAAAAGAAACGGTGGATATATACTTCTTCTGACACATTTGTTAAGAATAGGTTTGAATCTATTCCTCCCTCCATGTGATTGACACAGTATTGCTTATCAGCGTCCATTTATTACTAGCTGCCTCTCACGGTTTTACACAGCGACCACAAGTGAGTCTCAACGTTATGTAATATAGTCTATAATCTTTCTCAATAAACAGGCTATTCAACCCAAGAATTTTACAAATTGGATCAGTAGTTTCTGAAATTACACCCTACATACCTACATATTAACAAAGAAATTTTAACGCTTTATAATATTAGTTAGGTTGTAGGTGTTGTTAGATAACAGATTAAAAAATACAAATCACAAAATATAGATTCTACTGTTGTTAGCGTAGTGTAGAAATCGGTAGTTCTGAAGCCGCACGTTATTCCTGTAATATTTTAATGTCAGAATTACGCAAGATGCCCGTCATGTTCCACTTCGTTCGTTACACGACGCTTGTAAAAAAATCATTACACGCCTAATTTTGTTATATAATTCGATTTATTTTGTAATAATTATAATTCTATTAATAAACGTTCATTAAAACTTTATTATTGATCACATAGAACATAAAATTGAGTAGGATTTAATGCAATTCCAAGTTTATATAAACTAGTGTAAGTTAGGAATAAGACAAGGAGTCTAAGTTTTGCTTACAGATTTTTAAAAGATTTACATAAATTGTTTATCATAGCATTTACGTCTGAAAGATTTTACTGTCAGTGATTTATTTCTGAGACTCACAGCTTTCGTTAGGTTAAAACTTACATGGATAATTCTGGTATAACTTAGGGTTTTTAGTAACTATTTAAAGGTTCAAAACGAGTCCGTATAGATCTTCATATTTAAACTAATTAATTCTAAATTTTGGTTTATGTCTGTTAACTTATAATAATACCAGCTTTTGTCTCGACCCCACTCGCACTAAATTTGATTTCTCCATATAAGTTTTAAATCTTCGTTTCAACCCAAGTTAGTGATCATATTTGTTTTTAGTAGATGCGTAATTACCTACATTAAAATAACGGTCTGTGTGCATTTGAACCCAATCCGTTTAGTTATTTGAGCTGAGTTTTGATAGATCAACCTTATAATTTTCTTTTATAAGATCTAGATTATTATATTACATACAATTTAATATCATAAAATAATTATTATCTACATTAGTTTTTACAGCCTTACAAAATTAAATAGCAAATATTGTTTCTATCGTCTAAATACATATTGCTATACTTTTAACGTCAGTTTACTTAGCATGATGTTTTATAGGGATGTATTTAAGAAGATAGATATTCTCACGGTTGCGTTACAAAACATTTACGTTAATATTTTATATATCTTTCAAAATAGTGATGATTTTCCTAAGAACAGTGACAGACATTGTGTAAACACTAGAAGAAAAAATAAACTTTTCATACCAAACTTTCGTCTTCATAAAGTCAGTTCATCGTTTCTGGGGTATTCGCATCTATAATAAAATTCCGCAAACAGTTTTACATTTGCCACTTAATAAGTTTAAAGCCTACGTTAAAAAATCTTTAATAAATAAAGCATATTATACCACACAAGAATATTTTGGCGACAAAGAGGCGTGGATTTGACAAGCGTTGATTTTCTATCCGGATAACATAAACGATTTTATCGAGTTATGATATCGAGTTTCTTGCCGGTTCTTCTCGGTAGAGACTACATTCCGAACTGGTGGTAGCTTATAAAAATCTAAAATAAAAATATGACATGTAACTTGACGATTCGAAAGTGCTTTAAAAGTCCATTTGAATAAAGTATATTTTGAGTTTGAGTATAGGTTACTACCAGTTGCTACGCCCGCGTATATTTTGGAATTTCAGCTAAATAAATCTACCAGCGAAATTGAGACCTTTCCAGGATTTTTTACCCCCTAGCGTCATTTTAATAGATGATTTTGAAATTCTGGGATACATATATTTAGTTATTCGCCCTAAGTTATATTTGTGCTGAATTTAAGGATAATCGGTCAAAACAATACATTTTCTCCATACAAACTTTACTAACCACTTGCACCCCAGTGTGGAATAATAGTACCCTGTTTTCTATTTTATATTTTATTGTTTTAAGTTTTAAGTAAATACGACCACGGAATAAGATTTTGCATACAAACGTTTTTACCCCTTTTCACCCTCTTAGGGGTGGAAGATCGAAAAACCCTTTCTTAGTGGATGCTTGCAACCTAAAAGCCACACACTGTCAAAATTTCAAGTTCGTAGCCCCAGCGGTTTAGGCTCTGCGTTGATGAATCAGTCACGACAAGTGATTTTATATATATAGATTACAATAGTTGGTCCACGCGATTTCAGACTAATGGAATCATTAATTTAAAACAGGATATTTCCTTAATAAATGTCGAGTTCTCCGTATTTTTTTCAATATCTGATTTCTTCAAGTTTTATTTTCGCGACAATAAGTAGCCTATGTCCTTCTTCACGGTCTAAACTCTACATCTATAAATGTTTAAATATATATCAATAATAAATAATTACAAAAAGTACCAAAATTCATTAAAATTGGTTCAGCAGTGAAGGCGTGAACTAAAATTATTCTTTGGATAACCTTCCTTAATAGGCGTGAATTTATAATATAATATGCTTTCAGACTTTCATAATCATTTACGTAAGTTGTTTGTCATTGCTTTACACTGGAATGAATTTACAGTCAGTGCCTTATTTTTGAAACTCACAGGTTTTATAAGGTTACAGAGTTGTTTTATATCAATTACAAGAATAACACTGACAAGTGTATTTCTCGCCTTAGAATAAATGTAGACTAAAAATTAGTAAAAGTCCTTAATAATAATAACAAAAGAGTATTTAATCCTTAAATATTTTGTAAAACTCTACATTGTTTTGACATATAGAAGATTAATGAAATGAAATAATCTACTTTATTGACATTTGAGACGAGTTATAATCAAAATTACACGGCCTAATGTTTATGATTTTATAAATTTTACTGTAAAAATAATTGTTGACAATGTAAGTAATATTTTTTTAAATAATTATTATGAATTGGAATAACTTAATAATAATATAACTTGTGCAAAACTGACTGGTTGTCACAGTAGTCACAGTAACGGAATAGGTCGTAATTTCGGCCCCCGTTCACAACAAACATCTGTATTGACCATAGGGATATTTGTTGTGGTCTAGGCGTTGTGTTTGTGTTGTGTGTTTTCGGACCCCCAACACAACATTATGAGATCCTAATGGGAGTTAGTTTAGTGTGAAGTATTTATTTATTGTTTATTTATACAACAATATAAAGTACCCGAATAGTGCCTCTATCCCTCTGTCAGTAGGCTGTTCCTTATAAAGTTGAAATTTTCTCAGAATGTGTAATTTCTATCGCTATCACAACAAATAATAAAACCTAGTCAAATCTGTGTCTGAATTTACAAATGTTAACATATTGTTACAGCACATTTTTGTTTCTTTTACAAATGTAATTTTGAACTTCATGGCTTGCTACTTATAACAGTTTTTATCCACAGGACAATAGAGCTTGATGAAAATATAAGACTTTGCTACAGACCCGATTTGTGCAAAATTATTCTAAATTTGCTTAGACCTAACGTAAGTATACTAACTTATTTTTTGCGTATAATCTATAGATCATCATCATTATCATCGATCTAGCATTTTCTCGAGTCTGCTAATTAATCTAGTCGAGATATTGACAAGTAATCGATTTTTATACGAAGCGATTGCCAACTGTCCCCCGCAACATCCTAAGGCAAACCAGCAACAATTTAGACTAGAATAATCGCCTTACTAATGGTAACGATAATTATCAGATAATAATGGTAATGTAGTACACGGTAGGAACACCCACAAGGACAAATACCAATAATATATGTTTGTATGTATGTCAGTTTGTACTATTGTGGCACTATTTAGACCAAACGCATGGGCGAATGTCATAGCATAAAAATTACGAAAAATCAATCAAAATAACAAATCAAAATGGCCGATTTTGGACGCCATGATGTGCAAAAGAAAAAAAGCAAAAAGCAACGAACTATATTAAGTGGAGTAATGTTTAATGGGTACTTAAAAATCATTTATAAGTTTCTAATATTGTTCTTCAATCAGAATTACTGTTTAGGATCTAAAACAATTTAAAGTTGGTTCGTATATGCTTTCACTTATAGGCTTTTAGACAGAACAGATATAGATATAGTAATACGGTACTGCTGAGTTTCTGATTTCAGATCATCTGGTTACGCAGTCGGGTTTTTGATTTTTTAAATAAATGTCTTGTGTAATTTTTACTTGAGTTTATTTTACTACAGTATTGGTAACATGGAAGGCGGTGGTGAAGGGATGGTGGCGGTAGTGCGCGGGACGAAGCATGCTTTGACGGTCACACTATTGTCTGACCATAGAGGATCCATAAGGAAATGTATTGATACAAGTATATATTTTAATAGCTTTGATTTCTTAAATGGCTATCTCAATTTTTAAACCGTAGAATTTAAATTCTAAGAACAGGACGTTACAGAAATGTGTGAAAGGCAATTCAAAATGAAAATGTTAATTAATATTAGTGATTATGTATTTGTGTTGATCTGTTTACTTACTTGTATTTGATTATGTTAAATTATCGTTAACCTAAAGCGCACTGTTAGGCAACGTATATAAAATATTTCAAGAGTTGCCCCTGCTTGGGCGCCATTTTAATGTATAAACATGATATTTTAATACATGATATTTAATGAAACTTTCTACATATACATACTCACCTACATCGTTTTTTCTATATATTTACAATAAAAATTGCAAGCCAACGAGCAGGCGGGTCACCATAGGAGCCACAGATATGCTATCAACTTAAAAAATAATGAGCGATGGATGGGAATAGGAAGCACTGAAACGAATGGGGGAGGAGGTGAACGTTCGGCATTCTCATACAGTTTGTTATTTTTCCTTTCTTCTAGATAAAAAATCAACGAGAGTTTCACATTCGAGTGTGGAAACAAACACGGATAGAAGTCTCTGGAATGCCAATGCGATAAGTGACGTCAGATACACCAGCAATTATGGGGTATAATTATGTTTATTATTATCTGTATTAATCTTTTTATAATTACTAGCTGACTCTGCAAACGTTGCTCTGCCATATACGATGATGTTCTCGATTAAAATAAGGGGTGGGGATAGGTTAAAAATACTTTACGGCCTATTCTCAGACGGTCGAGCCGTATCGGAAGAGTATAGCAACCAACACTGTGACACGAGAACTTTATATCTATTATAAAACTAAAGAGTTTGTTTGTTTGTTTATTAAATAATTTAGTAATATTTATTTTTAAAAAACCTATTATCACTTTTAAATCGTGACAACACAAAACAATATTAAAATTAATAGTAAAATACCTGAAGACTACACTCATGTAACATCACGTTACGGCCCACAGGATCCAAGTATTAATGCTTAATTTCGTGTACTAAAGAACTTATTTATTTGTGTAAATATGACAATCTCAGAAATTACTATTCGAAAATCTAATTATCGTAAGTACATAAGAATGTTTTACAGTTTACAGGCTACCAATTTCCTAACACTTCTGCAGCATATCCTCAATCAATAAGTAAGTTTCAAGTTCTTTACAAAACTAGATGGTGCTCGCGACTTCGTCTGCGATGTCTGTGATGTCTACGTCACAGTAGCTTTATGCATGCAAAGTCTCAGCCAGTTTTTCATACAAACTTACATCCCCTATTTTATTATTAGTATTAATCAAAATCCTTTTTTTTTGGAGATGCCTACATCACAACATCTACCTGCATACCAAATTTCAGCCCGGTCTGTCTAGTGGTTTAGGCTGTGAGTTGATAGATCTCTACGTCAGTCAGTCACCTTTGAACTATATAATCCGTACTACAAATCCGCGTCTAAGGGCGGTTTTGTGTTAAACATGGTTTAGATATAGATTAACATACGTGTGAGTGAGTTTAATTAGATGTCTAAAACCTATTTCAGCTGTCAAATGTAACGTATAACATTTTATCAATAAGTTTCTTTATGAGTTTATTCGCTGTTAAGCAATTTAGATAATATTTTAAGCAATGTTTAATTTTTAACCACTGTTTAGCTAGACACGTGTTGAACATGGTTTTAATGCGTCTTTTGTAGTATGACAGTATATATTTAAATGGTAATTATTTTCTCCACTCCACGTGACATTGGGGAAATAAGATGTGCACAATTTGCACAGCTAAAAGTCACAAAATAAAGAATAAATGAATGAAAAATAGATTGAAATATTAAGAATAGTGTGTTATTTATGATATTCTGTTCACCTAACCGTTTCATTTAATCATACGAGATTAATAATCAATTGATTACATAATACGTGGTCCAAGTCCCGGGAAAAAGGTTATGTGACTTAAGAATAACATTTTCGAGTAAAATATATCATAATTAGAATTTATATATTTCTTTCAAGGTTCCCAGTTCAAGAATCAGGATCTTTTTATGCAGTCCCTCAGGAAGTATCCTGCTGAAAAGTCGTCTGCAGAACTCATAGAGAGGATTATTAATTACACCCGAGCTAAGAATAGTAATTGATTTTTAATCAAATACTTCTTATTTATCGAGAAAGTTTGTAGTCAGAATTTAATTTTGAAAAATATTTTAGGCAAGAATTACACTCATAAGTTTTGCTCTCAGAGTTAAAATATTTACATAATGTTGTTTGTCATTGATTTACACCTGAAAGAAATCTCTGTCAGCGCCTTTATTTTTAAAGCCACAGCTTTCTTAAGGTCACCTATTATAGTTACCCTGTGACAGAATTGTTTTATATCAGTTGCGAGGGTAATATTTGCAGATCTAATCGCGCCATAGTGTTGGACAACTCAAGGATCTTCAAATGATACTTACATATTTAGCGTCATTATATAATTTATTCTTAAATATGTCTCAATCGTTCTTAATTAATTCTTAATGGCTAATGTCTGGAACATTATTAATCACCCAACAACATTTTCTCTCTTTTTTTTTTTTTACATACCCCCATGAGTGAGGAAAACGTTCAACTATAATTTTTTTTTATTTATCTACCCACAAAGAATTCATTTATATAAAATGAACATTTAAAATTATATTGCTAACAATAGACTCAGAATTTTATTCTGGAAAATATCTAAGTGGAAACTTAATTTAGGTACAAGAAAACGTTATTCAAGAATCCGATCCTTGATCCGAAAATCAAAGAGTCAAACTCAAGATTTGTACACAAATTCAGTAGCCGCTCAAGGAGAATACAATTTTGATGAAGTCTATAACTCACTTCCTTCAATTAAGAGTAAAAATTTAAGGTACAAAGTTGATACAATATCAAAATTATTCATTTGATGCATCTCTTTCGTCTTTAATGATGGTGGTGCTGGTGTGGGTAAATGGATATCTTTCGCCATTTAGAAGAAATATTTTAATTGTATTAAAAAATTTATACTATACTGTAATTATTCTGCATTTAAAAAAAAACTTCTCATTATTTTGTATACAAATAGGATTAGTTAAACACGGAATAATATAGGTAAACGCTTTAAGTGTAATAATTATCTAGAAACTTAAAATGTCACTTGGATCATTCGTGTAATGAGATCTATACTTAATATTATAAAGCTAAAGAGTTTGTTTGTTTGAACGTGCTAATCTTAGAAACTACTGGTTCGAATTGAAAAATTCTTTTTGTGTTATATAGTTTATTTATTGAGGAAGGCTATAGGCTGTATTACATCACGCTACGACTCATAAAAGAAAAACAGTAACCATAAATGCAAGTGAAACTGTAAGGCGCAGCTAGATTTATTATAAAACCTATGAAAGTTTCTTACTAGAGGAGTCAAAAAACTTAAAAAGGAATAGGAAGAGATGCCGGAGAATCTAAATTAATAGAGAAGGAGGTGGCATTGGACTTTGGCTCTAAGTGTAAACCTGGCTAGCTCGTTTTCGTATATGAGATTTGCTTCGTTGCTAAACTACGAACATATTTCATACCTATTCTTAGACTATTATTTTTATATTAGTGACTGAGTTCTGGTGAACAGGAGTATTAGGAAGTTTTGACATAATAGTTAAAAGCAAGGGTTTTTCTTACCGCTTAGTTATACCGCACAACTCTGAGGGAAAGGCACCCATAATCACTAAGCCTTTGCTAGATTCTACTAAAAGAAAAAATCGCATAGTAAGGAGGAACGATATTAATCTATACAAATAAATAAAATTGACGTGTCTTGTCTGTTTGTCTTCAAATGATCAGCTTTTAACTAAATACATATGAAAGTATACACGGTAATTACATCAAAACCACAATTTTTAAAATTTTTGTCTGTATATCTGTTTGTTCCGGTTAATATCTGAAACAGCTGCATCGATTTTGACGGCAGTTTTACTCAAAGATTGTTATAGTCATAAGGAGTAACTTAGGCTACTGTTATAAAAAAATATTTTGAGAACGCGAGGCATAGCTAGTAGATAATAAATAACTAATTTTTTAGTCAAAATGAACTCGTGAATTACACCTATGATTACTTGAAGAGTTCTCTCGTGCCGCGCAGCACTGACGTGAGGTACTTCACTGAAGTGAAGAGAGCAATACGCGGTCGATTGAGAGGAATGATGGATGAGAAATCAGCGGTAACACCTTCTAAAATTTAAGCTACAGTACTGTAACGACATGTAAATATCATACTATTGGGTAAAACTCTCCTATTAAAGAGAAGAAGTTTGATTCACCAACCTCAAATAGGTTGGCGCAATGGTCACTGCAACTGACTAACGCGCTAACGGTCGCGGGTTCGATCCCCGCTCACGGCAAACGTGTGTATTGGCCATTCAGATGTTTGTCGTGATCTGGGTGTTTGTGTTAGTGCTGTGAGTGTGTCCGGACCCCCGACACAAGGTCATGAGATCTTAATGGGGGCCGTTGAGTGTGATGCGTTTTTCATAGATTTTTCATAGATATGTCACAGTCAATACTCGCGTCAGACAAAGTCTGTCAGTACTTGGCTTTGGACAAAAGCATTTCTAATATAAATAATGAATATTAAAGGCTAAAACCTGTAAACAGGTTAGATGAGTGTTTTATATTTATTTATTTTATTTTAACAGTTTATTAAACATGCCAGAATCATTACACAGATACATATATGTCACAGGAAAAGAAAGTTTAAAAGGTGTTGTATTAAAAGTAGTATATATATTATTTATATAAATAACGAATATTATACACAAAACATCTACACATAAGTTACGTTAGGGTAATGTTCTTGCAAGAGTACTGTTGACTGTTATTTTGTTTTGGACCTTTGCTCAGCGGTACATTTACGAGTAAGAATGTTGATTTTAAATACACATACATGTATTAGAATTTTTCCCGACGCATGCATGTTTTCTAAATATGCCGCCAATCACTGTTTGAATTTAAAAACAAATTTTTGAAGAACTTGCTTTCATTTAATTCTTATTTAATATAACGGGTCTTATCGCGATAACTAATGGTAGTAATACCTGACTCAGTCAGCTCGTGATCACGACGAATGCAACTTCGTATTTACTACCTTTTTATTGCCCGACGTTTCGACAAAGTTGCATTCGTCGTGATCACGAGCTGACTGAGTCAGGTATTACTACCATTAGTCATCGCGATAAGACCCGTTAAATTAAATATGCATAGTATAAATCGCGAAAGTTTAAAATATATAATTCATTTGATTGTCCTTAAAATGAAAAATGATCCTGTTTCAGGTTTGTCCATGGATCCAAAATTGTTATAACCGTCATAGACAGCATTGCCATAGAAAAAACGTTAAAACACCATCGGTAACTAGAATGTTTCAACCATTATTTTTATTTTGCCTCTATAATAAAGAATCATATTCGTAGTACGTACTCGTGAAAGTTGTCTCTGTTCCATTGATAAGTAATTTTATTGGTTATTGTATTATTGGTCGTGGTTTTGATTATTGATTAAATCCTTATTTTACATTATAAATGCGAAATAACTCTGTCTGTGTGTTACGTAATCACGCCTAAAGTACTAAACGGATTCAATTTAAATTTGATACAGATATAGTCTAGACACAGTTTTTAAGGGGAAAAAAGGTGTTGAAATAGGGTTACATAATCCTAGGCAGACGAAGTCGCGAGCAAGGTATAGTTATAGCCATTGCAATCTAGGTATTTGTCATAATTTAGGTATTTTCCAAACCTATATGATTGAGCAATAAGTATGCGTCAAAATATAGAGCGTACATTGAAAGTTGCACAGTTATTATTTAGAAAATGTTGTTTTTAAATATTAATTAATGTTTATTTTTAAATTTCAGAAAATATTAAGTAAAGACATTGAATTCCAAGAAATAAAAAGAAACGCTACGACAGATTCAAATGGAATGCCAGTTTTAAGACACACAGTGTCCTCTCATGTAAGACGTTTTTTTGGTAATAACACATTGATTTGTACATCAAGTGATTTTATATATTTTGGACTATATTTTTGAACATCCATATTAAATAAACGCATCACACTCAACGGTCCCCATTAAGATCTTGCGACATTGTGTCGGGGGTCCGGAAACATACACAACACTAACACAAACACTCAGACCACAACAAAGATCCGTATGACCAATACAGACATTTGCCGTGAGCGGGAATCGAACCCGCGACCGTTAGCGCTACAGTCAGTTGCAGTGACTACTGCACCAACGAATATTAAACTTAGTTTATATTTTATCAAAGAATAACATCGTCTTTGAAAGAATTCCGACAGATCTACATATGTATATTTACTAATTCGCATTATGGTAGCGTGATGGGATAACCTCATAACATTTTCTTTAATAAGAGTGTAGGCCTTTGTCTAGCAAATTTATTTATTATTTTATTACATTTATAAATATTTACAGATTATAAGCTGCCAATCAGGATGTAGACCGTGTTTTTGTAACCGACTATCACCATGTGATGACGATAACAAAGTCAATGAACAAGTCAAAATACATGAACAAGTTCCAAATCTTTCGAATCTTCATCCAGAAGTAAGCCCTGCAAATGAAGTAATTTCGTCTAAAGATATATCAAATGAATGTCAATTACAAGCATCAGTTGCCTTTACAATAGACGACGGTGAGACAACAAATGAAACACTCGAAAATGAAATGAACGAGTGGCTAAAAACTATACCTGTTTACCCAAATTTTAGTGCAAAAGAAAAGGTAAAACAAGAACAAATAATCAATGAATTGATCAAAATTTTGAAAATTTTACAAAAAGAGTTGAATTTTCCCGAACTAGCTAAGAAAGAAGTGACACAATGCCTTGATGTGCTGCCTATGTGGTGTCCTGATGACCAAGATAATAAAATTATTTTAAAAGATCAAATTGCGAATAATTTAATTGAACGATTGGCTAATTTAGCTGCAACGAACTTCAAAACGACGATTTCTGAAGAAGTTAAAAAGTTGCCTTTTGACGTTACTAATACAAACGATTATGATGTTAAAAAAACAATAGATTTATTTGTTGATAAATTATTACCAATTGCTTTAAATAGACCTTTAAGTGACGAAGATTATAAGGAAAAATTAAAATTAGAAGTAATTGATATACTTCAAAAATTACCATTACGACTAGATAAGCAAAACAGTGACCAAATAGATGAATTCGCTGATAAATTTGTGGAACATTTATATCATCATAATAGTTTTAATTTGGAAAATAAAAAACCATTGGTTGATATTGAAACTGATGAAATAGAAAAGAAGATTTTCGATTGGTGCTTGCAAATACCAGAATTTTCTAAATTTAGCACGATCCAGTACACTGATTTAGTTAAATATCTTGCACAGAAACTCAATACATATAACTTACAGGATATTAAAGATAATAATTTTTTAGGGAAATTACAAAATGAAATATATTTATGGTTAGATAGATTGGCTGTAAGAATGAAAATCAATTTTAGTTCGGAAAGGAGAAATGTACTAAGTAATAATCTTATTGAGAGAATATTGGGTCAAGAGTATACATCAATTGTAAGAAATAATTCTTATGAAGATGATACGTTAAGTAAAATATTACAATGTATCATGGAATGGATTAAAAAAATACCTGAACTTTCAATAGAAAATATTGATGAAATTCATTTAAAAGCTTTAGCTTTTCAATTAAAAGAAATTCAAATTCGTGTTGTTCCTATTGAAAATATATTAGCCGATGTAAAGGAAACAATATCCAGTTGGCTACAGCAAATACAGAAGATCAAAGGTATGCGATTAGATTCTAAAACTCAAGAGAATTTAGTGAATGATCTTCTTCTAAAATTAACTGATAAAGTTTCACGGAAATGTGATGAAAACAGCGATGAAAACAAAGAGCTTCGTAAAGACATCATTACGTGGCTAAAACCAATTCCTTTTATGAGGCCTCAAGATGATTCAGATCAAAATAATTTAGTAAAAGAATTCGTAGATAGATTAATGGAGATTAAAGGATTACGCAATAAAGACACAATCAAATCTATCATTGAAGAAGAAATTACCAAATTTATAAAAAAATTACCAGTAAATAGTGAGACAAGTATAACATCAGACGATATTGAGAAGCTTAAATTAAAAGTGTTTACACAAATGAATATAGAGAACTTACCTCAGCGTAGAAAACTTTGGGATAAAGGAAATAATTTAAGGCATATTTTATATGAAGAAATTTCAAACATTCTTGATTTATGTCCCGTATACCCAAAAGAACTAAAAGAAACATTAAAAAGTAAAGTAACAAATTTAATATTAAAAAATACAATTGACAACACTATAAGTTGGGATCAAACTTGCTCACAAGTTATAAATATCTTAAAACAAGACACGGCTCTGCCAAAAAGTGACATTGAAAAATTAGGAAACAAGATATTTGAAAAAGCTAATAAGATACTAGATCGTCATGAATCCACACGCATGTCTGCGATTACAACTGATCAGACGGAGCTTATGTTTAATGATCATACATATAAGACATTGGAAACAAAGTCTTTAGGCACCGAAATGGACATGCATACGAATAAATCCATGGAAGACAATGAAAATATTAATTTTCAGAAGCAAATGTTAGCTAATCAAAATCAGAAAGTAAACCAAAATAATAACATGAATCTTGATAAGGAGTACATATCTAAGTTGAAATTAAAAACTAAAAACGCATCTGAAAAAAACATAAAAGACATATCTATTATTCAAAACAATAAATCACAATCTGATATTTTAAACAATACTTCAGATAAAATTGATTCTCAAGTTCGTGATAATTTTAGCAATGTGTTAGGTAATGCTGTTAAAGGTGATAATAATACGACAGAGAAAAGTTATGTCAATAATCTTAACATAATAAGAAATATTGATAAAGCAGCAAAAGAATTTGACCAGAAATTAGAGGAAAGAAAAGCTTTAAGTCAATCCCGATATAAATCTGCAAATGATTCGAAAAATATGAATAACAGTAAACAAATAGAAACTAAAACAGACGGAGGTAATGAAAAAACGTTTTTAGAGAACGACTTCTCAACTTCAACACCAATAACATCTTCTATCAAATATCCATCAGCTATATCTTTAGAACAGAGTCCTTTTTTAAATACTAATTTGGTAACAAAAACGCATCTAGCTAAAGAAGAAACATTAGAAGTTTCGCAATATTTAAACAAACTTAAAACAACAATTGAGAATTGGTTAAATCATTTTGCGTTAAACTTAAACGAGAAAGACAAATGTGATCTGATAAATAACATAACTTACGACATTCTTGATAGACAAAAATATTTACAATTATCTGGAACAAAAACATCAGAAAATGATGAATTGGAGCATCTTAAATACCAAATATATAAACGGTTACATAATCTTGACAATTATGACATAATACGTGACATCATATCAAATGTGGACTGTCTAAATCACCGAATTATGTCTTTAGGTGTACTTAAATTTATCCAACCAAAATACAGCCAAAAACCACGTAAATTAACTGATTTAAATTTAACATCCATTAATATTGATGATATTATGTACAAAATAAATAAATGGTTCAAAAATTTATCTCAGACATTTATAAATTCATTAAAAGATGGCAAATATTATGAAGAAAGTATTCGAGAGTTGGCACGAAATTTACAAACCCTCAAAACGAATAACCACTACGATAACGTCCATATTGAAATAGAAATTTTCCAATGGCTATCAAGTATCGTAAATAATGTAGATAGTAAGAAATTAAATGATTTAGTTGATAGTTTAAAATTATATTTATATGAGACGCATTCAGCAGAAACTCTTATTCCAATGCAAGACACTAGTGAATTCGTTGTCGAAAATCTATCAGGCGCTATCATAGAGTGGTTCAGAACATCGCAGTATAGATTCAAGCTACAAAATCAAATACAAGATTATTTGGCATTCATTTTAGCAAATGATATAAAACAAGTATTCGCTCAGTCTTTACCAGATGATGAATTAAATAGATTGTTAATCCAAGAAGTCATGAAAGATTTAGGAAAAATTACCGGTGATCTAAGTCATTCGGTATTTCATTACGCAATTGCTTGTGATCTTGTAAGATTTTTGAAAGAATTAAAGTTATTCCACGATTTATCAGATAGAGAAGTTATCAATAGTTTAAACACGAATAATGCAGGTAAAAATATCGAGTATAAGGACGAAATAAAAGAAGTTATACTGAATTGGTTTAAAAAGATACCATTACATGAAAGTATTACACTTACAGACATCGAACATGTAATTAATAATTTTATTGAAGAAATATTGAATGATTATAAAATTGATGATATTATTAATGTAGACGGTATTCTAAAAGACAAAATTTTAAGATTATTAAAAAAAATTCCTCTGAGAATTGAGAATCAAGAATATCATGACCTTGTAGTACAAGCAGAAACTTTAGTAGGAATGATTAAAGATGTAATGGCTCACAAAAACAGTATTACAAAATTTACAAGAGATTCTGAATTGCAAGTAAAAATAAATCAAGTTGAATCACCTGGTATAATCTACAAACAGCTCCTGCATGATACTATTAGTAAAACGTTTTTCGAGAAATTTACATTAGAAGAACAACTATCTTTTAATTTACTTAAAGAAAAACTAGCTAATGCTTTTATTGATCTACATTATTTCACAGATGACCATGAAGTACGACTTCAATTTAAGAATAAGTTATATAAAGTAATCAGTAAATTTTGTGATGATTATTTAAAAAGTCTTCCTTTGTCACCTGTTGATACTGATAGGGTTAAAGAAGATTTACATGAATTATTGAAAAATGTGTCTCTTCCAAGAATTTGGTCAAAAATAGATGAAGACAAACTACAAGACGAACTATATAAATGGTTTAAAACTATACTTATGACTGATTGCGATAAAAAAGATACGCCTGACTTGATTTGTACTTTAGCTAGTCGCCTTTATCCTTTACTTAATAAATCAGAATTTAACAAAGACACTGAAAACGAAATTAAATATGAAATAATAAAATGGTTACAAAAAATACCACTTAAAAGTGATGGAATTATAAATAGAGAAGAAATTGCAAAAAAATTGATGAGAAACTTAAAATTTCTCTTAAATTTTAATCATACTAATGACAATGATATTTTTTCAAATGAATTTATTGAAGAAAATGAAATAGCACCAAAGAAAGAAGCTAGCACACAATTTACTCCCCAATTACCACCAACTTCCTTAAGCGTTGAAGAAACTGATCATTTAAAACGAATTCATGCCAGATCAGACATTCGGTCTCAAGCTGAAAACTACGAACGAAGTGCAATTACTAATGAATACTCTGAAGTTGGAATTCAAACAAATATAAATGATAAAGTAACAAAAAGCGTTCAAACCTCAGATACATCCGTGAACGAAAAGTTTGCTATACATAAGGAAATATCACCCCATGTTGTTATTCGGGAATTTTATTGGGACTCGAATGGATCAGGACAAAGCTTACAAATGTTTGAACCGCCAGCAGTTTCACCAGAAAAAATAATAATGAAAACAAAAGTAACATCTAAATCACAAACTGAACCTAACGATATAACTCAGAAGCGAATTTCAGAAACACAACTAGAAGCAAGATTCGAAGAACGTTTAGAAACCAAAGATGTTGAAACACAAACCTCAATTGATCATCAAAATGTCAATAATAAAACACATACCTTATTTCAATCCCAACTCTTTGAAGGCACAGAACCACACGCTATTCCATTTCAAGAATTAACACATCAGCAAGATAAATTAAATAGTACTAGAAAATCTTTTCCTAAAAGAAGAGAATGTGTAGGCGAAGTTACTGATAAAACATTTGTAAGGGAAACAATGGGGGATTATAGGAGGAAGTTTAAAACGCCACGAGCTACACCGCTAGATGTAATACCACCCGTTTTGATTACTGAAAAAACAAGTGAACGCAGATTTTATGCATCACCAGAATATATTGATACAAGTCAAAGTAGAGAAGATAAAATTTGTTGTAACTGCAAAAATCATCTACTCTCAAAATGCAGAAATAAAGCGTATTCAGGCTGTCGGCAAAACAGCGGTAATACGCTAAAACATTGTTCGAAATGTTTCGGAGGCTACTGTCCTCATCCAAGCTATTTTTTCTTTAGAAAAGACTTTTAAATTTTAATTTGTGATTGTTTTATTGTCCTGATTTAAGTTGTCTTTTATTAAAATCGTTTTTTATCTGTCTATGAGAGTTTTATTGTATAAAATAAAAATAGATATTTGAAATTTAGTAATAATTTTGACATTAAATAAATTTCAAAAATTTGGTTAAAGCGTACTATTTTCAATTGTGAATATAAAAAAAAATGAAAATACATAATTTTAGAAACGCTTACTTCATCGAAGGTCTATACAAACCTTACGCACAATTTTCTTACGATTTATTTTTTCGATGTAAAAAAAAGTATGCATCTCCAAAATCATATCTATCTCTATATCAATAATCATCACAATTGTATAGATGAGAAAACCTAATGAATGCACAAATAAATTTACTTTCCTATTTATAATATTAGTATAGAAATATGGATTTAGATAAAATTAAAGACATTCGTAAATTAATAAAATGTATCCAAAGCCCTTAAACTAATTAGGCATGGTGCCTCTCGCTAATAACCTAATAAAAAAAAAACTAAAAAATTAAAAAAAATATCTTGTCGCAAACTAACCCGAACAACGGAGCACGCTTGCCGCAGTCTAAATAATACATAAGAAGCCACTTCACGAACAAAAGCGTACAAACAACAATGCCTACGAATGGCAATGCTATACTTATATGTCATACGAAAAATGCGCGCTATTTTTTTACTCCATTCTTGCTTTTAAAAACCTTTTTTTTAATTTTCATAGATCAACAAGACTTTAATTTAAAAAAAAACAAGTGGTCGCCCAGCGATCGGAATTCGACTGTAGTTCATTCAATTTTCAACCGATTTCAAGATTGACCACAGATAATCTATTCTCAATTTGACCACAGACTTAAACAATAAACACGTGTGTGTGTCAAATACATAATTTTGTTAACGTAAAGTTTGTTTTATTGAATTAATGTCTTTTTACCCATAAATAAAAAAATATTTATAAGCAATCTGTCTTCTTCTCTATAAACAACAAACGTGAGAAATTTAATACTCCTCCGTGTGCGCAATTTTTGTAAAAAGGGATACAAAGATTTTACTTTACGTATTATTATATAGATAAGCTAAATCTAATAAGACCTTACGTTTCAAAATCATCACACTGATTAGCCTACGCGAAGTCACACTAGTTTGCCAGTTTTTGGTGCCATGTTGGTGACGTCACATTACGTATCTAATGATCAATCTCCATCGTGTTTTCTATTCCACGTGACATTGGCGAAATAATATGTGTCTAATTGGCACAACTAGCTTAAAACCAAAGAATTTCATTGAATTACGTATCTAATGACACCTTCCACTTCAAAATCTGTTGAGTCTCTAACGTGATAACAATTAAAGGGACATGCATACCCAAATACACACTACAGTCATATATACATACACACATATATAGTATATTTAAAAAATAGCTGATAAACGAGCAGGCGGGACACTTGATATTAAGGGACATGGACATTGCAGCACCGGAGGAGACACAAATGCGTTGCCGAGTTAAAAAGTGATAAGGGATGAAATGGACTAGGAAATAAGAGCTTTAAAATATATTAAAGCGGGTCAAAATGGCCTAGTAGTTAACTCGTCGATCTCAATCGATATTTTTTATAAATTTTGCAGTTTTTTTTTGTTATTTCAACGATATTTAGTGTGTAATTGTTATATACATTTTTTTATGTGTCTAATTTTACTTTGTACATTTATGTCTGCAGTGTGTCCTAAATAAAAACTTTCTTTCTATATTTGTGGGTTCGAACCCCGGGAGCAATGCCGATTTTTCAAGTGCCTTTGTTTTTTAATTCATCTCGTGCTAGGTGAAGGACAATAATAAAAAAATCTGAATGTGTCGAGAGAAGTGTTCACATATAAATATCAGAATGGCAGAATTAAGCTGTAAGCCAACTTCTTAATACGAGAAACCTTTGCCCAGCTGTGACATTTACGAGCTGTTACCTACAATACGTTAATGAAATGACTTTACAGAAAACGGAACCAACTTCAAAACAAAAATACCGAATTTCGTTTAATGACGTACTTGTATTTGTTTTGAAAATCAAACTAAAGAACTGATTTTAATGAAATTCTATAGGATTAATGGAAGAGTACACTTTGAAATTCGAATAATCGGTGAACATACATCAAAAAGTCCTCGACGAATTGAAAACCTCCTTCTTTTTTTGGAAAGCGGTTAAAAAGGCAAAAGTAAGAAAAACTTGGTATACTCTTTCCAAAGTTTTTCAAATCAAATGTCTATGTGACAGGTCAAGACTCATTGTCATGTTACGTGTCATAATATAATGATACTGATGAAGATTAATGTGTCAACCTACAAAAAGTCGATTTCGGATATATTGATTTTCTAATAATGTGTATTGTATTTAACATTATTCAAACATTTTTCAAGTGATGTAAACTTAATAAGTAGAAGTTTCTTAATTTAATGTTTCCAAAATATGATGTATGCTCAATCTTTTGCAATCTGTAATAATATAATATATTTAATAACCATATTATTAAATAGAACTTATATTATACTAATCTGCATTAAATTCATATACGTCTTCTCAAAATGAAGTCTGTGTGGCATAAAATAGTGTTGCTTATCAGCGTCCAATTAACAAGTATCTAATTTCTTCACGGCTACTATAATAATATGACGAATACGAAGGCTATATTAATTACCAGTAAGTATTATAATTAAACCGTACCATTCACATCTTTACACCATTCCTTGAGGTAGAGCCTAGTTGTAGCCTACTTAATACTCCTCGTAAACGGGCTGGCTACTGGGGCAGTACCTCACTCTCACAGAAGACCAGCGTGAAGTACGGTGAGTGGGAGAACCGAACCCAAACCTCTCCCATATCCCTTTCCTTACTTCCTATTCCATTTTATCCGTCATTCCTTTTAAGCTGGCAACGCATTTCTGGCTCTTCTGGTGCAAATGCTTGGTGGCGACGATGACCACTTAACATCCGGGTAACATATATCCAGGGGGGGGGGAAAGGAAAATGCCTCCCCACTTGGCTCATAACCAAAACAAAACACGGCGTAGTATCTATTACCCCCAATTTTTTAAATAATTTTCTTAAATATTATCTATATTCGTAAATCCCACAAAAATTGCCTAAACAAAATCCTGGATCCGCGCCTGATCAGGTGTTTGTTTGCTAGCTATTTTCTAAATATATGAGAAAACCGCCTCGCGCTTGGCCTATTTATAGCCGACTTCAAAAAAGGTGGTACTATATTCGACCCACAAGTATGTGAGTTTGTATATTAAAAAATTACTAATTCGTTTGGGGTGGGCTTTTTGCTGATCAAATGGATATTTTTAAGGAAGGTTTCAGTATATAGCATATTACAATCTGATAAAGACCTAGACATGGAACTCTTAATAACTAACAGCAAATGCCCCAAAATTGCTGCGATCGTATGTCTGTGTGTACAAAAATTCTGATTGAAACCAATTATTAATATTTTTTATTATTAAAATAAGAAAAAGAAAAAAATTTTATTCAAAATTAGGAATTTACGTTCTCTTTTTGAGCGTCAAACAAATGAATCTACCACGGTTTCGGGAAAGTTAAACTCTGAGAAGAAACCGAGAAAGAAACTCAGCAGGAAATCTATACATATAAGATCACTTGTCGTGACAGATTCATCAACGTAGAGCCTAAACTGCTGGGGCTACGAACTTAAAATTTTGTCAGTAGGTGGCTTTTAGGTTGTAGGCATCTACTAAGAAAGGGTTTTTTGATTATTCAACCCTACGAGGGTGAAAACGGGTAAAAACGTTTGTATGCAAAATCTTATTCCGTGGTTAACTTAAAACGTAATACACATACTTCTGGGTGATAGTAATGAAATATAAAACAGAAAACAGGGTACTATTATTCCACACTGGGGTGCAAGTGGTTAGTACAGTTTGTATGGAGAAAATGTGTTGTTTTGACCGATTATCCTTAAATTCAGCACAAACATTACTTAGGGAGATTCAAAATCATCGCTTAAAATGACGCTAGGGGGTAATAATTTCTCAAACGGTCACAATTTCGCTGGTAGATTTATTTAGCTGAAATTCCAAAATGTACGCAGGCGTAGCCGCGAGCAACTGCTTGTTGTATTATACAAAGGCTTTGCACTACATTTACGTAAAGTTTGTTAGTTGTGTAGGGCTATCGTTTTTATGGTAAAATAAATTCTGAATTAAATTTAATGAAATTTAGAATAGACTATAGTCTTTAAACCGTGGAGGGTCGAAATGAATAATAATTCGTAGTTCGGCAGGCACATTTAATGTTTAAACGTTTAGTAATTTTACAATACTTTCTTGTAAGACAAATCGACATGTACGCGGAGTCGCGGGCAAATATCTAGTAACAAAATAATTATAAAAAACTTTACAAAAAAGCTGATTTTTTAATAATGTTCTGAACGTTTACGAATGTTATTTTTCAAAATTGAAATCCTTTTGTCTTTGTCAAGGGATTAAAAACCCATAATATATTTAGCACAATTTTCCGCATAGCGGTAAAGCGCATACTGCCGGTATTTCAGTGTTGCCACTTAATTTCACAAACAATTTACGGGAAACTGTTTTTTTATTTGTATATTTTATTTTATTTTATATCCTTAAAATATTCAAAATTTGTAATTTAGTTCTAACAGTTTGTTCGTTTGTTAACTATTGGTTAATATTAATAGTAACAAATAATTAAAATTAAGAAATTTGTTACAATAAAATCTTACTAAAGTTTAAGTTTCAGCAATACATAAATTAGATTTATTAACAACAATTATTTGTTACTTATGAAAAAAAATGCAGACAACTTTTTATAAATGTCACATTAAACGCTTTCATAAAAATCAAATAAAACACAAAACGATGTTAGAGAGACGCCGTGACCTTGAAACAAAATATTAAATTGTCGCAAAATCTTATTACGAGAGTAGGAATATTTATAATCGTCATAAATCAACAAAAAAACGTCATTCTATTTGCGCAATTTTGATATTTTGCGGGTAAAATTAGACATTTAATCTGGCAACACCGCACCAGTGTGTTTCTAACGCGCCAGTGAGGAGGTTACGTCCCAAAAAAATGGGCTGCGAAAAAAATAATCGCCGAAAACTGTTATGAAACGTTGAAAAACAGTTAATTTTAACTAAATTAATATGTTAGTGGCATTATAACAGTCGGTGCGTGCGTAGTTTAAGTAGCTAGTGGTTTTTTTATTTCGACGCGATCCGTAGAATGAGTGTCCGGTAAGGTTCTATGGTTTTATTGAAGAAATTTAAAAAAAGAATTAAAAAAAAAAAACAAACTGTCGCCTCAAACCTCAAAATTCAATTAAACAAAAAAATTACCTCGTAAGTGACAGTTATTTAGAAATTTTATTCGGTGTGTAAAAAGTCGTGTTAGTACGTAATTAAAAAGTCCGTGATTAATAAAAGAAATATCGACAAATAATAAGTGATTCGTTTAATAATTTCGAAGTAAACAATACTCGCACGGCTGGGACGGGGTTTTCATAAAAATCAATAATGTCTGCGCACTTCGCTACGACGGCTTTTACGCTATGAAGTCAAGGCACTACCATTTTTATATCTCCATTTGTATTAAGGTTCTTTATAATGTACACAATTCACACCTAAGATTAAAAAAAACTCACACATAAAACACAAATGCGTACATTTTAAAGAACCCACAAAAAAAAAAGTTCGCTAGTGCTTGTCGCAAGGTCGTTTCAATGAATGAAATATAAAAATATAATCTCATAATCGTAAATATTGTCTAAAATAACATTCAAAAGTAATAATATTTTAAACAGATGCATCTAATATAAAAAACCGTATTTCGAAAACGTTCGTGGTAAAAATATGATGATTCCCGCCATTTCAGCTGTCAAGACGTAGTCTTTGATATTTTTTTCGAACGTTTAAAAAATAGTGACGTCCAACGTATCGATTAACATATTTTGTACGAGTTAAGATTAATATATTATTTTATTATTAAATATGTAAAATTAAATAAATTCTTTATTTATTATATCCGTTTATATAATTACATTCTTATTGAAACAGTGTAGTCAATAATTAGCTAAACTTCTTTTTCTAGTAGAAAGTATTAGTCGTTATATAATACCTACTTATATGTAGGCTTCACAGTATGCGTAATCATTTCCATTGATTTTGATATTAAACATTTTAATCAAACAATTTTTTAAACTTAATAATTGTTCTCATTTTTATATTAATACGAGCTGCCTCGCGGATTCACATGGGTTAAACTTCGATTCTTAATAAATTAGTTAACGTTTATGCTTACTGCTTCACTTCTGTTTGTACTAGCGTGATGTAATATAGCCTATGACCTTCATTAATAAACAAGCTATTTCCTACGAAAACAAATTTTCAAAATCGTATCGATAGTTTCTGTAATTAAAACGTTTTAGCAAACTATCGAATTTTAAAATATAATTTAAAACAATAATATAGTCTTTCGCATTTAGGTCTTCACTGTGTAAATGATTAGATTAATTCGCAGCCGGAGTTGAGATAAAATAATATAATGTGTCACTGAGGCAGCGTGGCGATGGATCAGTTGAGCTGAAGACTCGGAGCAGTTGACATTGTGGCGATCGGGAGAAAAGATAAAAATGCGCTGGATATTCCCCGTTCCAGGTACGTTTTAATTCTTTCATTTTAACCGTCTAAGCAAAAAAGGAATTTTTGAAATCATAACTAAAACGATATCGATAAAATTAATTTAGGGTTTATTCTACCGAATATAGACTGTACAGTTGGATAAGGCTGGACGAATATACATAAAACATATAGTCAAATTCTCCTTTTTTGAAGTCGGTTAATGAAAGTTCACATGAAAGTCAAGATGTTTATTATAAACACAGCAATGTATAAATAAATATGATAAGCTAATTACATATATATAATAAAAATTTGTTTACATATCCAAAAAGGCTTATAATGCACTTTTGTATTAATTTACGCATCGGTATTTAAAATCTTTTGACATTACTTTTAACTACTCACAAAAGTAAAACATAACAAAAACTTACCTTAACTAGTTCACACTTTTATTTATTAATTAAATAGTTAAAATTTTAATGCAACGGAATTTAACTGAAGTGTCTATTTAGGCTGGATACGATTAACTACGGGTAAATATAGCAAATATAAGATTATGTTAATAACAATGAAGTAAAACATCAAAACTATGAAAATTTTAAGTAAAAAATTTTTTCAACTCTTAAATGAGATATAACACCTAGCTAGGAATTTAAAAGTGATATATATATATATTGAATATCAAATTGATATTTGCAAGACTGACGACAACGAATCGACGAATACACTTATTATTTGGACTCGGATATGCAATACTGTGTCAAACCACATGGACTGCATTTTGAGAAAATGGCGTCTAAAGATGTCAAATCTATTCTTAATAAATCTGTTTGAAGAAGTATATATCCATCTTTTCTTTTCTATTTTGATAATAAGTCTAATGAATTAAAAGCAGATTGGCTAGTAAAGAATTTTATCTAGTAATAAGTTTTTACAAATATATTGCATAATCCAAAACATGGAGCACACTTCAATATTCTTAACAGTAGATTAAGAAACTTTATTCCGTACTTATTTAGTTAGTAAAATTTTATAATTAATTTTATTATTAATTTTTTATTTTTCAGAATACATCAATATCTCTAAATTTAACTGTGTGGGTTGACACATTATTGCTTATCAGCATCCAATTATTGTCGCCTGAAAATGATTAGCACATTCGTCGATGCAAAGTATCGTTAAAACGGATCATTGAATTGCACTTCAAAACATACTCTACACACTCGTAACATTAAAAGTAAAGTAACAGCCTGTAAATGTCCCACTGCTGGGCAAAGGCCTCCTCTCCTATTAAGGAGAAGGTTCAGAGCTTAATCCACCACGCTGCTCCACTGCAGGGCGGATATACATGTGTCAGAATTTCTCTCGGCACATGCAAGTTTCCTCACGATGTTTTCCTTCACTGCCGAGCTCGAATAAACACAAATTTAGCACTTGAAAACTCAGCGGTGCTAGCCGGGGTTTGAACCCGCGATCATCTGTTGACATCGACTTGATTTAACTACTAGGCCATCTCGGCTCATATTACTCGTAAAATATTAATGTAACTGTCTGTCTGTTGCGGGAACCATTTCATATTTAACAAGCTGTCCCTTGGTTTCACTCGCGTTTATGATTACTACTTCGCTCCTATGGGTTGTATCGTGATGTAATACAGCCTATAGCCTTCCTCAGTAAATAAACTATCTAACACAAAAATAATTTTTCAATTCGAACCAGTAGTTCCTGAGGTTAGCGCGTTGAAACAAACAAACAAACTTTCAACTTTATAATATTAAGTGCTAGCTGTCGCTTGCGGTTTCACTCGCGTTTATGGTTACTGCTTCGTTCCTATTAAACGTAGCGTGATGTAATACAGCCTATAGCCTTCCTCAATAAATAAACTATCCAACACAAAAATATTTTTCTTCAATTCGACCCAGTTCCTGAGGGTAGCGCGTTCAAACAAGCAAATTTTCAGCTTTATAATATTAGTGTAGATATTTTGATCCGTCCTTATCTAACGGCAGAAGGGTTAAAGTGTCACACTGCGTTTATCGAATGGTCGGCAGATGTCAAATGGCGGTCTAATAAAACTTGGAAAGACGCCAAACTTGACCTATATGTAAAACGCCGAATCAGGACTGAGAAAATGCTAAGATACTTATGGATAGGGTTGTCGGCTTGAAGAATAAACTGAAGGACGAAATTTGGCATTAGTAGTCTAGAGCTCTACAGTATTTACTTCGACACTAATTCAAAAATCAAACTAAACTTTAATCAGGTAAGCTTTTACAAGCACTTTTGAATCGTCAATACAGAAACAAAAATTAAGCAAAAAATTAATTAAATGAATTTACCACCGGTTCGGAATGTAGTCTTCTAGCGAGAAGAACCGGCAAGAAACTCTATAGTTACTCTTTTAAAAAGTTTTACAAAAGGTACATACGTTTATGAGTTACAAATATATCAAATACCCTGTGTGAATCCAGCTTATACTAAATCCAAGCATCTTTATCATCTATGTAATCTTGAAAAGAATAATATGCTTTAGCTATTAAGGACTTTTAAATAAATGAATAAATAAACGCATCACACTCAACAGCCCCCCGTAAGAACCCATGACCTTGTGGCGGGGGTCCGGAAACACACACAATACTAACACAAACACTCAGACCACGACAAACATCTGTATGGCTTTAGTCAGTTGCAGTGACCATTGCGCCAACGTGTCTGTCTTTTTTATTATATTTATTTATTTATAAGGACTTTTAAATGTGTACTTTAAATATATTATTGGTAAATTGTAACACTTTTTGTGGGATTACTTTGCCCCAAGAAGGTAACATTGACTTTGCGGAGTCGAAAATTATATATGTATCCTATGTTAAAAGTTATTTTACTAATAATAATTATATAGCTCTACGCCGTTCGGGAAGAAAGGACTATTTAGAACGTTTGTGTCTTACATGTTTATCAACTAATAGATACAGTCCGATTTTCTACACACGTTAAATCGATATACAAATATGTGTGTATATTCCCTATGGACTCCACAAGTCAAATTCGGAGATATTGGTGAATTCTGATAATGCGTCACGTAATTAACATTATTAAAAAAATTAAGTCATCTAAACTAAATAAGCATGGCAATAAGATCTTTAATTTTATATTTCGAATATTGAAGTGTGTTCTAACTTTTGCAATGTACAGTCTCGTATATTTGAAAATCTTATTACTAGATAAAACTTTTTACTTTTCCAATGCTTTTAATTCATACCTATTCATACCTATTATCAAAATAGAAAAAAAAATGAATATATATGTACATCTTCAAAGAAATTTATTAAGAATAGGTTTGACATATTTAGACGCTGTTTTCTCAAAATGAAGTCCACGTGGCTTGACATAGTATTGCTTATCAGCGTCCAAATAATACACAAAGTATTTTATATTAGGTTTTAAATAAAGGCTTAGGCAGCCCTAGTTATAGAGCTCTATGTTCAGAAAGTTACAGCTAAAAAGAGAATGACACTTAAAGCGCAAGATGTAGGTGCTAAAATTTTCCTGCATCATTAGAATTCATTGCAACTTTTAATGGCGGGGAAACGAGCAGGCGGGTCACGTGATGTTCAGTGATCACCGCCGTCTGTGGACTTTGGCTCCCGGAGAGCCATAAATGTATTGTTGGGTTAGAAAAGAATGAAGGATGAGGTAGAGCTTCCGGCTTTTTCGCTTAGCGTACGAAACACAACTATTTTAGGCCGAATTTCTTGGGAGTGTAGTACTTCTCAGGTGGAGCCAGCTCGTATACAAACTATAGTCAATCTCAATCCCAAACTCAAAATATATGTACTTTATTTATACTTTTGTATCAACACCAGAAGGAAGGAATTTTCGACTTCGCAAAGCCAGTATTACCCTTTTGGGGTAAGGTATTCGTTTTTATAATAAAATACTGCAGAATGTGTAAACACAAATAATAAATTTAAAGTAGTTAGATAGATTATATAGAGGAGATTCTTGGATTTAGTATAAGCTGGATTCACACGGGGTATTTAATATATTTGTAACTCTTAAATGTATTTACCTATTGTTAAACTTTTTGAAAGAGTATCCATTCTCGTCGGTCGGAGTATTCATCATTTTAATTTTTTTTTGTTTCTGTATTGACGATTCAAAAGTGCTTGTAAAAGCCTACTTGAATAAAGCATATTTTGATTTTCATTTTTGATTGAAATTTACAAATTTGTCGTGTCAGTTTCATGTGAAACTACCATTGGAATGTTGAGTCTACCGAGAAGGCACGATCCAAAAGTCAGTGAGCCCAATTGTAAATATAAACCGATTTCTACAAACACATAAAAAATATCATAATTGGTCGGTTTATAAGAAGTTTAGTGATACACACGACACAGCACACACGGACGGTAGATATATACGAGTCATGTTATAAATATGCATAATTATATTTGTATATTCCTTTTATCTTTGGAAACCAGCATTCGTCCTGCTAAACAGGAAATAATTCTTTATCGAGTATGTCAGGAAGATAGTAAATTGATTGTTTTAAATCTAATATAGATTTAAGAGCAACCAATATATTTATTTAATTTAAATTCAATGGATCGTAGCGATTCATTTTATTAGGCTAACAGAGATGAACACCAAGCTTCCGTTAATTTCAAGGCCTTATTTCTTAACTAGCTTTGCTCAGCGGTTTTACCCGCATAATTTGAGGAAAAATATTGAATATTTATGTAGTATTATGTTTACCTTCCCTGTTTGAATCGGATATTGTTCGTTGGTTTCAGTTTTCTTTACGGATCTTTGTTATTTATTAATTTAGAAAAATAAATAAAAATAGCCTAAGTTATTACTAGTAACTTTAGCTATCTGTGAGAGTCCCATTAAAATCGGTCCATCAGATTCCTGAAATTAGCCGGAACAAACAGATAGAAAGACAGACAAACATTTTAAATATTATGTTTTTGATGTAAGTACCGTATAAATTTTCATAAGCATTTAGTTAAAAGCTGTTTATTTGAAATTAGAAATAAAGATTTCAATTTTATTTATTTGTGCAGACCGTTTTAATAAAAGAGAATAAAAATTATTTCGTAGAAAAACACAACCGTCCTCAAATAGAACTGTTGTACCTATACATAGATAAACGATCATAGCAATCGCGATTCATTTGCTGTTGGTAATTTAAAAGTTACTTTGCTTATAACCGAAGATATTCATCAGATTCATCAGAACACACACACACACACACACACACACACACACACACACACGCACGCACGCACGCACACAAACACACATAAAATTTCTTATTTTTTGTTTTTGCTTTTGTTTAATATATATATTTTAAGTTTTTTTTTCTGTCGCAATTAAATTAGCATTAACGTTAAAGTCTACTCACCTACCACGGTTCATGTATAGCATTACTGTCTATATGTCTGCACTAAGTGAGTTTTGTTTAATTACGGGTTCTTATTACCTCCTGCGACCACCAGCGATCCACAACCATCAAATATTATCTTGGTTTATGGTGAGAAATAAACGATTATTATTATTTATTTAAATCTTCTTCTTGATCGTTCCCTCACTGCTGAGGATCGTGACCACATATGATTTGTTTCCATTTGGGGCGGTCATATGCGGAGTGGACCGCATGGTACATGCTCCCGCCCGCTGCTTTCTTTACCGAGTCAGACCACTTTGTAGGCGCCCTACCCCTAGCACGTCTGCCGTCCATTTTGCCAAGGATGATTTCTTTCTCCAGATCATGCTTTGTAGACCGCACAATGTGTCCAAAGAAACTAAGGGTTCTTTGACGACAGATTTCAGAAAGCCGCGTGGTGATTCGAAGTTCTTTAAGTATGGACTCATTAGTTCTCATGGCAATCCAAGGTATACGAAGCAATTTTCTCCAATACCACATTTTGAAGGCGTCTATCTTGCAGCTGTCGCGGCTTCTCAGAGTCCAAGTCTCAGCGCCATACAAGAATATCGAGAAGACCAGAGCTCGAACTAAACGCACTTTGGTAGAACGACGAATTCCTCTATTCCTCCAGATCTTATCGAGGTTAGCCATAGCAGTTTTTGCTATACTAGATCTACGGCGGATTTCATTTGTGCAGCCACCGTTGTTTGTTATCAATGACCCAAGATATAAGAATTCATTGATTTTTTCAATATTTAAATAGCGATTATATTTAAATAGCGACCGTTTTTTAAATTATCGCAGCCATGCAAGCGTATATCCATACTAATAAATAAAATTTAAGGGTCTGTTTGTAATTTCAAATTAACAGCTATTCACTAAATGCATATGAAAGTATACACGGTACTTACATAAAAACACAATTTTTAATTTTTCTTCTGTCTGTTGGTTCGTTTGTTCCGGCTGATCTCTGAAACGGCTGGACCGATTTTGATGGGACTTTCACTAGCAGATAGCTAATGTTACAAGGCGTAACTTAGGTTACTTTTTTTAGATATTTTATTGATTTAAATTTTTCGCAGACGAAGTCCGGGCACCAGCTAGAACATAAATATATACGAGTCGAATACAGAATCAACGTTTGAAAAAGTCAGTTAAAAATATCCGTCGATCATCAAATGCATTAATTAGCGCCTTTTACCCATCTCTCTGTGCCAAAGTTCCCTTAATGTCGATAAATTGCTCAATTTAAGTTTAAAACACTCGAACGTGCTCAGATAAAGCCTACTTGTATTCATGTACTCGTAGTTAAAAATACAAGTGTTCATTTCGCAACCGTGCAGGGGCGTAGCTATAAGACATGAGATATTTAAATCAAATGCACATAATACTAATAGTTTTGGGTAACTACTTAAGTGGTTCGTTAAAATTAAGTTACAACGTGACGTTTTACTGGGAGGCCCCATCCAAAAAATTTGCCACGGGTCGAGTTACACGAATCGTGTATTCATTAATTTTATACACAACTAGCGGCTTTCCGCGGTTGCTAAACATAGGACTTTTATACAAAATTTCCAACCCTCATTTTACTCCCTTAGGGGTTAAATTTTGCAAAATCCCGTCTAAGAGACAGTCTAAAAAGTACCCCTATGCAAAATTTGAAACTCCTAGTACTTGTAGTTTCTGGGATTTCGTGATGAGTGAGTGAGTTACCTTTCGCTTTTATATATGGACGATGAAAAGCAATACTGTGTCAAGCCACACGGACTCCATTTTAACGAAATGGCGTCTAAAGATGTCAAACCTATTCTTGATAAATTTTTTGGGGAAGTAAGAATATCTAGCTTTCCTTTTCTATTTTGATAAAAGGTGTAATGAATTAAAAGCAGGTTGGTATAATGAAAAGTTTAATATAATAATAAGTTCTTCTAATGCATGAGATTATCTTATAATGCAAAATATGAATCATAAAATTAAGGACCCTTTTTCTACTTATATTGTTTAGATGATTTTAATACCTACTCCGAATTTGACTTTTTGTAGGTTGACACGTTATTCTTTATCAGCATATAGATAAGGACGACTGCTCTGGTGTAGTGGTGCGGAATGTACCTTTAACATCGACGTTTGCGGCTTCGATCACCGCTCGGGACAGATATTTTATATTTGTATAAATATTTGTTCATAGGTCTGGGTGTTTGTCCTTGTGGGTCCCCACTGTGCCTCGGAGAGCACGTAAAGCTCTCGGTCCCGGTTGTTATCATAATCACCTGATAATGATTGTTACTCTTAGTAGGGATATTATTCTAGTCTCAATGACTACTGGCTTGCCTTCAGGGGTTATGGAGGTCAGATGGTAATTCTTCTGTGTAAAAATCAGTAACTCGTCATTATATGGACTAGAATAGAAAGCAGACCCTGGTATAACCGGAAAAAATGCTAGGTACATGACATGAGCATATAGATAAGGACGAGAGTACTTCGATTTCTGGCAAATTTCATTATAAAATCGCCTTCATTATTTCGAGTTTTGGCACCGAATATATTTACGTAGCACATATTCGTGTGATATTATTTTAATCCACTTTATATTATAAAATAACTGTTCCGTGTTTACGTCGACCGCTTGCTCCAATTGGTCGTGATGTTTTAGCCTGCAATTGGACGTTGATAAGCAATACTGTGTCAAGCCACACGGACTTCATTTTGAGAAAATGACGCCTAAAGATGTCAAACCTATTCTTAATAAATTTGATTGAAGAAGTATATATCCATTTTTTTTTTCAAATTAAAAGCAGTTTGATATAATTAAAAGTATTATCTAAAAATGTGTTTTTCTAATATATGAGAATATTATATAAATTGCAAAATAAGGAACGCAATTGAAATTCGAAACGTGATATTAAGAAACTTTTTATTTAGTTCAGATGTCTTGAAATTTTTTTGAATAATTTGAAATAGGTAGGGTATTAATAAAATACATCAATATCTCCGAATTTGACTTTTTGTGGGTTGACACATTATTGCTTATCACCATCCAATGGTTCTCAAACATCTTTTGAGTCAGATAACCCCCTTTCTACCTGTCAACGTAAGATGATTATGATAGATCCTGAGATAAGCGTGTACAGACAAACGAATTCTTCTGCTCTATATTAAATCAAAATCAAAAAAATACTTTATTCAAGTAGGCTCTTACGAGCACCTTCGAATCGTCATACATGAAAATAACAAAAAAAAAATACATAAATAATGAAGCTACCACCGGTTCGGAACGCAGATTCTACCGAAAAGAACCGGCAAGAAACTCGATAGTTACTCTTTTAAAATATTGTCAATACCTACAACAAATCAAATCAAATCAAAAAAATACTTTATTCAAGTAGGCTCTCACGAGCACTTTTGAATCGTCAATACATGAAAAAACAAAAAAAAATTACATCAAATAATGAAGCTACCACCGGTTCGGAACGTAGATTCTACCGAGAAGAACCGGCAAGAAACTCGATAGTTACTCTTTTAAAATATTGTCAATACATCACAACACAGTTTATGATTACAAATTGATTATTTATCCTGTACGAAATTCAGCATATACTAAGCCCACGCATCTTTATCGTCAACGTAATCTTGTATAGAGTAATATGCTTTAGCTATTAGAGACTTTTTAACATATGATTTAAATCTATTCATTGAAAACTGCAAACATTTCTGGGGGATTTTACTATAAAGACGAATACCTTGCCCCAGAAAGGAAACATTTACTTTGTGAAGTCGAAAACAAGGTGTTATAAGTTTATCTTTCTTTCTCGTGTTAATATTATGTTTATCTCTATTTCTTTCAAAAGAATGAATATTTTTGTGAATGTAAACTATATTGTTATAAATGTACTGTGAATTAATACTGACAGAATTATGGTTACTTATACTTTCCTGTGAATGAGACATTCCTTAAAAAGCAGGTTGTCAACGCAAAAATAATTTTGAAAAGATTATCCGCAATATACAAACATAAACAAATCTTTTTAATATTTACTATAAGTTATTTAAAAATAATTATAAATCTCAATTATAAACAATAACTAACTAATGTCAATTAATACCAAAGAAAAGGATAATTTATAACAAAAGATTGTAGACCTAATCCAAGCCACAAACTAATTTTACTTTTTAAATACCTATTACTATAAATAGACACAGATCTATTTATCTATGTGTTAAACTTTCGCGATTTATACAATTCACAATCACGGTGTACAGTGTGCTTCAGTCAATTCTGTTAAGAATATAGCATTTAAGTAAATATATACTGTATTTTGTCTATGATATCTCATTAATTAATTAATTAATAATATAGACAGTCGTACCCTCTCTTTAGGAACTCGTTCATAACTAGCGTCCCCTCGCGATTTCATTCGCGCTTAACATAGAATTTCATACATACTTTCAATCTCCGTTTTACTCCCTGAGGGGTTATCCCGTATTAGTGAGCACTTACCTCCTAAAGAGAACCCGTATGTAAAATATGAAACTTCTAGTACTTGTAGTATCTGAGATTTCGTGACGAGTGAGTGAGTGATCTAACGCTTATATAAATTACAAGTAAACTACAGATTAGAACACCAGTGATAACATAATGAACGCGTGACCACGACGGATGCAACTCTGTCCAAGCGTCATACAAAAATAAACTCAATATCCATCCCTTTTTTTGCCTTTCCAATATGATAAATATGAAATCTAGTATAAAAATACCTCATATCATTATAATGAAAAAGCTTACTAAAAAATAACTTCTAATAAAAAAAAAAAAAAAAAAAAAAAACAAAATTACAATGCTTTTTTATTATCTATACTAATATTATAAAAATGTAAAGTTGGCTTATTTGTAAGTTTGAATATAGGGGGTAATCTCTGAAACTACTGCTCAAATTTGAAAAATTATTTTTGGGTTGGATAGCCTGTTTTTTGAGGATAGGATAGAGGAATATAGGCTATATTACATTACGCTACGACTCATATGAGCGAAGCAGTAACCATAAACGCGAGGGCAGCTAGTTTTTAATAATAAGGGAGGCAAACGAGCACACAGTTCCACCTTATATAAAGTGCATACTATCCCCCATAATCATCTGCAACATTAGGGCTGCTGTAGATGCATGAAAACCCCTAAATTATAGCGCTTAGGGAAAACCTTAAGAGGAAGATCATTCTACAGTCTACACTAAAATATTAAACTCCATGTTAATGATTCTTGGTTATTTAAAGTACTATTACATTGTACAACCGGAACCCACGCAGACAGAACAACAAAACCTCTTTCCTATAAAAATAATTATTAAAACGTAAAACTTCAAATGTAAAATAAACGCACATTAAACAATTTTGTGTTACTAAAAAAAGTTATGGCAACTTTACGAGTTGAATTATATTTCATTTTCATCAGCGAATTTGATCTTTATGACAGAAGCTAGTTAGTACACGCGACTTGGTTTGCGTAAAATAATTATTTTTAAGTAACCTATTTCTTTGACAAATGATGTCTACTCCGAAGAAATACTTATGATCTATTTCACCACCATCGAGTCTTATTTTCGCAAATCCCGACAATCTATTCATTAAGAACATTTCAACGAGCCCAAACACGATACATCTGCTGTTAGTCAGTGAGGAGTTGGGTTCTAAATGATGTAGCAGCATCAGGCCAATGTTATATAATTATATTATTTTAGTGTCATTGAAGTCACGAGGGAGTGAAAAATCCTTTCAACAACCACAATGCGATGGCTTAATGATTCATTCATCCCGATTACTTCAGCTTTCAAACAAAAAAAAACCGTATCAAAATCGATCCAATCTTTAGGGAGCTACGCTGCCGCAGACAGATACACAGAGACAAACGTAAAATTTATATCACCCCTCTTGTTAGTCGGGGGTTAAAAAAGAACCTCACTTTACTTTTTGGGCCTTTCCAAATTATATTCATATCAAAATTCATTGAAATTCTTTCTATGGTTCAGGCATAACAAGCTAAGAAACATAATATTTTTGTTACATACTAAATCTTATATCAATATTATATAATTACATACTACACCACACAGCTATTGGAGATAAATCAGCCTATGTCCTTCTCCAAGGTCCAACCAGTACCAAAACTACCCTGACCCGACGATAGTGATTTTGACATAAAATATATCTTACAAAAAATGGGGTGGGCCACCATTTATCTCTTAGATGTATGAAAACTATATTTCAACCGCTTCTCAGACGTAGTGAATCTATACTAATATTATAAAGCTGAAGAGTTTGTTTGCTTGTTTGATTGATTGCTTGAACGCGCTAATCTCAGGAACTACTGGTCCGATTTGAAAAATTAATTCAGTGTAAGATAGCCCATTTACCGAGGAAAGCTATAGGCTATATATTATCACGCTAAGACCAAAAGGAGCGGAGCACCAATGAAGAATGTTTCAAAATCGGGGTATATATTCCTATGGAGAGAGCTTACGCTGCGTGCGCTACGTAAACGGTTAAAGTTTCGCAAAAATCGTGTACAACAGAATTGTTCCTTTTTAAAAGTTCTAAAAAAAAGTCCGCGACAGCTTATGTCTATCTTTTAAGGTTAGCTGACTATAACCTTTTTTATGCTAACCAAATTTATTATAAAATAATGCATTATTAGCCCAAAGTAATTATTCCACGCGGACGATGTCGCGGGCGGAAGCTAGTGTATAAAAAAATTACATCAAAATCGGTCAAGTCGTTTCGGAGGACATTGACAACTAACACTGCGACACGAGAATTTTATATATATTATACAGACAGAGTTACTTTCATATTTAGTATATTAGTATGCATGTACATAAACTCTGTCTAATCTCGTAGTTATATACAATACATCGTAAACAATGATTTTAAACGCTCAGATAAAACACAGAGACGTTTTACGACGATAGTAAACACGAACATTTGAACCCTATGTAGAAACTAATAAATTAACTTTATGACAAATGTTTTATTGTGTTTTAATTCGGTTAATAGTTCATTAACGTTGCAAGAAAAAATATGAAACACTCATTTGTATCATTATTGACATACTAAATTACGAGCTCTTCTAATAACGTTATGTAAGATGTGGTCGGTTCTAAATATTATAAACATGCTGTCCCGTGAGGTTTTACTCGCGTTTATGGATACTGCTTCGCTCTTATCAGTCGTAGCGTGATGTAATATCCTATAACCTTCTTTAAAATATGAACTATCTAACACAAAAAGAATTTTTCAATTCGAACCAGTAGTTCCTGAGATTAGCGCGTTCAAACAAACAAAGTCTTCAGCTTTATAGTATTAGAATAGACTTATACTCTCACGTCTTTACTGATAAAATTTTACATAAATATTCTACAATTATGTAAAATACGTCAAAACGCCATTTCTCGTTATGGGTAAACAATTTTCTATCCAATTAGCATATAGCATTTTCTTACCAATGTAAAAAATTGCGAGAGTAATTTATTAATAATGAATGAAATAATTGTATATAAAATTATAGCAATATATTAACATTTCATTTTATTAGAAAATCAAAAGCATTATAATTGTCAGTTTGGTGACATAAACTCGTTATAGCGAAGATTTATCGATAAGAACTCTTGCCAGCACTACGCGGCCCACTTCGCCGCCATTAATAAAATAACGTCATTTTATTATTGGCGCTGGGCTTCTTGTAATAACCAAGGTTCGAATTAAACTACCGTCTGGAATTATTTTTGTATTGTACAAAAAAATGCGTTTTGTATTTTTTAACTTGATTTGTTATATTTAATTGTATAGATATACAATTAGACGCTGATAGGCTGATAAGCTACGCGGATTTCTTTTTGAGAAAATGGCGTCTAAAGATATCAAATCCATTCTTAACAAATTTGTTTGAAGACGTATATATACATTTTCTCTTTTCTATTTTGATAAAAGATATATTTAATTAAAACAGATTTATATAATAAAAAGTTTTATCTAATAAAAAGTTTTTCAAATATATGAATTATTGTAAATTGCAAAATATTGAGCAGACTTTAATACTCGGAACAATAAATTAGAAACTTTTTCCGTAGTCCTTTAGCTTAGATGACTATTTAAATTAATAACTTAAAGCATTATCAGAATACATAAATATCTCCGAATCCGACCTTTTGTAGGTAAGAACGTTATTACTTCTCAGCATCCAATTATACAGTGGATTCTTGATAATTTCGCACTCGTTAAATTGAATCTCTTGATAATTTAAAACATTTCCCCCGTCCTTTGAAAAAATGTCAAAATATTAAATAAAATCCATACTAATTGCTCCCTTAGGTGATTTAAGTTGAAAGAATACTCGCGAGAGTCACGCTGTATATAATTTTTTAATTCTAAAATTTTAATAAAACAAAGGGTAATTGATAAGGTATTTAAGAGTTTTTTAAAAGAAAGAGAAATTACTTGTAATACGAATTCAAAATTTTCAGAATGCAAAACGGAAACGAAAAAATCAAATCACTTTATGGAAAGGTTAACTTTAAGTCAACAAACATAGTTGTTATATTTTATTTTATAGACTATAAACCATTAAAAAAAATTAATAATATTTAAAAAAAAACCGGAAACATACAAAAAGGGTTTCGTACCATCGTCTAAAGTCTACTCGTATGTTCATTATATATTTTAAACTTTCGCGATTTATACCATTCATATTTAATACAACGGGTCTTATCGCGATAACTAATGGTAGTAATACCATTTTATTGCCCGACGTTTCTACGAAGTTGCATTCGTCGTGGCCACGAGCTGACTGTGGTGGTCAGTCAGCTCGTAGTTATCGCGATAACCCGTTGTATAAAATATGAATCGTATGTACATTTATTAAAATCAATGCTGACTGGATATATTCACTGACTGATCGATCAACGCTGAAACTGTGTCTAGAAACATGAAATTTTACACAAACATGCAGTAAGTGTATTAAAGAAGGATTTTTGAAAATCCATCTTCTAAGAAGTTAAAAAGAGGGCTGAAAGATTGTTATGTATCAAATTCCTAAGCGAGTGAATCAGTGGGGACCTGTTAGTATAATAACACAATGTATATAATATATAACACCGTGTACTTGTTAAAGGCACTGTAACGAAATGTAAAAAAATTTTAAACTCGACGTGCCCTTGACCGTATTTCATAATTTGTTGGTACAGCGACAAAAGATACACGTATATACATACGTACTATAAGAAAATTTTAATTCTCTAGTTATTACGGTTACATGAGACATCGCCCGTTGACAGACAGAGACGTTTAAGGTAAGAGCCCCAATGGGCACTTCCGGTACTGAGTTTTAAAAGCTAAAACCTGTCAAAAATATTTAAAATTCAGTTTAGATTCGATCGTCGTAATAATGTGACAATTTTTTATTTTATTTACTATTTTTTTATATTTGACTATTTTGTTATATCTGTAGAAAGAAATGAAGCAGCATAACCATAATACCCATCTTTTTTCCTGCGAGTCTAGGTTTATTAGTGTTGGTGTGATGTGACCTATCAAAATCCTAGAAAGTTTTTTCCAGGATTCTGATTGGTCACAAAATCCTGAAAGGATTTTCTGTTTAGAATTGTGATTGGTCACGTCACATTTTAATGTTGTCTCATTGGCAATCTCTATCTTGACCGATTATCTTTGACAGCTTACTTTAGATGAATCGGTCCAGTCCTCTGTCTATGGCTACAACTATTCTTCCGTAATTGCCTGAAAATGCATAAAAAGAACAAAATTAATATGTTTTCTAATTATTTCCAGTTCTCCTCATGTCTTGGTTCGGAGTGGAGCAAGTGAAAGGGAACTCCTGCATCAGGACTGGTAATACGCGATATTTAGCGTCGTGTGGGCGTAGCTGTCAAACTGTTTAGTGTTGTGCGTTGGATATCGATATCGATACTTTACTAAAAACATGTTTTTTTTTCTTTGCATATTTTTGTTTTGTTATTTTAGTTATTTATTGGCTTTATTAATATAATTGGTTGCTGTTTATTTTTTATTTGGCTTTATTTTAATTTTGAAATTGGATGCGTAATTTTTTCGTTGAAAAATTGTCGTTAGAAAAAGGGTTGTTCGTTATTGTTTATCGATATCGATGTCGTTAATGATGTTTGTTTGTGTTTGAGTGTCCATAGGAATGTGTGTTAAGTGTTTAAAGAGAATGTCTAAATTGTATGCATGACGTATTTTTCTTTCTCCTAAATTCCGAACACAGCAGAATTGGTACTTTACAACACTCAAACATATTTCCTGTGAATAACTGATTTTTTAAAAGTTTTAATAATAAAATAGAAAAAATAGTTTAAAAAGTAGATGTATAACAAAATTATCATTGTTTTTTTTAATGATCATTAAACTGAATTAAATATAATTATTCTAGTTATCGATTAAGAATCATTAAATAGAAATAAAATAGTGTTTTAAATATTCTGAAAATTCGAATAGATTTAACAAACACATTGGCATTGTCATTTAGTTCAATTTTATTAGTTGTAGAAACAGGAACTAAGAAATTAAAATTAAATAAATGAAAAATTGGAAAACTTCGGATCTCATCGGATAGTAATTTCGAGAAAGATATTGATGTCATTATTTTTTTTCTAAATTGTAACAAAACGACTGGTGTATTCTGTAAATATTTATACAAAATTAGTTGTAGCAAATTAATTAGTTTTTTTTCTTTTTTAAATCGCCCAGTCTACGGTTTTTGTTATTCAGTTATTTACAGGAAGTGACCCCTTCTTTCGTACTACCAACTATTAGATTTGTGTAGTGTGTGTGTGTTTTCTTTTCAGTATTATTTTTTTTATTTTTTACTAATTGAAGCATGGATTTTCAGCATTGTGGACACTAAGTCTGAGTCCTCTTGTTCAGGCGGAATGCCAAAGTGAGTACTTATTTCCTATGAATAAAACGCTAAGCTTCTTTTGAGCATTGAGCTGGCAACATCGTCGATTAAATTTACCATACTCATAATTGTTAGAAACATTCTTAACAAAATGGCGGATACTTTGAGAGTATTTCATAATATGTTTAATGGGTCTTTTGTGTAGTACTTTTTATTATATTTTATTCAAGTAAGCTTATGAAAAGTAAAATAAATCTTAATAAAACCTTAAATTACGATAAAACCCAATAAATATATCGAATTAATAAACACAAACTTTTCTATTGTCTGTACAAGAATTTCTTTAGAGCTACAATTTTTAAGGTTATATAACGTATAAAAGTCGCACTTAAATTTTTTATATACCTTGTAATTGCGAGTAATTTAAAATTAATCGACGATATGTTTTAAATGTCGCTTATATACTAAGCTATGTAATTATTTCTAATACATGTGCTTAATAAAATATGAAATAAAAATAATTTCTCCTCCGATACCGTAGACTGGGTATTAATTATTAATTATCTAATAATTTCACCGCTTTTTTTTAAATATTTTAATAATTATCATATTTCATCCCTAAATATATCGATTACTAATATTATGCCCCGCAGTTTTATTTTCGTCACGGTATTTGCCAGATTGTTTAACATTAATAACTCTAGCTCTACCCCTATTAGGGTTGCCAAATGACCAGGAAATTCGAGATTGTCTTGTCCCATGTCCAGGAATTAAATTATACTGCCCCAAACCCATACTGGTTTTACATAAAGGATTTTTCTAACATTAGCTGTTTCTTTAATGTGAGTAAACAGACGTAAATATTTTTTAGTTTCTTTTTTTTACCTTTTCGATAATTTTTAACTGAAATGCCGTTCAAAACTTACTAAATAATTATATTTATTTTTGGTTTCTTTAAGTTTTACAGAAATATATTTATTAAGTAGTGAAATTGACCCGGAAATTATGAACTTGTCTGACAACCCTAAATCCTATAGATCTTACTAACTACCCCTCGCGGTTTCATTCGCGTTTATGATTACTGCTTCGCTTCTACGTGTCATAGCATGATGCAATATAGCCTATAACCATCCTCAATAAATGGACTATGTAACACAAAAAAAAATCGTCATGAATAGTTTCAGTGATTACTCGAAACTTACAAACAAATTTTACCTCTTTATAATATTAGCATAGATTTTGATGTGATTCCAATGTTTAAGCTATGTTACTGTTAAATTTCATCAAAATCTGTTCGGTAGTTTTTGTGTGTAAGAGGGACAAACATCCAGACATCCACAGATCTTCACAAACTTTCGTATTTATATAAAGTATAAAAACGTATTATACGTACATATTTATAAGCTATCAATAGTGTTTATTCACCATGTGGTCAATGTACCTATATGCTCATTTGCCCGCTTTTTAATCTATAAAAAAGTCTATATATTTTTGAAATCAGACAAGAACTTTCAAACTTTAGCGCGTTAAAAAATACAAAATTAAAGCGTTGTTTGGTTCCTCAATATTGATAAATGACAATTCACATAGAAATACTATTTATTTTTAAGTTAAATTTAAACTTAGACAACTGGAAACAAAATTTACTCTTAATATCCTAACCCATTATAAGGAAGCTTGCCACCAATTTTTTTCGGCTAAACCCATGGCTATGTTTAACAAATGCAACATTGCTTGTAAAAGGATTTGCAATTATAATTGACATGAAGCACATTCATATGCCATTTTAAATCAATAAACAGTCACTTTACTACACGCGACATTTTGCCCTGGTTTTATAAAGAAAAACTAAACCTAACGTGCGCCTTTGTCTAGCTACATTTCACTTTATTCTCCCCTTTTATGACAAAGACGTTGGACGTTATAGAAAGATGCCTTTTTATGAAAATAACGCACTATCAACGAGGCGGGAATTACACTTATACGTTTCCTCTAACTTTCATAAAGATTTACATAAATTGTTTGTTATTGCTTTACAACTTAAAGAATTTACTGTCAAATTTACCGTCAAAAGTAATTTTATATCAATTACGAGGGTCAAACTTACAAGAATAATTTTCACCTTAAGTGATCACCGATGGACTTTTGTAGCACCAGATGTGATACAAATGCATTGCTGGTTTTAGAACTAGAGAAAGTAAGGGCCCTTCTTTTATACTTCCGACTCTCTCACTCACCGTACCAAACTCGTGGGGTACTTCCCCGACATAATCCATACACAATCTGTAATCAATAGGCTACAGTTTATATCTTTGGCTCTTCTACAGTTCATGCTTTACTAATATTTTAAAGAGGTAATTTATAAGTTTGTATGTAGGGGGTAATCTCTGAAACTACTGATCCCATTTGATAAATTCTATATGTGTTGGATAGCTTATTTATTCTGGAAAGTTATAAGCTATATTACATCATGCTACGGCTTGTAGGAACCGCGAGAGGCGGCTAATACGTCATAATATTATCATTAAAAACCATATAATATGTCTTACAACTGAACTCCGCCCACGTAATCGCCTGTCATACCATCCGCGTATCTTTTACGTCATAATGAGGTACGTCAAACTGAGCCGCACTAAAATGACATGATTTCCAGTGTTAGTCAGGCTCTATTAAATATCAATTATTTTTGTTCACAGCTTTGCTTGCGTTGAATTTGGTTTCTCCATAGAAATTTTGGATCCCATTTTATCGCTTTAGGGGGTGAATTTCGGAAAAACCTTTCTTAACGGATCCCTGATATATCATAATAATTATCTGCTTGCCAAATTTCAGCGCAATCGTTAAAATACGTACATAATTTATAAAACTAGCTCCCTCTTGCGCTTTCACTAGCGTTTGTGACTTCTGCTTCGCACCTATGAGTCGTAGTGTGATGGAATATAGCAGTTTCAAAAAACACTCCCTACTTACAAACAAAATCTCTTTATAATATAAGTATAGATAGATAGATGTGGACAATTTACCCTTAGCTAGTCAGTTTTGGAGGTTCTAGGATAACAAAGGAGTAGCAGCCAATTTTAGCCCACTTATCTCAGCTCCTATTCTTTCTGGCTCGATCGGGGCAGTACCTCACTTTCACGGAAAAACGACGTAAAGTAAGAAGAGGCAACATCAGAAGACCTGTCTGTTCGTTTGTCAGTTTATCTATAAAAAATAATCAATTGTTTTATTGTTAAAACATTGGAACCTTTAATAATTAGGATGTATCCATGGTAATTGAAGAATATGTTTGTTTATATATTATAGGGAAAAATTTGAAATAAAACAAAATTTTTTAATCTATATTGTGAGAATCTCCTTTCATATGAGGGCCACAAAGCTGTAGCCCCACATGCCCTACATACCCCTCATGCCTTTCCATAAATTAACCCCTAAATTTAACCACTTACAGCAAGAAACCAACCTCAATAACATTTTTATTTGCGTCAGTTTTTCCATCCTACAAGTTCACGCTAAGTATATTATTGGCGTTCGCTTATTAAAAAAACTCTACAAAGGTTTCCTACACGCTATTATCAAGTAGAAAAATGCTTGTTTACAAGACTCAGTCGTCCGATGAAAACAGTTTAGCACTTAGAGCTTATCGATAATAGGTTTACGATAGTGACGTGTGGCACATCACTAAATCAATTAGTGACGTTTTTTTATGTTTTAAACTAAGAGCTAGGAAATGAATATATCTTGCCTTTAGTCTTCCATGCGATTAAAAAAAGAGGAGATTTTTAATTTGTTACATAAAAATAAATATATATTTAAAATGTCTGCTACCTCGTACATATATTTTTTTTATTTAAAAGGGGACTTATGCAAATATTTTTTAATCAAAATAACTGATAAGTATATCATTTAAGTAAACAATATTACGTACCTGTTTTACTTTTGAAATCGAATCCGTTTTTATTTAAACTAGAAGTCGCTTCATTTGTTCAGTAATTCATTAAACTTTTAACCAATTTCAAGATTGACCACAGATAATCTATTCTCAATTTGACCACAGACTATAATAATAAACAAAAGAGTATATGTGTGTGTATCAAACACGTGGTAGTACGTTATATTTTTTTTTATATGTATTAACATATAGAAATCGACATGTATTTTTTTTAATTAGGTACTTCAAAATGAATTATGAATCATAATAATAAGTGGGTTATGAATTATAATGAAGGCGAACAGCTCGCGTGACGGGGTCGCGTAAGTTTTGCATGTGAGGTATTACTTGGTATGAAATTATAAATCTCGCTCGTAAGAAATCCGACACAAAGGCTGTGTAATGTGTGATTAAGTTTTATATATATTTATAATTAAAATACATTGACGGACAGACGACAAGAATTTAAAAAAAGGAACTAACTTCAAAAGTACGTAGTCAGTAGTAAATTTCATCGACATTTCAGTGACTTGGACACCGCTTTTTTCTTAATTAAAAAATAATTATTGTGTTTTTGTATTTATAAGTATATAAGTTTTCCTAGCCCATTTTGGACCCAACTCTTAAAATATTAATTCTAATCATCAATTTGCTAAAAAAAATCCTTGTTTTTTTAAATTTCAAAAAAAAAAACAAATTTTTTTTCAAGACCAGTAAAATATTTCTTTTTATTTTACTTCATAAAGATATGGTTTTGTCCTTATTCTAGATCCCCACCTTCTACAACAGTACCTGTTTGGACTACATTCATTTTATTATTCAATTTACTATTCAATGTTTTATTACTTTTTTAAATATTTATTTCTGTTTAAACATAAAATGTAAGTAAGTACTTTCCTTTGGCAACACCAATCGCGCCATTATCACTCGGCTCCGCCTCTTATATAATTATTTATTGCGAATAAAGTCATGAAACACTAGATCATGTATTTTGTAAAATAAATTATTGTGTGTATTGTAAAACTTTTATTGGAATGAACTTAAAAGCTTCTGCTTAAATAAAGCTTATGCGCTATACATGCTTCCGCGCCGTATTAAGACGTAAGCTGTAGCCAAGCTATGTATTAGTTATTAAGCTCAGAAAAATTACCATAAAAATAATTTAAGTGTGTTTCAATATAACTCATACTGGCCAGTGGGTTGTATTATACATGTATTGACGCCAAAACTTAATAATAATACTTAAAATTAATTAAAATTAATAATAAAAAATTTTGTACTCTAAAACGTGTATTATTACGTCACACAAGAACAAAATGGCGTCGATATATGGCGTCATTTCACTAACCAGTAAGCTGGATTCTATTTCATTACCCCATTTTGCTTTAAAACTTTTTAGTCGCAATTTCATTTATTTCAAAATGCTCATAATACAATAACTATCTCATATACAATAACATAAATTCTAATAAATTAAGTTTCATTAAAATCGATTAAAGGCCCATATAATCTTAATTTTTAAATTATTATTATCTATTCGCTACGTACAAATGCTTTGGTTTCCTAGGAAAAAAAAGAAAACGTGAAATTACGGACGTAATATTATGGGCGTAATAATTATTTATGTTGCGGTGTCAAAAATCTTTTTCTAAGAAGCTGTACCCCTACTGCTTCTTTAGCCAAAAATTACATTCTAGGTTTTGCTCTCAGTCTTTCGTAAAGATTTACATAAGTTCTTTGTCAATGCTTTACATCTGAAAGAATTTACTGCAATCTCCATCTTGTTTTCTCCACTCCACGTGACAAGACAAAGAATTAAATTCAAGAATTTACTGTCAGTGCCTTATTTTTGACAGTGTGGCTTTCGTTAGGTTACCTAGGTAACGCTTACCAGGCTTCAAAGTTGTTTTATATCAATAACGAGGGTAAAACTTACAAATGTAATTCTCGCCTAAGAAAATGTTTGATACATCAAAAGACATAATCCAGCCTATAATGACAGGCAATATCATCCTAGGTAACCAAAAATTAAATAGGTAATAGATTAAATCACGCAGCCAATCCCAGGGACAAAGAGATATGGACTGGACATAAGCCTCCAAATTGTCCACTTTATAGAAAGAGACGAATTTTGTTCGGTGATTATATCTGTCCTTTTTTCTCCTAGAATTGTTAGTGCTGGCGACACTGGCGTGACCATTGACCAATCAGAATCCTGAAAAGACAAACAATTGTGTATTCGTTTCTCTTTCGCATTTTCTCGATTTTATTTTATAGTCCATATCTCCATGTCTATGATCGCAACACATGCTGTCAGATGCGGGACACTAATCAATCTTTGCTTTGACATTACTGAGCCATTTAAAACAATATTGATCTGTCAATAATATCACAGGTTCCGCTAACGCTAGGTGACGCCACTGTTCACATAACAAATAATATGATTTTCAAAATAATTTTCATTAATTAATTTCGGCATAGACTATCGTAGAATAAAGACGGTTCTGTATTTATGTCACAAAAATAGCGATGTGTATTATATCGACTGGAATTATCGATAAAGTCATTGATTATATTTTATGGTCAATACATATCACGTATTTTGTTTACTGTTTTAATTTAAATCAAAGAACTAAATTATTATTTAAATAAAGGTTACGTTTATTTATTTTTACTAAGCAAATCATATAACTATTTTTTGTGCCGAAATATTATACTAACACATATAAGTCACAAAAAAATAAAGTTATTTGTTCTAATTTTTAATCTTACCTAAATATTAAAACATATACATTGTGGTTTTTAATTGATTCTTGCGTCAATTAATAAAACACAAAAGAAACAGAATCGTCCTTGTTCTAAGATTATGACGACATAATAACAACTCCATTCGGCTCGGCTTAACAAAATCATAACTAACTTCATGTTACTACAATTCTTAGTATTGCAATGTTAACATGCATTTCTGCTCCCGACAGCCCGCCAGATATACTGTTATGAGTGTGACAGCTGGACGGACGCGCGCTGCAAGGACCCGTTCAACTACACCGCGCTGCCGCGCGACCAGCCGCCGCTGCAGACCTGCAACGGCTGCTGTGTCAAGATGGTTCGATATTCCAAGAGCCGTAAGTTCTTTATGACAATTGTTAATACAAAAACTGATAGTAAAGTTTAAGCGGGGCATTTAAAAAGTGAAAAGGTAATTAATTTCTCGTTGGGTATTTCTGGTAATTCTCCGAGGATCTTGTTTAGCTACGTGGCTGAAGAGTTAAGACCCTTAAGCTTATGAAACTATTATACTCGCAAACTAGTAAGTGTACAAGAATTTTCTTTTCTTGAGTAGAAACTAACAAACCTTACAAATAAATATGAAGCTATAATCTTAGTCTTTTTAACTTAGTAATTTTCTTAACGTCATCTATTGACACTTTATTTAAATACGTTGTGTTAGTTTCCAAAAAATCTAAAATGGTATAGAGTATTAAGTATTATATATTTTGTATATTTACCAATAAAAATAATACTATATCGTTTTGGTCATCTATTGAATCTTTTAGGTAATATATCTAATTTCATACTAAACTAAATCCTTCCTTGAAGAACGAACCTTCGAGTAGAATCTAGCCCTACTTAATTCTATGATTGCAAAAGATTTTTTTTTGTTATACTCAGTAATCGGTGAACATACATAAAAAACTAACCCGACGTATTAAGAAGGTTCTTCTTTTTTGGGAGTTGTTTAAAAACAGGCAGTTACTCTATAAAGAAACTATTTCGTTCCAGCGTACGAGGTCGTCCGTCGAACGTGCACGTCGCAGCTGCAGATAAACCTGTTCATGGTCGATCACGTTTGCATGATGGAAAGTACAGGCACTGGTCACATGTGTTTCTGCGAGGAGGACATGTGCAACGGCGCATCGACTGTCGACATCACGCTGGCGTTGACAGCACTAGTGTTGTTAGCATGTGCATGCTGCAGGTGAAGTAGGACGCTAGTTACCGCTAGAGGGCGTCGATCGATCTATCGGGATTTTCTTACTTGGTGACGTTAACGTTTATCGATAAAGTTTTGATTCGAATCAAAATGTCGATCGACTCGACGCAGCCCTAGTTATTTAATTACTATCTTCGTCCAATTGTAGTTAGTAGTATAGTTTTTGGAGGTGCTTAGTTTTCACAGCGCAGTATTAAAGTTTAGCGGAGGCGTTTATCTAACAATTTTTCTAATAACATTCCATTAAATACATGAAAAGTCATCATTTAATATAAAGTACCTTCTACGGACATTGGCGTAGCTAAAGTTTTAATTTGTTTTTCTACACATTAGAACAACTATTAGAGATATGTATAATAAGGTAAAAAACTATATTTTTTTCTTGGAAAACTATAAAAGATTTTTTTGTTTATTTTTTTGGTATGTCTTAAGTTTGATCGTGACATCTCAGTCACATTTTGGTTACGCCAATGAATGTCGGTTACAAAAAAATAATCGTGCAAAACCACTCGAGCTAATTTCTTAATAAAATTCGTCAGAATCACAACGCTTAACAAAAAACGTCATCTCATCCGAGACTCATATGTGAAAACTAAACGCTTGAATTATTTTTCATCTAACTTTCCAATATTACGCTAAAAATTAAAAACGACTATAATTATTATGTAATAAAAAATATCTTAGTTAATTTTACAAATATTTCAGACTCGTAGCGTGTAAATAGTGCTGTCACATGGTGATGTGACTGATTAATATCGATAACTGATACTTCGCGACGCTTCTAACTTATTGGTCCAATTTTTAGACCAACTTGAATTTGCTCATAGACGCACTCTATAGACGTGAAGCACTATGTAGGTAGAAAATAAAATTTAAATGACTTCGAAGCGACGAGAACTAGCGAGAACTGCCGCGTAAGTAGTCGGGTAATAAGGATTATAGGTTAGGTTTCAAGAATAGTTTCAAAGGTGATATAGAAATTATAAATTTCGTTGTAATACGTGAGGATAATGTCGTGATTTATTAGATTTCGATTTAGAATTTATATATCGTGAAGGAAATGTATTCAGATCAGCCGCCGGTTTACGAACAACTGCCAGATTCGAAAAAAATCTTCCATTCTGTGTTCTTATATTGAGAAATTAGGTGTAATCCCAACGTTCGACTTCCAAGTTAGAGTTTTGATTGTCCCTTTCATTTTCCACGATGCATTTCCTACTCTTTTTATAAAATAGTAATCAATGTATTGCACAGATTTAACAATATATTCTGCGTAAAGCATGTTTTGTAAAAAATTGTATTGAGACCAACATCCAGAAAAAACCTTAAGGAGCCTAGTTATTTTTAGTAGCTTTTGGATATCTTTATTATGTTTAGTTATTTTCGATTTTCTAAGATCTCTTTTCCCTCGTAAAGTCAAGTACAGTCAAGCTTAACAGTCTCAAATGTAAAAATCCAAATAAAAATTCGTGTATTATACATTTTTTTGTCATAATTTGTACAATATTTTTTTATTCTACATATCGTTATAATAACATCTTAATGACAAAATTATACAAAAGACGAAGCAATATATCTAATATGAGTAATAGTCCTATTTTTAAAGGGTTTATTTAGTATCTTAAGTTTTCTTCCTTATCTACCACATAGTAAACCTAATTATAACATGTCATTACGCTCATAATTAAGTTAGTCATAAAAATGTTAAATATAACCACGAAATGGGTTATTTTTTGGTAATAAGTATCTAATTAAATTGTCACTTAACCTAAAGTCAGTCTGAATATATTTCCTTATCACGTAACATCGAGTGAGATGCAGAATTATTTTCCTCAGTTCACCTGCATTTTGTACCTATGAAAGTACAAACAATATTATTAAACAATATATTAAGATACCGAAGGCATCGCCGTGATAAATATATTAATCAGATTCCTAGACGCAATAATAAAGCGTTTTGTAATTGATTCAATGCATTGCGTTAAATAGGTTAGGTTTAGACTAATGCTAGATACTAGTCGAGGCTACGCGTACATTGACCTCATAATTATAGTTAATTATAAATTAATTTAGGAACGTAAACACCAAATAAATTTAATTGTTAATATCGTATGTAGAATAATCGTTAAGTTTTACGTTTAGTTTCATTTTTTTATATATAAAATATATTGTAAATTACGTAAATATAACAAACATTATGATATTTAATATAATTAACTCCCTTCCTATGATAAGCGGTTAAATATATATGAAGAAATTCGTTTTAATAATTCGTAATGTAATCATAAATAAATTAAACGTACTAGGCTGAATAAAATGCTCGCGGATTTTATCGACAATTTTTTATCGATACCTTGAAAGCTCTACGCTTTGTAACATACGTTCAGCGATACGTGTTCGAAAAGAGAAATATTTTACCTAATTTATTTATAATATAGAATTATTAATAAATAAAAAAATATATCAACGTATTATATAATTATAACATGAATTATTTTATGTTTAGAAACAAGAAAAAAAACTCAAATATTATGCTACTGCCATACAAGTCAGCCTTGAAAGAAGCGTTTTCGATTTATCAAATATGTGAACCTAGATTAAGCAGATGTTGCTAGCGTAGAAAAATGTTCGCTGTAAAATCAATTTATATACGATATTGATTAATTTATGACGATAAATTTGAAACATAACATAAGTTCATGTTATAATAGCGATATTAATATATTCAAGACTCATTGCATGTTCAGTTTAATTCGAATGCGATGAAGATGATTTTAGCATGGACACTGCACCGTAGTTGGGCCTCCCGGCACTTTGTAAGCAGGTCTGCCAACATCACGATAAAAAATACATTTGAATATATCTAAAAGTGTTAGATTTTTTGAAAACATATTTGAAACCAAATAAAATATGAAATTCCAATCTTGAAGCATAAAAAAATAACATTTCATTGTTATATATTTTTGTTGCCATTTTGAATTTAAATATAGAAAAAATAATAAGCAACTAAAGAGTTCTTAATACTTTTTTTAATATAATTCAGTTGGCAGACCTACATTTTTAAATTTGACAGCTATCTTTTTTAACAGTTGTCACTGTAAAATTTGAACACTAAGGCACGATAACGTTATTTGAAAACGTTAAAACCGTTATTTTCATAACTTAAAATAACGACACTAAAGTATGGTTATTTTTATTAATGTTTTTATTTTAACACAATCAGTGCGCTAGTGTTGACTTTACTTTAATACTAGTAATTATTTAAAATTGTTAACAATAAATTAAAATTAACTCGCTTTAATTTACTAATTAAATAGTATAAGAATGCTATGTATCGTTGAAATATGTTTTTTTTTTAATAAAATTAACGGCTTCGAAACGCCGTTGAATGTAAGAAGATTAGTCGTAAGACTTTTTTTAAGAACGAATCAATTAAAAAAGCTTACAAAAGCATCTTTAATACATAGAGCTCGGTTTAATACCTCCGTACCGCAAGTAGCAGTTTTAACAATCTTCGATAACATAATTTTTTATCATTATTTTTTAAAATAACTTTGCATACATTGACTGGCGAGAATTTCGCTGGAGGCGCAGCTAGTAATGTATGGTAGAAAATTATTATATCGAGAACTATTAAAACTAGGTACTGAAAAAAAAGATATTTCAACAAATATTTTCTATTCTCTTCACTTCGCGATTGCATATCACGCATAGAAATTTAGCTGATTCTAAATTTTATAGGCTATTAGAATAACATATCTTTCGCATTGGGCATGTGCCACGCGGATGACCTAAGGACCTAGGTGACCTAGAATTAAGCATGTATTTTGACGATTCAATAACGAAATGCGTGGCCATAACGATTTTTCCATTAAAATTCTCTATTCCATTGTACTATAGGCACAGAACGGGTTGTGTTTCGTCTCTGTCTCACATATGTTAATGAGATACGTGAGAAAAGGATGGCAGATTGCTGTCATATGTTTGACAGTGACGAGGCACGACCAGGTAAATAACTAGGACTATCACGTTACTTCTACATTGATTCACGTATATTTTATCTTGATATCACCTGTAGGAAAATTGTTTTGGCGACGTTTGTGTATTTTTGTTGAAAATATAACACTATATGACTTTTTGAATAACGTTATTGGGTACGTTTTTTTCTCCTAATGGAATGTAATGCACTAATTCACTTACCAGCTGATCGCTTAAGGTGAACATGTTATCACCAGTTGTGTCGACAATTTTGTTTTCGGTTTTGGAATATGCGAACTTTAGTACTCATATTTTTGTTAAAATCGTTCAATTTGATTATTGTCACGAAATACTTCATACTCAAAAACGTTTTAAATTTATTGTGTATAAATTTTAATATTATAGATTCCTGGCAATTAGACGAAAACATGGAATAGTATAAAAAGATCTTTCTTTCCGTTTTTTTTTCAATTTCCGCATCTCTCATCTGCAAACTATTATATCAGTGTTAACCGAAATATTGTATGGACTGTTTTTCTGTATTCGAGTTCCGTTAACGCGACTATGAGAGATTTAGAGACTTACTTCATTCTGTATTTTAATTATCCAGTCTCTTGATAATCTACATTGTCAATATATTACGTTATTTTGAAATCATCCTAAAACTGAAACTATACGAGAATATCGCATTTAATCGCATATTCCAAATATCGAAACTAGGAAACAATGTGACCTGTTTGTTGATATTTTCACATGACATTCGTTGATCTGAAATGAAACAATCCCAAATAATTAGAAATTAAAAGAAATGGTGTAAAAACATTTGCAGTTTTTTTAATAAAATTTTACACATGATATGTTACGGTGTTCTTCGATGTAAAAACACCCATATTTGTGTTTAGTTTTATTATTAAGACAGTTTATGTACAACGGTTTAGTTCTGGCTTTTGAAAGTTACAATTAAAATAAGATTGTTGCAATTATGAAAATGGCGCCCAGTGTGGGACTCCAACTTGTATTAGATTTCGTCATAATTATATTAATTTTGTACTACAAAGGGCTTCCTGTAATTTTCCAAATGATTAAAGTATTGCTATTTTAATCGATATTCAAAGTTTTGCCAATGTTATATTATTTTCCTTAAATATGGTGAAACTTATAGCCAATGAATTCCGTTAAATATACTTAAAACTGCAATGAATTGTTTCATTTACATGAATATCGAATATCGAATTTCTATGTTTTATCAATATATTTAGATAATACAATCTAAATATTTGGGATTTTAACCGATGATGTAAAAAAAAACTTTAAAAGTAACGAATAACTTAAATGAATATAACTCATTGAACATTATTTTTAATGTTGAATTCGTTATTTAAATATCGAAGCTTTTGAAGTATTATTATATTTTAAATTTCATTAAATATTTTATGAAACAATTGTATATTTATTTAAAAACCGTTATCGTTGTGTATAATAATTTTATATTAATGTTGACTTAGTATATGTTTCGAAATTCAATCTATGACCAGTCTTAATGATACCTCGCATCGACGCAGAATATTCTAGACCAGGGATCACCAAGCAGTTTAATTTGGAGTCCGTTACTTTTCCCCCTTTCTGTGTTACTTGACCCAGTAAACATCTCCAAACTTCACATTTGTTTACATTCTTAAGTATATTGTTTAATATCAACCAAGTAAATATACGTTATTATATAAAGTCGAAGGATGAGGGGATAGGCAACGGACCGCAATGAACATGATATTTAAAAAAGCGGACCCTTTGTAAACCTAATTGATGGTCCCTGTACTAAAATCTCTAGCTATCTCGTTAAAGTGTGAAATGTCGGATTGTAGTAGATTCAAAATAACGGATTGTATCTCGAATCACATCTAAATAATATTTTTTGTTTTGAATTAATGTTTCAATTGTTATGTAATTATAAATAAGAATATTTAGTTTTGTTTACAGATTATAAATTGTTATTGAATATATTTTGAATTAACGTTATATTTTAAGATGTTTATTTTACCATGTTTTCATGTAAAGGTTTTTAGTAACTTACTATATGAGTTATCATGTTATGTACTTAGTTAGTTAAACTTCAAATATACATATAAAAATAAAGTTTAAAACTGCTAAAAAATAAAATCAAGCTATGCACTGTTCTTTTTTATTTTTATTTTGATAGCGAATATCTGCAACATTCAAATATTTTCAGTCAAATACTCAATGATCAGCAATGGATTTATTTAAAATAATATTATTATTCATGAAGCGATTTTTGTGATAAAAAAAAAACAAAACACACTTATTCGCAATTCAATCGAAAATTTAATTTTGATAACGATTCTAAGCGGTGCAGTGATAAATTGTAGTTAGTCTCGTTTCGTTTAATTAATAATGTAAATAAAATACAAATTATATCAAGACGGCATTTACCCAAACAAGTTAGCTGACAATAAAACTGCAGTATTATTTCGTAACCTTGACGTTTCATAGCTTCATACGCTGTCGTCTTAGCAGATAAAAAATGTAAAATGAAAATTTAAAAAAAAGTAATATTATGTTATAAATTATATTCAGTTATTGAATAAAAATTCCAGTCAGGAATAAAAGTACTTATTTTGTTAATTATGCCGTCGTCATATCTTATAGTGCAGAAAATTAAAATATCAGATACTTAATGAATTATATACACGTGTAACACCATCCTCACTTGTGTTAAATTTTTCGTATGTTCTGACAAACTAAACTAATCTGTTGACATTTGAGGTTTTATTTTAAAAATGGAGTCTATCACTTGGAGTTAATTTCGTTAACTTACTTTTTTTAATTATTAAAAATTGGATTGTAATTGAATTAATACGTTTGGATTTTTCGTCTGCTAAGGAGATGTAAGTTTCAATGCAACTTTTATTTTCAATTATTAAAGTGCCATATTTATAGATATTGTTACTGTTTGTTTTATTTACAAACCCTTAATACCTAATCTTAAGTCTTAGACGCGAATTACATATGTAAGTTTTACTCTCCAGACCGATACAGAACAACTCTCTAACCTAATAACAAACACATCGTAAGTAGTTACGAAAGCTGTGAATGTCAAAAATAAGGCACTGACAGTAAATTCTTTCAAATTTAAAAGAAATGATAATTTTTTAATTGAACAAAACTTACAATTGTAATTCTCGCCTTATACATGAAATTGCAGCATATTATATATTTATAAAAAAAACATTTAAAATAAACCAACTTCTGCTATTTATATACTATGAAATATCTTTACACGGAACCGGATCGATTAGCACAAAAAAAATCGTCAATTTAATTTAATTTTTAATCTACTCCATATAAGTAGTTATGAGTATCGTATTCTGCTCCCAATAAATTTGTTTACTAAGACCGAAAACAAAGAATATACGATGTCTATTTTATTACACCGTGTAAATCAAGTTGAGATTTATTGGCTTGTAAATTATTAACCGTACAACACAAACGTTTAATGTGTCGAATATTGAAAAAACATAACCAGTTCACGAGCGATTTAAATATAATTTATTAACCGACTTCAAAAAAGCTTCTCAACACGTAGCCTCAGAACCCATTTCTTAACCGATTTGAAAATATTAATTAATAATTAAAAATTAATTAATTTTTATTCTTAAGGGAATAAAAATCAATATTTCTTCTATACATAATGACCGTGACCAGAGCGGGGAATAAAGGGAAATAGGGAAGAAAGAAAAGGTATGGATGAGTGGGTTAGGCTTCCGACTGTCTCACTTTCTATTCTTGTGTTCTGCTGCCCTGGTCGAGCCGACTACACCTAACCTCTACAGTAAAAATAAAACAAATTGTCACATACAATAATGTATTTAATGCTGTAATACATGAAAATATTTGTCTATTTTTTTTTATAAATACATTTTAGATTATAATAATTTTTATATACAGATATATAGAGGGCTATACAGGAGAGGATATTTTATAGACTTTGAAACCAATGATTAATCTGGTAATTACGTACAAGCGACATCTAGCGGCTTTTAGCCCATAACTGTAATTAGAGTGATTGGAATAAAAACCTATATGTAATGTATAAGGATATTACTTACTTTATTATATATAAAGAAATCACTGAAGTTTTTTAAACTTTAAAAGTAAAAATATTAATTTAAAGTCATATAGATAGTTACAAGTATAAAAATATGATTTGAACACTTATATAAGCCCACAGAATGCTTAATCATTATTAAACAGTGTGAAATAAATATATTGTGGATGCTGATAAGCAATAATATGTTAACCCACATTCAAATTCGGAGATATTGATGTATTCTGATGTTGCATCACGTATTTAACATTATTAATAAAAAATTATAATAATCTAAACTAAACAAGTACGGAAGAAGATGTCTAATTGTAATGTTTAGATTATTGAAGTGTGTTACATATTTTGCAATATGTAAAAATCTGATATATTTAAACACTTATTTTTAGATAAAACTTTTCATTATACCAATGTACTTTTAATTCATTTAATCTTTTTATCAAAAAACAAGAAAAAGCTGAATATATAAGTCTTCAAACTAATTTATTGAGAATAGCTCAGACATGTTCAGACGCCATTTTCTAAGTATGAAGTCCGTGTGGCTTGACACAGTATTGCTTATAAGTATCCATTTAATAATAAGATACGTCATAAATTAAGACAGATAAGAAGGATTGAGAATAGGCGCAACTATCCGACCCATATCTTATATTATAATTTTATTTATTTTATAAGTTCTAAGTTTCAGTGATTTCTAGTAAATACACATACCAATCGTATTGGTCGATATTATAAGTATTACAATTAGTTAAAGAGTTTCTAGTGAACAATGAACACGCAATGTGGTAACTTACAAGACTATGTTGGACGAAGACAACCGAAAAAGCATTTTGTATTCGAAAACATTATTACCTTTTGATACTAGACGATTTTAAGCCAAAACATATAATCGAGAATTACATTTATAAGTTTTGCTCTCAGACTGTCATAGAGATTATTTTTTTTCGCTTTTGCTTTCCTTAGAGGGAAAAGACAAAGTATTACACCGTACAGCCAAGTCTTTTGTAATTTCAGCAATAAAGATTTACTTTAAGCTGTTTGTCATTGGTGACATCTGAAAGAATTTACTATCAGAGCCTTTATTTTTGACGGCCACAACTTTCGTAAGGTTACCTAGCTAACTGTTACCAGGTTACAGAGTTGTTTTATGTCAGTTCCGATAGTAGAACTTACAAATGTAATTCTCGCTCTTGACATCAACACCTCGATCGTGGTTTGGAAATTTGAAAACGAATCTAGACAAAGTTATTGTGGCAATTGACAATGATGTAAACAAGTCGAAATATGTAGAAATGACTCGAGCATTACGTTAGTCATAATCGTCTTAAATCATTTTCATAGACATAACTTGTCTACAAAGATTTGTCAAACGCTGTATAACGTTTAAGTTCTTATTATTGGTTTTGTGATAATATAAATCTCGTCCGTAATTGCAAAGCTTATACAATACAAAGCGCTCACTTCTTTCTTATTTTAACAATTATTATATAATTATTAATTTAGATGCAGGGGAATAAATAATTTGCAAAAAAGACAAATTTAATGTGAAAAAAAAAACATTTTAAAGATGAATTATACGAATAAAATAAAAGTAAAACAACAACATTTGGGAAGTTTCGTCTAGATATCATTTAGTTAATATTAACTTTTCCAAACACAACACAACAAAAAATAACAAAAAGGAAAAAAATAAAAGAAAAAGAAAATAAAAATATGCATTCTTTATTTAATGCAAGTCTTGTAAACAATATGTAAAATTATGATACATAATAACATACATTATGACATACACGTCCCGAGTTAGCGACGAACCAGCAATTTATTATCAGTTCACGAAGGTAAGGCCAGCAAACTTACAAAAGTAATTGACAAATTCATTCGTAGACAAGTCAAAATAGACAAAAATATTAGAATATATAATATATACAAAACACATATTACCATATACAAAAATATATTATATTAAAAATACAAATAATCACGTCATCTTAAGTCAAATAGTAATTGTATTTTTGTCTACAAAATAATTTGTCAATCGCTACATAAATTTGTCAACGAGTACAGAAGACAAATGTATTATAAAATTTCGCATAAAAGGCGCTGCTAAGTCGTCTCAATAAAAGTCACATATGTATTATACATATATTGACTAACTTCAGCTTCGTATAAGAAGAAAACTTCATTACTGATTACAGCGCTGTTAGCGGCTAAAAGAGGAACTAAAAACGTTTGCTGACATCCCACCTTCCAATCAATTCAATATTGACATTTTAATAGAATTTTTTTTTGGTATTGTACAAAGATCTTAAATCCTATAACTACGTTATACAATTCTTGGGCTTTAAAATGCTCACTCAAGACTAAGCTGTTCAGCTTTTACCAAAGTAGCAACATATATTTTTATGTTTTCAATTTCCGTATTGTTTCAAATAAATATTATATTTAATTTTCTTTTGTAGGCGAGAATTATGCTTATATATTATTCTCTCAGACTTTCATAAAGATTTACACGAGTTGTCGCAAGGATATGCTTTACCTCTGAAAGAATTTACTGTCAGTACATTTATGTTTGACAGCCCAAAGCTTTCGTAAGGCTACCTAGGTGACTGTTACCAGGTTACAGAGTTATTTATGTCAACTACGAAAGTAGAACTTCCAAGTGTAATTGTCGCCATATTACTTAAAAGCTCTCATTTGACTAACTTTGTTTGTATGGGTCAAAGTTTCGTTATAAATCAACAGAGCAATTTTTAAATAGTTTTCAAAGAACGAAACATATGTATAAGATTTAAGATCACTGATATTATGTACATTATAATTTTTTTTGTTTTCAAGTAAAATACAAAGTAAAATTATGAATCAAGCTCTTAAGACATTGTCCTAACAATTTCGCCCCCTTATTGTCCAGTCGCAAATTATATACATTAAAATATTTGTTACATTGTAAATAATTATTATTAGTGTTATAAATATATGGCGACGAGTTAAGATGACGTCGGCGTCGTGGTCACGAGCTGACTCGACACGAGAGTCAGCTCGTGACCACGACGAATGTAACTTCGTCGAAACGTCGGGCAAAAAAAAGGTATTACTACCATTAGTTATCGCAATAAACCCGTTATATTTAATATGAGTTGTATAAATCGCGAAAGTTTAAAATATATAATATGCATGTATTGTACGTATAAAGCTTTCTCCTGAATCACACTGATTATTGCTAAAATTCGATTAACTTCTAAGAAATAATTAACACTAAAATCCGTTAGATACTTAAAAGAGCACTATGTAAAGTTAACAATGTGTTCAAATATATTGCTGGTTTTCAAGAATAGCGATGCAACTAATAATAATGAATTTAAAGGAATCGGGTTTTTAAATTTCCTTATTAATGTGTTGGTGCATAGCTGCAAAATTTAAACGAGCCCTTGATGTCATAACTTTATTGATTTAAATAAAATTCATCATCGCAACTCTTTTCATGATAAAACATCAAAGAATTACGGTCTTTTGACAGACTTAGTTCAATTTGTTAGAATTTTGAATTACTACGATATTCTCGCCTACCAGCGATATACAAAACTACGTGAAAATGTCGATGCAAATATTGTCTGTGTTCTTTTATATATTTTTTTACCACAAAAAGCTTTTCTATTAGGTTATGTCCAAAGCGTCACAATTCTTAATACATCTTTGTCTTAAGCGATCGTAGTGCCATCTCTAGTAGAATATTTAGAGTTCCTAATTATTCAATAATCTGCGTTACAACAATGTTGGGAATTGGCACATTTGGCATTTTATTGGTGTATTTTCAACAATTTAAGACTCATTAATGGTAAATCCTACTATGAAAATAAATATGTTTTTCGACAAATATAACTTGATACATTTTAGAGCATCTTATTAGATATCTATACTAATATTATAAAGAGGAAAGATTTGTTTGTTTGTAATGAATAGGCTCCGAAACTATTGGACCGATTTCAAAAATTCTTTCACCTTTGGAAAGCTACATTATCCCCGAGTAACATAGGATATATTATATTTTAAAAAAATTAGGGATCCTTACTAAAACAATAATAATGTAACCCAATCGTCACTGGGGTACGGGGGAGTCAATGTAATGTAATAAAATAAAGTGCCGCGAATACATTAATAAAAACTATGAATAAAAAAAAATCATTAAAAAAAAATTAAAACTTCGTTTATAATTTTACTTTTTTTTTTTAAACCCGACGCAAAAAAGAAGGATGTATGTGTGTGTGCGTGCGTGCGTGCCTGCGTGTGTGTATGTATGTACCCGTGCGAAGCCGGAGCGGGGCGCTAGTCAATAATATTATCTGTATTGTTAAATATGTTAAGACTATTCATAACTTATACCAACAAAAACCCCAAGTTAACTCGTCACCATATACATAATTATGGCATTAACACATACATTATCACGTTGAAACAAGCGAAATTAAATTACACCTTATTATATAGTAAAAAAAATCAGAAAATACCATGTACTTCTTAACACATACTTTAATGTGACATGTTTATGTTTTGCCTTTACATAAAAATATATATTTTTATATCTCGGTTCACAAGTGATCCAAGTGAGACTCAAATGGACACTTTTTCGTGTTGTGTCGGAAACATAACACTAGTCTTCTATTTCATTTGTATATCATCATTATATATAAATGAATGTAGTAATGTAGTACCAATGGAAGAGTACACGCTTTTAAACAGAACACAATTTTTGATCAAGCCGTTTTCGAGTACACAGTAATATACATAAAAAAAGTCCCCGACATTAAAAAAGTCCCGTCCCATTTTTGGAAGTCGGTTAAAAAGGCAATTAATGACTAAGTTTCGAGGTTATTAAACGCATATTTGTTAATTTATTGTCTAACTTTTTCTTAATAATTGTAAATGCAAAACGATAAAATTTTTACACTCAGATGCAAGGCAGTTAGATTATCAAATATTAGACGAGAATCACACTTATAAGTTTTGCTTTCAGACTTTCGTAAGATATAGAAAAGTTATTTCTCATTGCTTGACACCTGAAAGATTTTACTGTCAGTGGCTTATTTTTGACATTCATAACTTTCGGAACCACTTACGACGTTTCTGTTACTAGGTTACAGAGTTGTTTTGTATTAATTAAGTACTTACAAATGTAATTCTCGACTTATACAGGTAGTTAAATTATAGTATCAAAAAGACATACTTGATTTAAATAAAGATTGAGCTGCCTTATTAGCGTAATGTTATATATTTTTGTGTATTGACGAGTCAAAGGTGCTCGCGAAAACCTACTTGAATACAGAATATTTTGATTTTAATCAAAATGTCACCTGGATCACTTTTGAACTTAGGTACTATTAGTAGTACTTCTGTACTTTATTATTGCTTAATAGAAAATAGTTTTAAAGCGATGCGAAGGGATTTAGTCTTTATGAAACAGAATTAGTTACATTTTAAACTGATAGTGATCAACATACTCCAAGTAACTCTGACTACTGTATTAAAAAAAATGCTAAACAAATTAGTATCTTACCACTAATAATTCTACCTAGACTTCGTTCCAAATTCCTATTTTGTAAACAATATTTTTTTTTAATATTCAATTTTCAAATATAATTTTTTAATATTTAATCTTTATTACTTCCAACACTGTTGCATTGTATATGTCACTATTTTCTATACTAATAAAATATTAGTAAAATTTATTTGTATGTAGGCGAAAATTTCCGACTGTTTATTGAGGAAGGTTATAGGCTACATTACATCACGCTACGACCCAAAGGAGTAACATATACGCGAGTGAAACAGCGAGGGGAAGCTGGTCTATGTTTATTTTTTGTATATATTTAAATATCCTTATGTTGTTAACTATAGTTAGATCGTGATTATCACGTCATTATTGCAATAGACATAGGATTAAATAAATTAAAAAATATATATTTATTTAATAAAAATATTGTTTACAGAATAAGTAATTGGAATTAAGTATAAAGACATAATTCCTAAACGATTACGTCCCGAGAAATTATTAAACGAATAATCGTGTATATTTAGTTTTATGTTTTTACATTATTATATTCAATAGCACTTTAATATATAAGTTATTTGCTATGCTTTAATTATTTAAATAAAAATGAACAACCTATTTAAAAAAAACATACAGCCGAACACAGAACCTCCTCCTTTTTGGGAAGTCGGTTAAAAAAGCAGTTTTTACCTGTATTGTTGTATTTTATTATTATATGTCGAATTAAAATAGCCAGCTACTTTTTAAATTTGACGAAGAAACCGATATTTTACGAAAATATTATGAAATACTTAACAATATATATTAAAGTGCCCTCATAACGATATTGTCACTTAAAACCCTAGACCTTATCGATATCTACATTAAAGCATCGCACTATTACGTCGGGTCTCCATTCAAAGACATCACTATTTACAAAATGTCAGCCATGTGCCCCACCTTGTGATCCAATACGCATCTTTAAGCCCTAAAATACCCCAACTCTATGACTCAATTTTATGATCCATTTTATATACCCATATGCCCTAAATTTATACAAGTTACATACCCAGATTTTGTGATCCAACTCGCCTCTTTATGGTGATCCATCTCACATACCTTAATATACTTTAACTTTATGATTCATTACATATACCTCTATATCTTAACATTATGATCCACCTTATACAACTTTATGATCCAACTCGCCTCTTTATGTCTCACCTTTGTGATCCACCTCATATGCCACAGCTCTATCTAATATAGCCAAGTACCAAAATTGTTAATACTACTGATTTCTTCAAAATAATATTAATTGTTCATTCACAGTCTATTTTAAATAAAAAAAAATTCAAATCAAAATCTTTAGCTTTATTGCGTCGATTCAAAGTGTCATGACTGAAATGACTTTATATCTCAAAATATAGACACGGACAGACAGTTGAGGCACGTGATGTTATAAAGGATATGACAAGCGTGGTTCCATTTCTAACATTTTGTATATACATAAGACAATTGTAAAACACAATCACAATCGTGTTCGAATAACGATTCTGATAGCGATAGTACCGAAACGATAGGAAATCAGCATTCAGCGTCAATTTCACGAAATTCAAGTCAATATAAAACGTCCAGGAAAAATACCAAAAAAAAACATTTAAAAAATTAAATCACTTTATCACGTACTATTTAGTTCAAAATGGACAATTATATTATAAAACTTTAGATATGTTATAAGCTCATGGATTTCATCCAGTTCCATGTCGACCACTTTGGACGACGTTGCCTAGCAACCAGCTTGAGTCAACAAGTCAATTGAAGAGCTTTCCAAAGTTATTTCCAACTTTTATACAGATTTTAAACGTTAATTAAATGAACGTAACATATCTTTAGTTATAAAATATGATTGACAACCAAACCGACTATCGCTTTTAACTGTCAGATCGAAGACGATTGCGGTTGTGAATTTTACAATAACCTTAATGTTTGGTCTAAATATTTATTATAACAAATTTCGTCTACAGTCATTTCATAAGGGACGTACATTTTGTTTCGTATCATGAAATATTTGGTTTAAAATAAATTAACGTTATGTTATAAACGACGAAAGCTTGAAACGTTTGTTACGGACATACTCACTAGGATATTGCTATGGATGGTACAGCGTATTAAGAGTGGCGACAAATAAAAAAAAATCCTAATTTTTTTTAAATTTCAACACATCGAATGCGCATCACTTCGCCCATCTTATCTATGGGTCCAAACCCACATAAAATTCCATCGTCATATTCGTCGAATGTCGTCAATGCTCGCACGCATGACGAGCACGTGGCGCGGGCGCTGCGGGCGCTGCGGGCGCTCAGATGATGTTGCAGCAGCGGCAGTAGCGCGGCCGCGCGCCGCCGCCGGCCACGGGGGGCGTCACCGGCGCGAAGTACGCGTGCACGCGGATGTTGGGCAGGTGGTTCTGTGCGGAGGAAGGATATAAACGAATACGCAACACATCCTCGCTTAATAAATAAACAAAAATAAAAGCAATGGCCGATAATAATAAGATCGATCTTCCTATCCGAGATGTCTTAGTGATTGAAACGCGTCGATCTCAACCGATAATCAAGTGCTAAATTTGTGTTTAAATTTCGAGCTCAGCGGTGGGAGGAAAACGTGGTGAGAAAACCTGCATGTGCCGGGAGATATGACACGCGTATATCCAGCTCGAAGGACCAACTGGTGGATTGAGCTCTAAAACCTACGCCTTAATAGGAGTGTTTGTTTTGGAGGTGTTTGCCCAGCAGTGGGACATTCACAGGCTGTTATTTTACTTTTAATCTATATTAATATTATAAAGCTGAAGAGTTTGTTTGTTTAAATGCGCTAATTCCATGAACTGCTGGTTCGAATTAAAAAAATCTATTTGTGTTAGATAGTTTATTTAGTGAGAAAGGCTACAAGCTATATTACATCACGCTACGACTCATAGGAGCGAAGCAGTAACCATTAAGACGATTGAAACCACAAGGGACAGCTATTACGTGTATAAATTATTTTAGACATTTGGGGCAAATATCGCTATGTGCCTTGGGGCAGATAATCCGTAGATGACTTGGGGTAGATGAGCCCAACATAATTTGAGACAGATAATCCCTACATACTTTTGGGCAAATATTCCTACATGACTTTGGGCAGAAGATCCTTACATAAGCTGGGGCAGATGAAACATAAAATGGGATAGATGATTCCTACATAACACGGGTCAGATGAGGCTTACATAGCTTAGGACAGATCATCTCTACATGACTTGAGGCAGATGATCCGAACATGACTTGACACAGGTGATCCCTCATACTCACCCTAAGTTTTCGTATGGCGTTCCTCGTGACCATCTGGCAGTCGTACAGCTCGATGAGCTGCAAGTTGTGACACGAGATCAGGTGCTCGAGCGCCCCGTCCGTTACTAGCGGGCAGTTGTCTAGACCTATGGGTTCATAGTGATGGGGCTCAATTAATTATATCAAGGTGTAACTTTATGATGATTTTGGTGTATCCACATGAGACATCAGGACGAAATCCACTTTTAAAGTCAAAATTTTAGAATGAAATATAAAATTCAAAGTTATGTACTATTTTACATCCTTTTTGCCGAATTTTCATTTTTTATTTTATAGAAAAGTTACAAAATACGAATTTCGAAATGTTATCTTTCCTAAACTCAAAGTAAACTAAAATAATTCTATGTTTCTAAAATAGTTAAAATAAAATTTAAAGCCCACTCTACACAAACATGTGTATTCAAAGGTTGACTCACCGAGCACTGTGAGATGCTCAGCTGCACACGGGGACAAGGACAGCTGTTTGATGCCATAGTCCGTTATCAACTCGCAGTGCGACAGCGTCTACAATCACATCTATATGTTAGAATAAATATATAATACAACCGTTTTTAAATAATGTCAAACCTTTTTGACACAGAAATATGTGACTTGCTTTTGTAACTCAATAAATGTATATTATAATTTAATTTCGCCTTCTTATTCTGCTCAATATCTAATCTTCTTTCTGTACCCCTCGAACAAGTTTTAATAGTTTTCAATAAAGATATGTATGTGTCCATTTGTAGCGATAATTGTGTGTTGCCTCTTTTCAAGTATGATAAGGCACTAAACGACCTAAACTATAAGCCTATGATACATGGATGCTGATTAGGAATTATGTGTTAAGCCATAAAAAGTCAAATTCGAAGATAGTAATGTTTCGAATTTTAAAGTGTGTTCCACATTTTGTAATGTATTTCTATTTCATAATGTCATATATTTAGAAAACTTATTATTTGAAATAAAAAATTAGTATAACAATCGCTCTAATCTATTTGTTTTTAATTCATTTTACCTTTTATATATATTTCTTCAAGCACATTCATTAAGAATAAGGATTGGATCTTTAGACGCCATTTTCTCAAAATGAATTTCCTGTGGCTTGACATTGTATTGCGTATCAACGTCTATATATCTTTTGTGTTTTTTGTGTAAGTAAGAATCAGCTTACAGGGCTTGCAAATGAAAATCAACTCTGAAGAGGTGTTATGAAGTTATTATTGTTTAAAGTTATTACATGAAGGTAGTTTGGAATATTTCTCACCAATTTCTCTAATCGCGGACAGCCCATCGCGAGGTGGACCAGCGTCGCGTCCGTTATAAGAACGCACTCTTCTAGATCCATACGTTCTAACATTCTGCAACTCTGGAATGAAATTTTAATATTATATCAACAATTTATTTTTACAAACATAAATGTAGAGTAACACTGAGATTGGGAAAAAAAGTGTAAAAAATAACTGATCAAGTGCGAGTAGGACTCGCGCACCGAGGGTTCCGTACAAACTTATAGAAATCTATATAAGACTAACCCACCTACGCCATTTGTGGTCTTCATCATCAGTTCCATTTCACCAAAAGTGATTTTCTGAAGGTAAATACATAAGTTACTATCAAAAATACCTAAATTGGTATAGGTGTGCCTATAATATTTAAGGAGTTTCCCCAATTTCTCCAAGATTCCATCATCAGATCCTGACCTGAAGACAATGGGACCACCTTGGAAGTATACCCTTTCAAACAAAAAAAATTGAAAATCGGTCCACAAATGCCAAAAAAACGCGGTCGAATTGAGAACACTGCTTTTTTTTGAAGACACTTAATAATAATCAATTATTATACACAAATGAAAACGTCCCACATATTGTTTTACAACCACTTAGGAGCACATTAATATAAAACAAGATAATAGGTGCAAATCATGGAAACAATCATCCAATAAGTACTAAACACCTTATACATTCAAAAAAGCAAAGTTATAGCGCGATTCAGGATACACCCAGCGCCATCTCTTGACGATTTCAATGAACTAACTTATATTGTATTCTCGTTTTATTTTTATTTATATTCTACTACACTCCACTTCCGCAGCACTACGTTCGTAAAATATTTAGATTTATATTATCAATTAAAATATATATTAGTGTTGCCAAGACGAAAATAAGCAGTCCTTAATTCGAATAAAACAATTGTTTATTTAAAAACAACTAATTATATTACTAACAACCAGAAGACTTACATGTGTAGATAAAGAAGTAAATTAATTAACTCGATGTGATTGTATTTAATTTAAAACTTTTCGAACTAAGTTAATACGAGATACTTAAATCAAATCGCGTGAAGCTTTTGTATTTAATGTAAATTATGTAATGACGATTAAATTAACGATAATTGATGATAAAACTTTTAAAGGAAAAGTTTATTTTATTATTTTTAGCGCGTTTAAATAATATTTTTAATTGATTATATCTTTATTTTCATATTTAGAATAATTTTAACTAACTTTTTCATGAAAACAATAAGATTAAATATTTATTTGTTTTTACTAAAATTTTTAATTTTAAAATTATGTTACCTCTGGTAACATTATTTCAAAATTTTATTAATCGAGCATAATTTTATCATAGGTAATAATATTGTCAAGAGATGGCGCTGGCTGTACCCTAAATCGCGCTATCGTTTTGTTAGCTGCGATATATAGATTGCATTGCGTTGTTAATAAAGGTTTGCTGCCCTCATGTTTTCGTTTTGATACAAATTTCTCCTCAGTGTTTGTAAAATTGTTATTTTGACCATGGTTAACTTCTATGTTAATTTGTTACAAATGAATAAAATTTTAATTCTAAGATTAATGTATTTTCCGCTTGATCAATTTACAACTTGATACATTTACGCGTTCCTGAGAAAAAGGTTGAAAGACAGACGTGCAGACTGACCGACACACGACCAGAAATTTACTGTTTTCGGATTTTTTCCTTTATGTATGCTAAAGGACCTTGCTCCTGGCCAAATTTCATAATGCTAGGTCAATGGGAAGTACCCTATGGGTTTTGATTCCCTTGCGAAAACGTTAAAAACGCTATAGTACTTAAAATATGTGATATAAATGACCGTATCTTTTGATTGCGTTAACTTAGAAGTTTGATTTTTTCACAGCTCTAAGTAATTACAACTCTGAGTACTTGACATTGATAAAAATTTGTTACCTTCACGCGTTTCTGAGAAAAAGGTTGAAAGACAAAATTACAAACAGACAAACATACATACAAAAATTTACAGTTTTCAGATTTTTTCCTTTATTTTCACCACAAGATCTTACTTCTTGCCAATTTTCATCGTGCTAGGTCAATGGGAAGTACCCTATAGGTTTTGATTCCCTTGCGAAAACGCTAAAATGGTCAAAATATTCGACATATTTTCGATTATCTTTTGATTGCGTCGACTTTTATTTTATTTTTTTTTTTTGTTTACGCAGGGTAAATCTTCATAGATACCCGACTCCTGGGGGGGAGACCGGGTTATGTGAGATTGTACTCACTAAAACCCCCTGCGATGGCCGCCACAGCACGGAAAACGGAGAGGCTACGGGATCGCTTTCGCAGGCACGTCCGCGGCCTCTCCCGTGCGTTGCTCCACTCGTGGCTTGCGGAGCCCTTCTCAGGAGGGCGAAGATGGTCTCGCCCTCCCCGCACCCCTCGCTGGTGCGTACACCGGCAGTCCAGGGCCATACCGGACTGCGGTCCTCCTCTCGGCCGTATGAAAACGGATGCGTGAAACCCCCATCTCACGCACCCACGGCCGGAGGGAGTGCCCTACTTATTCCGCCCCGGGCACTGGGGCTTGGAGGCCGTGAAGGCGACCCGCAGGTCGCCTCCGCCGGGTGGGATCGGCCCTCTCCCGAGCCCGCCCCGCAGTCTCCTTCTGGACCATGACGGTCTCACAGAAGTTGACTACGGCCTCCCACGCCGATTCCCTGCGTAGCATCGCCGACACGACTGCTCGCAGGGAGAGATTTCGCCCAATTTGCTGGACCAAGACTTGCCTTTCCGCAGTCCACGCGGGACACGCCTCCAGCGTGTGTTGGGCATCGTCTTGGTCCGCCCCGCAGTGGTGGCAAACCGCCGTCGCCTCGCGTCCGATCCTACACAGGTACTCTCCAAAGCAACCGTGACCGGTCAGTACCTGTGTAAGTCGGAAGGTGACTCGTCGCTTCCGCCGCATCCAGGCCTCGAAGGCTGGCAGGATCGCACTCACGACGCGTTTGTGCGCGTATCGGTCTCCGCGGAGACGGGCGCACCACGTCGTGTGTGCCCTTCTCTGCTCCTGCCGCCTGAGCGCTTCGAGGACGCTGGCAGAGTAGGACGCACTTCCGCCGCTTTGACGGAGGGCGCGAGTCTGGTCGTAGACCCTCGCGTCCCTCTCCGCCAGGATGTCCAACGGCGGAAAGCACGCCAGAAGGGTCGCCGCCTCAAAGGATATCGTGCGATATCCCCGCACCATGCGGATGGCCACTCTCCGCTGCAGACTCAGGATCTTAGTCTTGCAGCGGCGGGTGCCCGTCAGTCGGTGTGACCAAACGGGTGCCCCATAGAGGGCCATCGATCGCACGACACCAGCATAGAGGCGGCGAACCTCCTCCCTCGGTCCCCCGAGATTAGGCAGCAGTCTGTGCAACGCACCCACTGCCTTCTCGATCCGGGGGAGCAGGAGCTTGAAGTGCTCTTCAAAGCTCCAGCGACCGTCCAGGACAAGGCCCAGGTATTTCATGTACCTGGACACCTGGACGTTTGAGTCACCTACGCGAATGATCTGCGAACGGGGTGGTTCCCGGCCCACCGGCCACTTGTGGAACCATAGCGCCTCCGTCTTATGCGGCGCTATCCGAAGACCCAGTTCGCAGATTTTCGCGACGACGAGTTCGACTCCGAGCTCGGCTCGCCGTCTGGTCATCTCGAAGCTCAACCCGCATGCCAGCACCAGCGTGTCATCTGCGTAGCAGATCACGCTGACGCCTGCGGGGAGCTCGACACGCAGAACCGCGTCGTACGCGAGATTCCACAGGAGTGGTCCTAGGACCGATCCCTGTGGAACCCCGCAGTACACTTCCCTCCGGGTCCTCGTACCATCCTGGCCCACGTACACAATGTACCTGTCGCGCAAGTAGCTCCCGACAATTGCCTGCAGGTAGAGAGGCACACGGTGGTACACCAGGGCCTCCCTGACGGAAGCCGAACTGGCTGTCGGCCAGGTCGGGACCGACGCACGACAGATGCCCGCTGAGACGAGAAGCGACAATCCGCTCGAAGAGCTTGCCAGCCTCGTCCAGCAGGCATATGGGACGATACGCAGAGGGAGAGTCCGCGTCTCTGCCGTCTTTCCTCAAGAGGACCAGACTTGCCTCCTTCCAGGCCTTGGGGAACGTGGCGTTACGGAGACAGCTATTGAACAGCCGCCTCAGCCTGTCCCCCAAGTGAGCCGAAGCCAACACCCACGCCTGTCCCGGAATCCCATCGGGACCGGGCGCTGTGTTCCGGGCACTCAGGCGACCAAATGCTCGGTCAAACTCCTGCTCTGTAACCCTCAACTCGTCGGTCCAAGTGACCGGCGGTAGCGAGGGATACAGGGGACTTGACCGGATCACCGGGAAGAGCGAATCTATCACTCTTCTCAGTAGATCCGGATCTAAGGTCTCCGTCAACGGGGGCATCCACGGGCGTAACTTGCCCAGTACCATGCGGTATGGGCGCCCCCACGGATCCCTGTCGAGTCCCTCGAGGAGCTCGTTCCAGGACCGAGCGCCGGCGTCCGAGATGGCGTCTCGCAACGCCTTCTTGGCCTCCTGGAAAGCCCTGTAGGCTTCGTCTCTCTCCTCTGGAGTTGCTCGCCTTCTTCTCCGGGTTCTGCTGGACTGGCGGTGGGCGCGCAAGCATGCGGTTCGCAGCTGCGCGATCTCCGCCGACCACCAGTGCATCGCCCGGCGCTCGAAGCGGCCTGCCCGGGGCATCGATGCATCGCAAATCGACGTCATCGTGCCCCTGAACCAGACCGACTCACCCTCGGGGTCGGGCGAAATCTCCTCGGCGTTTTGTGGCCATGCCGCGACGATGGCAGCTGATTGCGTCGACTTAGAACTTTATTTTTTCCACGGCCGCATGTCATCGTAGACTTGAGTATATGATATTAATTTCAACATGATACGTCCATGCGTTTCTGAGCAAACAGGGTTGACAGCCCGACAGCCCGACAGACAGACAGATAGACAGACGGACAACAAAGTGATCCAATAAGGGTTCCGTTTCTCCTTTTAAGGTACGGAACACTAAAAATGGAAATATAATATTAAAAATTCAGTCATATTAATTTATTTTCCTCTAAGGAATGAGCACGAGTCACCCATCCTCGACTCGCGCCTGTAATGGCCTGCAGCTCAGCGCTCAGCTCGTGCCGCAGCGTGGCTCACCCGGGCCAGCGCCTGGAAGCCGGCGTCCGTGAGGTGCGCGCACTGCGCCAGCTCCAGCGTGGCGAGGTCGGGGCAGCGCGCCGCCAGCGCGCCCAGCGCCGCGTCCGTGAGGCGCGCGCAGCCCGACACGCACAGCCGCCGCAGCGCGCCGCCCAGCCGGCTCACCGACTCGTCCGTGAGGCTCTGCGCGCCGAGGTCAGTTCATAAAGACAAAAAGACACCGCCTACCCTAAGTAACTCGGATCAATTTATATTGCATTATTTTATTTTACAAGTAAAACAGTCATTTATTTTAATACTTTATATTGATGTCTAATATTATGCCACTAACGCCATCTATCAATTAACGGTAGTAGTACGATGTATCATCGATAATTCCTGTGTTCGTATTTCTTGCGCTGCACACTCGCGCTACTAGCTATATAGGCACAAACTAATTATCACTTATTGCGTGAATATTTGCAGCATGACGGACTCGTAGTCATGTGAATATATTTGTGTGTGCGCTCTTATAAATATTTGACACACGACGATAATATTACACACACAAAAAGAAAAAAGGCACAGTCTTTTTCACGTTATTAAACGATGAGCTAGGAAAATTGCCGAAAAAGGTAATGCGACTATTTTGAAAAGTTTTGTATATCATTTGATTACCGCATAAGTAAAGGACTATTAATTTTGTGTCGTGTGGGTACAGAAAATAAAAAGTGTTGAGTTTTTTAAACTATCTTTCAGTGATGATAATTGTGATCGAGGCCAAATGATTGATTTGCAATCAATATAAACTAAAGGTAAAGTCAATCGTAAATTCAATAAAAAACATTATGATTCATATTATTCTTACTGAAACATAGGCGAGTAGATTTAATTAAAAAGTCTAAAAAATTCTGTATAGTTCCGTACACACAACTAACGACCATTTTTGCTGTAAATGTTATTAATTTTGCAATTACCTAAACAACATGCAGTGAATATTTTTGGTATGTTTCTGCCTACCCTGTCTAAAAAGTCTGTGCACGCTACTGCCTATATATACAGGACAAATATGGAAGAAGTTAAAAGAATTCTTTCAAACATCTCATAGACATATGAATAGACAAAAACTGATCTGAACTAATTAAATAAATATTTAAACCGAAGCATAACCGTGTATACTAATATTATAAAGAGGTAAAATTTATTTGTAAGTTTGTATATCTCTTACATACTACATACATAATCTCTGAAACTACTGAATTTGAAAAATTATTTTTTCCATTGGATAGCCCGTTCATCGAAGATGGTTAAAGGCTATATCACAACGCGCTACACTCACAGACGCGAGGGTTAGTCTAGTAATGTGTTCAAGGAACTCACATCACAGCCCTGTACATTGAGAACTTCGAGGTCCGGGCAGTACGTCGCCAGGCAGGTTACTGCTTTGTCGTTCACATTTTTACACCCTGCGAACAAAAATACAGGCATAAGTATTATTTCCTACTAACGTGACTGTGATAGAGCGAGCCTATTGACTACAGCTCGTATAATCGCTCGTCCAGGGCAGTACTACACTCTCACGGATGATCAAGGTGCTAATGTTGCTGCATTTCGCACGGTGAATGATAAATAGAACGCCCTAACCGAACCCCCTCCCCAATTTCTTTCTTCACATCCTTGTCGCTTTCATTCCTTACTCCTTTGTACAATAAGTTGCCGCTTAAAAAAGAATAAGGGATGAAGAGGATAAAGAAGTAAGGAATTGAGAAGAGTTAGGCTTCCGGCTCTCTCACTCACCGTAATACGCAGCTATACGCAGCTATGTTCTGTAAGAGTGAGGTGCTGCCCCGGTCGAGCCGGTGCTACCATTATGCTCTACTTCAATTGAAATACTATAAATATTATACATTACCTCTGCATATAAAACTCTTCAGCTTGGGACAACCTCTTGCAAGCGCTTCCACGCCGTTTTCCGTTATCGACTGACACCAGGACACGTTCACGTGTGTTAGTAGCTAGAAATTATTATTATTATACATTTTTTATATAATAGACATTAAATTAATAAATAAATAAATAAACGCATCACACTCAACGGCCCCGGATTAAGATCTTATGACCTTGTGTCGGGGGTCCGGAAACACACAACACTAACACAAACACCCAGACCACAACAAACATCTGTATGGCCGATACAGACGTTTGCCGCGAGCGGGGATCGAACCCGCGACCGTTAGCGCTTTAGTCAGTTGCAGTGACCACTGCGCCAACGTGTCTGTCAATTAAATATAATATCATAAATATTTACTAAACTTATATAAAAAAAATGATATCTCTAGACTTTCACTACTCTAGACACTAAAGGTCAATGAACAGTCACATATGTCATTAATTCTCGTTTGTCATTTGCTAAAGAAAAAAATTAATTAGAAGAAAATTATTACGTTGATTCAAATACAGTATCGTAACTAGCTTTTGACTGCGTTTTTAACTGAAACGCGATTATTTCGACGTATATTCGAAGGAAAATAATTAGGGACAAGTTAAGCACACTATTTCACAATTATATAGTTTTAATATTCAATAGTATTCAATACCATTACTAATATTTTAATAATATTGATATAAACTCTAATTATTTTTCATATTAATATTATATTATTAACTTTATATTATTAACCTTTTCTCCATCATTCACTCACCGGACATCCATCCGACAGCGCTTTCAGCGAAATGTCTGTGATACTGGGACAGGAGTCGAGGTTGATTCTGAAAGGGAAAAAGTATAAAAATATAATACATAACATAAACAATTATATAATAAAATTATAAAAAATAATCACTTAGCAAAATATAATAAGTTTATTTACAATTTTTTTTAAAACTCGGATATGTCCTAACATTGTAAGCTATACGAATAGTATTTAACTATTTTAGATTACATGTATAATATAACATTTCAGTTTAATTCTTAGTCTGAAATTAAATAGCTTTCTTAAGGCTACATGCAATTATTCTGTGAAACTTTGCCAAAAAACAGTTAAAAGTCATCTACCTAGCATTTTCCCGGCTACACCAGGGTCAGCTTATTACTCGAGTCCAGTTATTAGCGAGTTACTGATTTTTACACAGAGCGATTACCATTTGATCTCCGCTAGACAGGTCAAAATATAGTTTAATGATATTCATAATAGAAAACCTATTAAATAGGAAAAATTGTACTTTTGTAGCTTGCTGCACTTCCGGCCGAGCGCCTGGCACGACTGGTCTGTGATCTTCTTGCATTTGTTGAGATTTAAGTCTTCGATGTTCGGACACGACTAAAAATAAATAAATTCATTGATTCAGGAGAACACCAAGCACATTATTTGAATCAAAATAATTCTTTAATGTAATAATCAACATTCATTCAATCATTCATCAAATAATCCGGCTACAGGGAATTTCGCGCTACCTTGTACATACATACATATGTTCGAAAAACATGGGAGTCGAATGAAAATACGGCTATAATAGGACTAAGATACAGATGTCATACAAAATAGTCACATTACCTGCGCTAGAGTCTTAATGGATCCGTCGGCGATGCTCTCGCAGCCGCGCAGCGATAGCTGGCGGAGGAAACCGCCGCAACGGTGAGATATGTTCTCTATTACTGGTCCCTGGATAGGAGAATTAATATTAATAAACGAGTTCAAGTTTACATATGCACGCAAACCTAAGTTTTTTTAACAAATTTTACAATTTCCAAAAACGATCCAAAATCGGGAAACAAATCGGCGAAAAAACATAAAAAAAATACATACATACATCAGAACATAGAACCTTCTACTTTTATGGTTAAAAATAAACTCTCCTTCGGGAATTTTGCAAATACTCTCTATATTTTCATTACTCTAGACACAGGTCAATGACCTTTCAAAACCAACTTAATACAAACAATGACATACAATCTTAGAAATTGTTAACATCCTTACCTCTACATCCCTTTGAAAGTCAAACAAGTCTATTCTCTGCCAATTTGAGCCGTCCAGGGCGAGGATGTTCCATAGTTTTGACACCTAGAAATAAAATTATAATATAAATCATTAAAAACATGATTCAGTGTTATATAAAACTATTTGAAGGCCTTAATTACACATATAAGTTTTGCATATAAGATTTATGCTTTACACCTAAAAATTTTACTGTCAGTTTTTGACAGCCACAGGTTTCGTGTGGTTACCTAGGTATAGTCTTTTTTTCGTTACTTGTCCTATTTGGTAACAATCCCCGGAACGATAATCGTTATTTTTCGTTTTAATTTTTAATTATAAAAAAATCGGTTTAATCATTCGATCGATAATTTCCCATCTCTAACTCTTTTGTGGAGTTAGAAGTGGGCCTTATTTGTTTTCTAAATAAGTCAAGTAAAGAAAATAGAAGTGTTGCCAGGTTACAGAGTTGTTTTATGTCAAATACAAGAACAAAACTTGCTAACGTAATTCTCACCTTACTATAATCATACAACTTTACAAAATTTTATGAATTCACAAATAAATACTTGACGTATTTTATGTATCCATATTAATATTATGAATGTCCGTCTGTCTATTACATATTTCATTTTGACGAATTTTTATATAGAGATCAATTGCACTTTGGAGGAATCCATAGACTACTTTGTGTCACGAAAAAGAGGATGAATTCCCTTTTTTTATAGGACTTTAAAGAATAATAGAATGTTATCTCACCTGAGCGCATCTACATAGCGAAACGACATCCAAATACGACAGAATCCTCAGCAATAGTTCCTTTGGCAGCTTTTTGTTTATGTGGTTCTCATCGTCGCTCGAAAATCGAGCAATCTGAAACAATCACGATATTATTTATTATAGATAAGTTATATTCATAATATTGATTATAGGCTATATTACATCACGCCACGACTCACAGGTGCCCAGCAATAACCATAAACACAAGTGAAATCGTGAGTGACAGCTAGTATATAGAATGAAAACTTCATTCACTACAAAACATTGTATCAATTACTAGTATTTATTTTTCAATTGAAATTAATCGCTCTCAATAACTATGTTGTTTTTTTCCATCTCCTAAGATTTACATTTTCCTTATAGCAAAAACGAATACATTTACATCAACACTTTTTATAAAAAAAATTATCTACATTCTTAAACTATTTCTTCCTCATAAACTTCAGTGTTTTTTTATTACATAACTTTTACCCGTGACTTCTAGTGTAAATGACAATAATAGAGGCCATTGAGAGTTAATATATTTATTTATGTATAAGCAAAGTCCTGTTAAAATTGGTTCAGCAATATAAAAGATTAGGCACTCCAATTTTACAAACAGCCATTTCAATTTAATTTATTTGTTGTAGACTACTCTTAATTTTCATATTTCGCAGTCAGTTTGGTTTATTTTTAGGATGAACGTTGTTTACATCAGGTCACCTTGCTTTATTACCTGTGTTACATAATAATAAAGAGATAAAATGTAATACTCTGCATATGGACAGGTATCTTTATGACTTACTTGACACTTATCATTATAATTCCGCCACAACACACAAATCAATGTCTAAGCTATATTTCTATACTGTAACAGATAGACAGATGTATATTTCTATACTTAGCAAATGCCTCCTCTTCTATTAAGAAGGTTTAGAGCTTAATTCACCATACTGCTCCACTGTGGGTTTAGCATTGGTAAATATACCTAGCTAAGGTCAACTTGCGATCATTGGTTGGAATAGCGAGTTCTAAACTTCGCTCTCCCATCTCGGCTCCATATTCTATTCACCAAAATCTGTTCAATAGTTTTTGTGTGATAAAGCAACAAACATCCATTCTCGCAAAAAGTAACATTTATAATAATAATACAAAATGTCCCTCGAGTTCAACCATAATTATATTTCCGGCTTGTATGAGTCGTAGCATGTAATATGATGTAATATAGCCTATAAATTCCTTAATAAATATAGGCTATCTAAAAGTATATATTTTTTAATTCGATTAGTATTTTTAAACATTACCCTATTATATAAATATAATACATATTTTATAATATAAGTGTAAATATATTTCAATTAATTAAAACATTATTGACTGTTATGCTTGTTTACATTATAACTATTTACTGCAGGTGTGTTTTAATAGCTCTGGGTAATTTCTGCAAATATTACTAAGAGATCAAATTTGTGTGTTGTTTATAAGATATACTCTATAACTTACTAAAGTGATTTTGATTCATATAATATTGATATTGTTGCTAAAAGAAAGCTACTATTTTGGAATAACATAGACTACTTAGTATTTTTAATCACTTTCCAAAATGATGATTGTTGTTGCTGGAACAATCAACTCTCTTCAGAGTATTTTATAATACCTGTTCTTGGCTGTTGCAAACATTACACATATATATGTCTACTATATTATTAAGTTGATGTGTCTCGCAGGTCTAGAGTTAGTGAATTATATTTCTCCTTTTTTACCATCTTTTAAAAGAAGGGGCTTCTCACCTCGCACTGTGTTTTTTTTAATATTTATTACAAAACACCGTCACTTCAAAATCAATTTTGAAAATTCATTTTTTTAACTAATAGAGTATACTAATAGACTTTCGGATATATTTATTTATATACTTTCAAATTGGTCTTATATAATGTTTATTATAATCTGTTCAGTAAGTTCGTTTTGAATTCAAAGTACCTGACGAATATGTATGTTATACAATCAAATAAACTTACATAATTTGATTTTGAAATTTTTTTATTTATTTTAATCTTAGATATTATTTGTAAATTTGTGAGAAGATTTCAAGAAATGAATTATATTTATGTACCAATTGCTAGGTAAATGGTAACTTGATTTGTTTTCAATACATTTTATGAAACTCCTACATATTTGTTACATAATTAATGATGCAGTATAAAATATATTTTTTGACTAAAATTAATGTTTATCGAAAATAAATAATGTGTGTTAATAACAAAATTTATTTATATTTTACATAGGTTTAGTGCATTACATTACATTTAGTTATTATTATTCTTTTTTAATTAATTATTACACTATTTAATGTATTTTCATAAAATGCATGTATGTATATGCAGGTATGTATATGCATATAAGAGGATAAATTACTCAAGCATTAATTGATAATAATTACTAGTTATAAAGCTCTCTATATTAATTAAAAAATTAACTGTTTCTTTTTTAAAGCTCATGGGAAACGTGTTATTTTTATTTTATAAAAACAATAGAGCGAAGACATCGAAAATTCGCGTTTCGTCTACATAACGGTAATGAAACATTACAGGGTTTAATGAACTCAGGTCGTTACACTTTACGACAAAACATAAATTATACCTAATTGATTAATGCGATAAGTATTGCTGACCTTAAAACGAAAAACATTAACATAACGCAGAAAATAAAAACGAAGCAAAATAATGACGTTCCAAAATAGATTCGATACTCAACATAGCGATCTATATATAATAGGAAATTAGGTTTTTTATCATGCAAATAATGGTTTGTAGACGGAATTTAAAACGCACTAGAGAACAAAGGAATCGCACTGTTCGGTACATACGGTGTCAGCTGTTTTTGATCAAATGAAAACACAAACAAAGTGCTGTCGCAAAGATCGATGGCTCACCTCAAATTTATTCCTTCCGGAATAAGTCATACTCGGGAACGGCGTCACCTTAGCCACAGTGTTGAATTTTTTACACAGTCTAGTTTTAAATTTTAAACACTAGCAAAATATCGCACAAACAAATATGGAGGACTTTTTGATTTTTCGCCGACCGACGATGGTGCGCGGTGTAGGTACTTCGCGGTTGCACTTGCAGTGCGTTCTGAAACTTTATCTTTGTATACAGCTGGAATAACTGTTTTTTATCACTGTAATAAAAATGTTCACGGTCAAATGTTTTAATTTAAGTAATAATATTATCATAATCATTATGTTTAAATCATCTTTATTCATACTTAATTTGCTTTATATTACTTTATTATTATTTCTTTAACTAAATACATTTTTCAGAACCGACTTGTTTTGACATATGACAGTTACGTATTCACAGATTATTTATAACTTTTAAATTGTCAAAACGAATAAGTAGGCTGTGTATACATGTTACAACCAATTATTTAACAATAGTATTAAGATAACATAAGATTTTTTGTCGTCTAAATTATAAAGTCTATAAGGTTGTTACTTAATACAACACTACATACTATAATATAGTTATTTGTATAAGAAAATAAAACAAAGACGTATAGCAATTATAATTTATTCAGTCTTTCGCATTTAAACAAATAATTATAATAAAATGTAAAACAAAACGTTTACATTATTAATTTGCCTAGAGTATTAAACTACTTACAAAAATTCCACTAAATATATATTTTATAATAACTCCATTTACTTAGACGACATACTTATACGAGTTATATTCATTTTTAAATTAAACTACTGAACCGATTTTGATGTAAGCAAAGTATGAGCCAAATCCATCCATCAGTCTTTAAGTAATCGGTAAACATACATAAAATCAATTCCCAATGATATGAAAAACTCCTCCTTTATTTAAAGTCGGTTAAAAAGTGTCAAAGAATTCTGTAAAATTTTTTCGATTTAATTTTCTCCTAATCTTTTAAACAATCTTAAGTTTCTAATAAACAATGATATTTAAAAACAAAGATACTGTTATATTATTTGACTTTAAAAATCTGTACGCATTTCCAACTCTGAAAAGCTCGTCAATTAATGAGTTGGCCCAAATATACTGGCTACTGGGCTTATAATCAAACGCTCGGTTGCTAGGCAACGTCGTCCAAAGTAATCGCCAAACTGGGTGCCAAAATCCACGAGCTTATAACATAATTATAGTCACATATCATTGCTACTAAATCTTCACATAAGAGTATAAAAGTCTTAATTTTTAACAAAAGGGTCTGCTATAGGATTTTCAACCCTTTCGAAGGGGTAAAAAGGGTGAGATTGCCAAAACGTCGGAAGAGTGAAACGCGTGTTGCTGTCGAACTTGTTGATCATTTCAATTTCCTCCGAGTTTAACTCGAAGTCGAATATATTGATGTTTTCCTTTAGTCGAGAGTATTTCACCGTTTTTGGGATTGGTATGATGTTTCTGTCAACCTGTGGGATACAAATTATAATTATGATAGAATAATTTGTACTAAAATTGAGGCAAAGCCTAGCTGAAGGCCACTGACGTGTAGTCGGTAGATTCATATATGGGCTCGACCGGAGCAGTATGTAACTCTCACATCTGAAGGATAAAGTGGCGAATATAACTGCATTTTGTATGGGAAGTAAGAGAACCCTAAACCCCCTCCCTAATTATTTTTTGAGAAGGTAATGCATTAATTGCTCTTCTGGTGCTCCAAATATTTATGGGCTGAGGTGATCACTTTCCTGCTCGGTTGAAAACATTTTTTTATAAAAGAAAATGTACTGTACTGTAAGTCTCTGAATATCTACTGGAAAAAGATTTTTCCTATACCTTCTCCAAGTTAGAATCCATGCAGATTGGATATGTGTATGTATGTATGTATACACATGTATCAGAATGTCTCCCTGCACATGCTGGTTTTCTCACATTGTTTTCCTTCACTGACCGTAAAATGAATTTAAACACTTGGCTAGTTAGAATAGAATTTTTTTTAGCATGACATTATCTGTCAAGTCCACTATATCAATATAAATTACTTTTTATATAAAACCAGCTGCCCCTCACGGTTCTACTCGCGTTTACGGTTACTGCTTCTCTCCTATGAGTGATAGCGTGATGTAATATAGCCTATAACCTTCCTCAATAAATGGGGTACCGAATGCAAAAAGATTTTTTCAAATTAGTTCAGTTTTAGAGATTACTACCTACATACAAACTTACAAACAAATTTAACCTCTTTATATTATTACAGATACGTACCAGCCATCTCAAAACAACTTGCGCGGTGGTCTTTCCATACTTCTCCGCAATTTTCATTAATATCGGGTTGTCGAACCGGGGCCCCTCGAATTGCAAGCCGAACCTCCTGACCAATGAACCGAAGGGGCTAAATCCCATCACTACGATGTTCTGCGATTGCGCATAACTAACGAGTTCTTTTTGTATTATTTGAGGATGAATCTGAAAGAGAATTTAATGTTTTAAAAATTCGTTTTAAGTACTATGTAATGTATAATATAACTAGCAGTCCCTCTCGGTTTCACACGCGTATGTTTACTGCTTTGCTCCTATGAGTTGTAGTATGATGTAATATAGCCTATGATCTTACTCAATACACTGGCTATCCAACACAAAAATAATTTTTCAATTTGTATCAGGAGTTTCAGTGATTATCCCATACATACAAACTTACAAACAATATTTACCTCTATATAATATTTGTATAGATATATGCGAGGTATATTTATTATAATGTATTATATAAGGTACTCTAATGATGTTAAGTAAATAAGCCCAAAGTAAGTTTATTAATGCATCTAAGCATAACTTAACTTGAGTGAATGTATTTTATTGTGCACATATACATTTTATGGATATTATTTACCTCAATCTGTATCACAGCCGGTTTAATACTTCCTTCCTTGATGACTCGCTGGAGCTGTTCCTTGTTGAAGTTGGAGACTCCGATGGACCTTGCCAGTCCTAAGCGTTGAACATCCTCCATACCGCGCCAGGTCTCCATGTAGTCTATATGGGAGTGGGTGTAGTCCTCCTGAAATTTAAAGGGTGACCCATACTTAGCACTACAATATCATAATCTAATTAAAAATTTTACACATTTGAGATTTGATCACGTCTCTGAAGAATTGACTTATATAAGGTTTAATTAAAGTATGAATTTAAAACAATCAAAATCTCGGGATTTTCGTACGGTCGTCGGCTGCGTACCAAGACCATCTGCAGTCAGCAGTACCGTATTAATATCAGTTCTATCTAAAAGCCTATAAGTCAGAATCGTTAATAACCATCTTTAAATCGATATAGATCATAAATGATGATTCTGATTAATAAACGATATGAAAAACCTAAAAATGGTTTTTAAATATCTATTCAACAATACTCCTCTTGACATATTTTGTCGATTTTTATGTATATTTTTTCACATTGGCGTCTAAACTCGGCCATTTTGATTTTTCCAATTTTTTATACTTTCTATGATATTCGAGTCATTATGACGAAACAAACGACGTAGCATTTATCTAAATCGGCCCGCGGGTTTCGTTTAAATAGTGTCACAAATGTACATTTCCACATATATACATATGTACTTAAGACTGATAAACATTGCGTCGTGCAGTGTATTAAAAATTATCCTATATATAAGTGAACGAATTTTCAATCTGTGTGAAACGAGTTAGCTAAGTTAGTAATTAAAATTTAGTCTCATATAATTCTAAGAAGCTTGAAATTGATAGGCATAATGAGGAGTAACAGGTTAGCGTGGTATGAGTGTGGTGGGATGAACACCACGTGACAAAAAGAGGTAGACCAAAGAAGAATTCGATGCTGCGCCAACCTGCCGTCAATAAACAATTAATTTACTCACATTGAGTCCCAAAGGCCAGTGGACGAGGTACAGATCTACGTATTCGAGTCCCATTTTCTCCAACGAGTCCTCCAAAGCCTCCCTAACTTGATCCCTGCCGTGTCGAGTGTTCCATAGCTAGGTGAACAAGATAAAATTGTAAATTAAAAATGAAACCGACAATCTACTCATAGAGACCATTTCAACGAGCCCCAACACGATACTTCTGCTGTAAATTGGTGAAATGTGTATCCTACTGATTTCACATGATGCATCATCAGGTCAAGGTTACGCCACTTTGTTATTTTGATATCATGAAAGTCATAGTATAGTAAATTTCCAATTAACCAGACCAGTAGAAGATACTCATATATTTTTAATAACTAAAATACACGACCATCTTCCCCACCGGCCCCTCTCGTACTTGTACTCACGCACCCCTTTCTCCCCCTCCGTGTCGCTTGTAGGCTAACATCTCCCAGTACAAACCTTAGTAGTAATGAACAAGTCCCTCCTCTCTACCGCGTCCTTCTCGATCTTCATCCACACAGTCTACCCTATCTCCTCGTGTCGTAGCGATGTCTCTCGCTTGTAGACTACCATCTCCCAGTACAAACCTTATTAGTAATGAACACGTCCTCCCTCCCCACCGTCCCCTCCGCGATCTTCATCCGCACAGCCTCCCCTATCTCCCCCTCGGTGTCGTACACGGCGGCCGTGTCGAAATGCCTGTAGCCAATGTCTATTGCTTGAAGGATTACATCTCGGAGCTGCTTGTTCTGGGATTTTGTTACACCACGCTGAAAAAATATTTAGTAACTTGGGGTGATAAGATGACGGAGTAACTGCCTCTGAAAATTGGTTACTTGCCTCTGCAAATGCTTTTTTATGTCTTGGAATTTTCATTTGTATTACGAGTTAATAACCGTAAAATAAACGCGTATGATATTGTACGCGCTTAAAATATGTCGATATGTGGGCACGATTATATTAATTTGTTTAATGTTAATTGTATTTTTTTAGTTTTAATTTATTTATTTATATTATATACACAGTTAATTTGAAAATATTGTTAACAACTTTAATGGTATTGCATATTAAGTTAAAGGCTGATTCTAATATATTTTAAGTGTCGTTGTTATGTTATATGTATTATTTGAAAAATAAATAAAAATGCTTACTTCGTCAAATCCTAGAAATGTTCCCAAAGCAATGGCCGGTATTTCTAGTCCATTATTCAGTTTATATTTCGGTACACTGGCTAGTGCTGTGGACATCTGTAAATAAATATTAATAACTGTCTGCCCCTTGTGCTTTCACTCGCGTTTATGGTTGCTGCACTCTTGCGAATCGTAGTGTGATGTAATATAGCCTATTTTAAATTCAAAAACTCAACAAAAAATTTCAAATTGGATGAGTAGCTTTAGACGTTACCCTTTATTTGCAAAAATAAAAAATATAATATAATTTAAAGTTATATGATAAAAAGTTTTAAAACGAAAATAATTCTCTTTAGAAAATATATGAAACAAAAAATACTACACTAACCGTAGGCAATACACAGCCTTTGTTACTTAATTAACAGAACAAGTATTTGTTATCAATCAAGTTGAATCATGTTATCAGCACAGCGGTAACTGGTTTACCGAAGTATATAAACAGAGATAAATTAAAAAAAAATTGTTATTTTCATAATGATAATAAAAATGTTGCATACATTAAGGTAAGATTCGTTATTCTACAATTACTATTAATGCCTTAATCAATTTGTATGTAACAAGAAAATAACAATTAATATAGTTTTTTATATCAAGAACTAAAAAGGTAATAAACTTAAATGATACTTCAAAACTAATCACAGCAGTATTAGTAACAATATGTGTATTTTTAGATTTTATCTATACTAATATTATACAGGGTCAAATTTGTCTGAAAGTACTGATACGATTGGAAAATCCTTTTTGTGTTGAATAGCATGTTTATTAAGGAAATTTATAGGCTATATTACATCACGCTAAGACTCATAGGAGCAAAGCAGTAACTATAAAAGTTATTCCATTAAAAAACGATAAAAAAATATAGTCATTCCTTTCTGAATAACACACACACTGTAGTTTTTACACAGCCTAATTGCTGTGTACTCAGCAATCATTGTTCAAGGACTTTTACATCTAAGTGTTAAAATGGCTTATAATTCATTGTCTATCTTTTTTTTTTCAAAATTATATATTGAGGCTGATAACACAAAAAAAAAACACCTAAATGGATTAAACCATGTTTGAGATTTCTTGTGACTAATGCATAGGAAATGTTTTTTATTTTAATATATAGATTATTATTTTATTCCTTTTCTTCACATTTCTTTTTTTACATATATAATTATACTCGGTTATTATTGTTATGTAAGAATACAATTTTAAATGAAATGTCATGAATAGTATCAGGCATGTATGATATAAATATAATACATATGTTTCTTATATCCTATGAATTTTTCATATGACACTTTTTACTTTTAAGGGCTGCGAATGTTATTTACTACTATAACAACATTATCGATAATTTTGCTAGAATTTAAACTTTTTAATAATGTTATCTTTTGTAAGGTTACTTGTAAAACCTGTTTTATGAATAGTACGATAGTGGGAACCCCTAAATTATTGAGTTATTATTGCAATGATTTGCAAAAACATCAATTGAATGAGTCACGTTAAATTACTTAGTTATTGCAGCTACATAAATTTTAAAAAATATCGGCAATAACTACAATTAATATTATATGTATTAAATTACAGATGTATTAAACGGTACGCCTAAATATTTAACATATTCCATTGTAAAACTAATTACATATTATTAAAATAAGTTCATTTTAACCAGATTAGGTATTCCAATTTTCAAACTATCGCTTAAGGTTTGGAGAATTTAAGTATGTAATCAGAAAATAAAAATATACCAATATGAAGCTTACCGGAATGTTTTAATAAGAGTAATTTGAATACACAATGCGCTGAGCAATTATTTATGTAAAACATTTGGAAAACTCCTTTTTAGGCCTCCGCGATGTTTTTGTTTACTTTTACTTTTCACATACATGCCGGTATGACATGACCAACCGAAAACTTCTTTCGATAGCGCGCAATTTTCCTATTGGCTTCATTGGTTTTTGACAATCAAAATGATTATGTGAGAAAGAGACGAATAGTATAACGGACGTCAATAGTATTACAAGTAAAAAAATATAATATAGCAGCGAAGACTCGCATAATGTGTAAGTTTTGTCAAAGTATGTTGGCTTTCATTAACACTAGATCGCCCAAGGAAGTAATTTTGACCGCTTTTTAATTTCAATTAGAGAAACAATTACGTATATAATCGACCGAGCGAAAGGATATTTTCAGATTGCACCCATACATTTTTTATATTCAAAATCACTTCAATAGTTTAGTGTTTAAATTAGAATAACTGAAATTAATATGCAAAGCAAATGAAACTGCGTAGTTTGTTTTTGAAATCGGTTTAACTTTTTTAAGTCTTAATTTATTGTTCACGTCTGTTACGTCTATGAAAAAAAAGTGATAGTGTAATACGCAAAATAATATATACTTTCGTGTGTACCCTATTTGTAACGTAACTAACCTATGGAGCTGAATCACTTTTTCATTAACATTACTCTCTCATACATTTCGAATTTAAATTAATTTTGACCTCCCGTAATAAATTAATTAAATAAAAAGCGCTTTTATATGGGATTTCAAAATCTTTTCTAATCTCCAGACCCGGATTTGTAGATATATATACTTATAATGTATAATAATATATGTTTTTTTAATTTTAGTGCCTTACAAGTTTACATCTGTTCTGGTACACATTACGTGAGCCTCCACGAAGTATAATATGTTATAAGCACATTGATTGTGACACCCAGAATGCCGACGACGTTGCTTAGCAACAAGCTAGCCACTAAGTATGGCAGGCGAGAGTACTTTGAGCCAACAAGTCAATTGATTAGCTTGCTGCAAATGGGTATAAAATTTTAAGGTCAAATAATTAACCTATAGTTTAATTGAGGTAAAGCCTAGCTGTAACGTACTAACGATAGCTCGTATATGGGCTAGTTCGATCGAGGCAGTACCACACGCTCACAATCTGTCTGAAATCTGTCAGACAATCGGTCTGAAAAAGATCTTATTCTAGCCTACAAATGTCCATGGGCGGCGGTGATCACATAACATCAGGTGTCGCCTGCTCATTTTCAAGCTATTTTGTATAAAAAATAGTTATCAGTTAATATTTTATCAGTTTTATATATATAGTCAGGAGGCCTAATTTCTTCTTTTGAATTAAACGGTTAATCTTTCATCGTCTTTGTTGATATAAAAGTTGTAACTATACTGTAGCGCAAATAGTTGGGCCCAACTTACAGGATTAGTCTCCCTGATCTACACCCTATGAAGTAGTTATTACACTGTTTTTCATTAAAATAATAATTTATTTATTGCACAGAATATGACAATTAAAATCGTTAGGAATATATCAAAAAAGTTAATAATATTGTATTTTGTCTATGGTAGCTCGTTGATTAGTTTGATAAAAGAGGATAAAGTTTAAAAACAAATTATGATTAATAAACTAAATATAGTAAAAAGCTATAAATATACTCACCAAAGAAAGACAAATGAGGACAGCAGGAAACCCGGCCATTTTGTTGAACGAGTAACTTTTGACTGGAAATCTTAACCGATACCATTAAATATATATTTGATATCTTATCTACGAAAACAAGCAGCGGTGCCCTGTCTTTGCTAGTGCCTATGAAGGAAATGACGATGGGCCAGTATCGGCCCAAGCCTCCGCCAATGTTCGGCAAGTATGGCCCAGAGCTACACCCGCGTCGACCCAGCCTTATTTTAAGTCTAGGATGATAACTAAGGCCTTGTTATACTGTACTTGACCAAGACTGGCTAGGGCCTGGGCCAGTATCGATTAGCCGAGGCTCGGCTTATCAAGGCTGGCCAGGGCTTGGACCATCATAGAATAGCCTCGGTTGCCTAAACTTTTCCCTAACTTGGCGTCATAGTTTAAGGCTGGGAGCTCCTACATGGGTGGCCAATGGGATTGGATGACACTTAAATTGAATTTAATTACTGACCTAGGGAATGCTAACATTAATCAATACTGGCTCATCTTAGATATCGGTTTGGGCGAGACCAAGAGTGATAACTAATAAACTAACTAATAAGGTGATAATAGATCTTATGCAAATGTTTGCCAGATTCGTTCGGAAGATTGAGCCTCTTATGGTTACATATGAATTTATTTTGGACAAAGAAAAACTACTCTTCCATGCCATAAAGGGTCTGCGCAGGTAATTAGTCTTCTCCCTACATCCGGTCCGGTATAAAAAATATGTAATAACTAGTCTCGACTGGGGTGCTTTGGCATTTAATTCAATCTCGTACTCTGCATAGAAACCATTACGCAGAAACATTTGTGTTGGAAGAAATTCTAACATATGTACATATATCCTTCAATCCGCTATATGGAGTTAACAAATTAGCGCACAACGTTAATGTTAACCAATTAGCAAAAATGTACTAGAGGAGCTCCCCGAGAAATAGAGTATCTTTCGAAGATTTCTCTTACGAAAAAAGGTCTAAAACTCTTATACACTGACAGACACCGTTCTTGTATATAGATGTGTTTGATATAGATCGTTGAACTTTTTGGGTGTAAACAAATGGCCGTGAAAGTTAGATAAGAGCTATCAGGAAAAAGGCCAAGTTCAAGAATTAAAAATATGTAGTTTATAAAAATACTATCAATAAAATTATTCAATAATTAAATTATCAGTATGAAATAACTAATTCTAAAACCGTGGAGCTTTAAATAGCGGAGCCAGTAAATAGGATGATGGGCACCGTTGCCACCACACTATTTGGCACTAGTTGGCACCAGACGCAGGGCCAGGAAGGCACCTAAAATGACCACCTAGGACCAAATTTAATATAAGGCGTGATAAAATGTAGTTTCTTAATAATAGATAATTTTTATAAAGCTTGTCTATTCTTAGGACTATTACGAAGTCAATAGGACGTGTAATATATTTGGAAGTCTATGTATGTATGTTTTTCGTTCCACAGTAGCACCTAAATTACTGAACCGATTTTTACGGAAGAGATGTCTCTAGATTTGTAATATGACCACAATGACATACTCGTAGTCTATATAAATTTTGTTTACTTAATCAGGTTATTTAAACTTTGTGGCTTGTAATAAAAAAAATGTAGGTATGTTTTCAAAAATAAAATGTTTATAAGCAGGAGGATTATTACGGTGAGCTATCGCTATAACAAATATTTGTACTAAAAATCAGAAATCAACTGAAAAAATGCATCGCCTTGCAATAGCAATAGCGCACCTATAATTACCCTTTTTATTGTTGCAAAATGCATTCCGCAAGGGGCATATCCTCAGGGACTCCCAGACTCAGAAGACGAATCGGACTACCCACTAAAAACCAACGTCCCTGCTACGCCGCCCTTGGAGCACCACGGGATCATTATGGTGCATTTTACCACGTTCGTATAATTACCCTGCAGATTCCTTCTAAAACCATTTTTTTGTACGGAACACCGAAAATAAGAACATGATCAAGCGAGGAGTTCTAGAGCGTCATCTTCGTATAATATTTATCGATCCCATTTTGTTTACTATAAAAATATCGCTACGATAACACAATCACACGGGGCAACGCCATGGATTTATCAATTAAATTTATTTAATGTCTTTTTCATACGATAAAAATTATTAAAACAAATTTATCTAATAATTTTACTTAAGTGTATAAAAAATATCAATGATTTGTTTGTTTAGGTTTACATACGTATATGTAGGTTACTCCATTTTTCGATTATGCTCAAAAGCGAGGGTGTGGTCTTGTAAAGTCTAAAATCATATTAAGAACGTAATATTTATGGGTTGCTTTCAAATTTATAATATTAGTACCGAAGTATGGATTCATTTCAACAATTGAAGCCTGAGCATTAAAAGTTAAAATTGAAAATAAAATATATTAATAGTAAACTACCATCAAAACTCGAAACAAGCTTTTACGTTACAAAGTTTATTTTTACATTTTTAGAGCAATTAAAAAAAAAAGCTTGTTTTTAATTTTTTTTTATTAATAATTATTTTATTTTTATCTATTTATTTCAGTAATCCACAATTATTCCACGTTCGATTAGCTTTTTCAATAACTACAATTTCTTTGCAAAATTTCGTGTCGTTTCGTTTCCCGAAAGGAGTCCCCTAGTCGGGTGCCCGCCCTGGCCGCAGGCATGTCATGGCAGCACTTTGTTAGATCTATCATGATTAAAGGCGCATACAAAACTTTGTGTCTGTTTACCCTTTTACTTCGTCGTCGGGTAAATATCAATAAGTAAATCTTACGGTACATGGTAATCTTTACTAGTTCTCCGGATGCTGTTTGTGGTTTATTTTTAAACAAAACTCTCAATTGTGTGAACATGTGAAGTACAGTCAAGCAGAATCTATGTAATTAAAATGTTTTCTTAATTCTATCTATAATATAATCTACATATTAATTTGTGTAGCAAAAACTGTGTATTCCTATTTACGAAAATTGCGCAGACTTTAACAGAAGAACATTTTATTAAAATAGGTGCACAGTGTGGGTAAATTGTCAAAGGTCTAATTATTTCTAACTGTTATTTTAATTTATTCGCTATTACGTTAAATGAATAGATAATTATATACAGAATATCGTTGTCTTAGATTTTCGCGATTATTATTCATTGAAATAAAACTATTTTAAACGGATTTAAATCGCGTATAATTATTTTTATCATCCCGACGTTTCGAGCACTTTGCAGCGTTCGTGGTCACGGATAGTCTACCCGTTCAATATATACAGAATATTTACAAAAAATAACCTATATTGATAGATGACATAGCTTTTTAATTTTAAGAGGGGCAAAATCATCAATCACTCTTCCATAATATAGCAAAAGCTATGGGCCTTCATCGATCGCGGGGTCCTGGGCACTAGCCAAGAGTGCCCAGTGAAAAGAAGGCTTCGCTATAATTTATAAATATAATCAGTAAATTATTAATTTAACGCTAATTTATAAGTGTCAAGTCCGAAAAATCTCACTCATAGGCAGCCCGACGAAGTAACGGATGATAGTATTTTTGTTATAATGAGCATAGACTAAACAACAATCGCTATTATTTCTATATCGTGTAATTTCTAGGACTCTTACCTACACATATTACCTTCTCTTATGTAAAGAATATTCAAAACTCTTCCCTAAGTTCGTAGTATGTAGGCTGTATATGTATCATACCCATTATAACAGCGCAGCTTGCTTCTAGATCTGTTGATTGTTAGTAATTTATGAATATATTTCGCAAAATTTCAAAAATAGCTTATCCGATTTAACTTATTATTGAGTTATCCAATATAGCCGCCTATCGCCTAAAAATAGCCAATTTCGCCGCATTAAAAATTATTAAATTGTATCTTATTGTTGTATTCGTTTCAAAACTGGTATTTAAGGTAAAAGAAACTTAGTAAAAACTTAAATTTGATGATCCCTTATCTAATTTGATAAAAGAATTTGATATTTGCGAAATTAATATTTTTTATCACGACAGTACCGCCATCATCATTTCATTGTCCCAGCACTACTGACTTTTACTCATTACTGAAAAGTGCAAAGGGTAGCACGCACTGCGCCAAATGAAACTTTACAATGTTGAGTTTTATTAACTTTTTGAGTCTGTTAGCTGTCGCAGCAGCTGGGCCGGCCACGGAAAGCTATAAGGATCAGTGTAAGTTGAATAATTAGGTACTTATCAGTCTTAACAGCTAAATCGATTTTGATAAAACTTTTATGTATAAATAGAGAAATTAATTTAAAACGAGAAACTCTCATCTCTTATTTTTACACCTTAAAGTTTTATTTTCATACTAAAAAGCCCTATCCAAGTCCTTCTCCAAGATACAATAATATGTATATACACTGTATATAATATGTATATACACTGTACCTACCATAATTCAGTAAATAATATTATTTTCTAATCGCTCTGTTTATTTCTGCAAATAGATTTCTCAAACAATAATAATAAAATAAATTAGTTTTTAACCGAATTAAAAAAAAGGCATTTGATACATTTGTTTATAACTCCGCGATTTTGTCAAATCAATTAATCCGATATGGGTAGGAGTTTCGTTGTATAAATCAATCAATTGCAAATTTTTCAAGGAAGGTGTTTAGTAAATATTCAGATCAGATGAACATCTTTGGAGACAGACAGCGGAACTCCTCAACGACTAATAGTGAATGACTGGTGCGATCACATGTCTGTGTATACAACAACAGTTCTCTTTGAGTCGGTTATATTTTTCAACCGATACAAATACGGATGTATATTTTTGTTAATGTTTGTTATCACATAACTCCGTCATTTCTAAACCGGTTTTGAAAATTCTTATTCGCAAATATATACTTTCAAATTGGTTCCACAGAATTATTATCCAAATCGGCTTAATAGTTTGGCTTTAAAGCAAAATTATAATAATTAGTATGACATCGAAGTAAACGAAATTGTATACATTGCTTTTGAAGTCAGTTTTTAATCATAATTATCTAAAAACAATTATATTTAATATAGTCTGCACGGATCCGCGCACGATGACGAAACACGCAGCGTATACCGAGTGGGCAGACGCATACTCCTGCTCGCGACACCGCTGTCAGCCCGGCGGACGCAATCTGGCTATTTACTCTGTGGGGTTAGTATTGTTAGCTAGTATTGCTTCCATGACGGTAGTTTACGGCAAGGAAGTTTTGGATTATACTAATAGATGGCACCAAAAGGACTGTCAGTTAGGTAATACTCAACGAAGCTTGAATGATGGCAGATCAATGAGATCAAGATAAGTTAAGGTAGGATCAGAAGATATATTTAAATAAATAAATAAAGATCATCAAGGTACATTAACACTAGTATTTATTTTAGTTTTCGTACTTTTATACACTGTACTTTGATATTTATAATAGAATAGGATATTCTATTATAAATGTCAAAGTTTATGAAGACGGATGGATGAATAGATGTTTGTTTCTCTTTCAAAAACATTGGTAAAACTTTACATTAATATAGCTTGTACATCAGAATAATACAGACAAAAATCTGGCTTATATGAAAATAAATGTGCATGTAACTGATAGAAAATGACATGTATTATTTTTTAAGTTTTAAAAAGATATCTTAAATTTTGTCATATAATTCGCAGTTGTAAACGCGTCGAAGCTCCAGAATCAGCCATAGAGTGCGAGGAAGTGGTGGAGGACACCAACATGCAGTTCCCCTACTGCTGCACGAGACTCAGGTGAGTTTTCAAAATTTTCTAACAAACACTGCATCATTAATTTAGTCAAATTAGGTAACTATTCTTTCCTTCCGATGGCCATCGCGTCGACTGTTAGACATTGGTCCTTTGTACCTTCAACACTCATTTTTTTTTTTAAGAAAAAAAGTGATCGGCGTCGCCCATGAATATGCGGCACCAGATGAGCTACAAATGCACTTCCAGCTCACATAGGAATGTCGGATAACGGTGAAGTAATGGGGGATGGGGTTGGACTTATCATCGTACTTAACGTCGGTATATTAACCACTTCACGCCGATTATCTGTGGTTCTGATGATTGAATATTACAATTGTTAGGCGAGAAATACATTAATTATAAGTTTTGCTCTTTATGAACATTTACATAAGTTATTTGTCATTGCTTTACACCTGAATTTGATGTCAGTTACCAGGTTACAAAGTTATAATAAGCTAATTACGAGATTAAAACTTACAAAGGTAGTTCTTAGGGCTGGATTTACCATAACTGGCGCCCTGGGGCACAGTAAACGCCGCCCCTTTACCGAAATCATTACCTTTGTAAATTTAATAGTAGAAAAGGCACTATTTAATAATAAAGAAAATAAGTTTAATAGAATATAATAAAGTTTAATTGAAAATCTTTAAAATATTTCTCACACCCTAAATTTTGTCGGATTGATCACTGGGCCCTAGTGCGCCTCTAGCAAATCCAGGGCTTCCTTATACACCATAGTAAGAATAAAACATTCTTCGTTAAGATGTCTGGTGGTGGTGCGCGGCGAGGTGTGGACGCGCGTGCTGGGCCAGCCGTGGGAGACGCTGCCCGCCGCGCCCTGGAGCCACATGTACAAGATGAAGAAGCCGCCGCCCGCTGACGAGCACTTTGGAACTAAGTGAGCTGATCTTCTATAGTTTATGTTACTTTCACTTGCTAAGTTTTGGGAATGTATACTAAAAGTAAATATATAACTACTGTATTTTGTCTATGGTACCTCGTCGATTCGCTATTTATTCTTATATATTATATCGTCAGTACGCACCCTCTTCCTCTCTAGGATTTATTACTCATCTTTGCTTTCACGTAAAGTAAACTAGAGACTAGAACCCCAGTGACAACTTAATTCTACGAATTACTTATTATATTTTTTGCGTATTAAGATATGTTTTTGTGTCTACCAGTACAGTTCTCTCATGTTCGGAAGTTCTGTAACATCTCATCTCACTCATTTCCTTAACAGGAAAACAGACCTTATAGTAGAATATTTACAGACTCTAGAATTTAGTCCACAAATCAATAGTCAATTTCTTTTAAATAAATGCGGCGAAGCCCAAAAGTATTTTGAGATTGTACTTATTTATTTTTGTAACCACTTAAAGGCTACACCGATTTTGATAGATGGTACGTCATTAGATTCATTATAATGGCGTGACTATCACCGAGTACGTTAATTTCTCAAAAAATTAAAATGGCGGATCTTATGAGCGAGCTTAATGTGTAGAATCAGGGTAGAATTTTTTTAACTAGTTAAGTCTTGTTTTGATCATACAGAAACATCGCTGCGGGACCTGTTTACGAAATACAATCGGACACGGAAAGCAAGCCTCATGACAAGATGTTACGAACTTCTAAGAAGTTCACCCCCGCCCCCGACTGCGACGAGGCGGTCCCACGCTCTGTGCCGTCGCCTGACATTGTGGTACGTTAGAATTTTTTTCTATAATACTTTATTGCACAAAAAGAACGATGTACAAAAGACGAACTTAACGCTATTACAGCATTTTCTACTAGCCAATACAGAATAGTGTATGAGACGCGGTTGAAGGCGTACACAAAAACAAGAAATATGAATTAAGCTATGATGATGAAACATATATTCTAAACATAAATGAAATATATAAAAAAGTCGAGAACTTATGACTTCAACTGAATATATAACATAACTTCCATATAGTCGCGTCGGGGTTTCGGCAAAACCGCATCTAGCTTTTCCTATAAAGTCTAAATTTGAACCAAATATTAAATTACTTTATTGATAAAAATAAGGCGTTATAACCATTTTCCATTACGCAGTGTAATGTATTCTTAGTGTCACCGACGATATGTCAAAATTTATTTATGTTAATTATTAATTTTACAAGTATCGATTATATAATTCTTAGATAGCTTGTTGATAATTCAAAAATTGACCTTACTGCAAAAGCTACTTACGTGGTTTTCCACTATCCCCGGTGATATGTCTTTTTACTTATTTAAGGATGACAATTGTGTTTTGGTTTCGTATCGTTGCGGTCCGTTACATTATGCACGCCGTATTATGGGTATTTATCACACTCTTTGACTTTACGGCGTAAAAAGACGTCGGCTTTAAAGTTTTATATTTTACAGTCCCGAACAATCTCCATCTTGTTTTCTCCACTCTACATGACATTAAAAACTTCAATTCAATTCAATTCAACTCTTTGGTTAATGGCTTTTAGTTGTACCACAAAAACTTAAAGCCACTACCAAAGTATTGAATTTAATTGAATTACAGTTTGACATTTTATTGTCAATCGGGCGATTAACCAAAGAATTTAATTGAATTGTCAATCTGATAACAATATTTACATTGTAATGAAATGTCTTCATTCACAGATCGCATTGTCTACGTCCAATGATGAGAAAGAGTCTCAAAAAAATGAAAATATCAGGTACAAATCTTCCATTTATTTGTAATTTTTGAACAATAGTACAATGCTATTTTAATGTAAATGTAATAATACTAAATTAATACGCTACTCAATTTTATGTATTACAATTACAATAATCACAAATACATATTTAGACAGATAAAATATAAAAAGTACGTCTAAAATTTCAAATGCAATTTTTTTTAATATATTGAAGGCACAAACGAGTCAAAAAACCGACTTCCAGATCTGACGTTGTTGAAGAGAAAAGAGAACATAATGAAGTCGATTTTGAAGAAACTGCCGTGAATGACAAGGTAGCGATAATTTTATATCTTTTCTGTATTTTGCACGAATTTGCGGAATATTGCAATTCTTCACTTTGCAATATTCCGCAAATATTTTTAAATTTGAAAAGTAAAATAAATGCATTGTGATAACAATAATATGACTATATAAAAACTTTACCTACTTTTAAGATCAATGATATCTTTAACCGACTTCAAAAAGGATGAGATTCTTAATTCGTGGCCGTATATGTATTAATATATATTATATCATATGTATAAGCGATTTCATGGATAAAAATTAATAAATAATTATATAAGTATGAGTAATATAATTTTATCCACTAGCTATTTCGTGTTTAGTGACTGAGTGACCTTTCACTTTAAGATGTGATATCAATTTTTATTAATTCTTCTGTTATTTAATTAATGCTACGAAACTAAAGTAATAATTGTAATATATGGCTTATAAAGAAAATAAAACATGCTCTTAAAGACCCATTTTTAGGGTTCCGTTCCTTAAAAGGAAAAACGGAACCCTTATAGGATCACTTTGTTGTCCGTCTGTCTGTCTGTCTGTCTGTCTGTCTGTCTGTCTGTCTGTCTGTCTGTCTGTCTGTCTGTCTGTCGGGATGTCAACCCTTTTTTCTCAGAAATGCATAGATGTATCATGTTGAAATTAATATCATATACTCAAGTCTACGATGACATGCGGCCGTGAAAATATTAAAGTTCTAAGTCAACGCAATCAAAAGATAATGGAAAATATGTCGTATATTTTGACCATTTTAGCGTTTTCGCAAGGGAATCAAAACCTATAGGGTACTTCCCATTGACCTAGCACGATGAAATTTGGCAAGAAGTAAGATCTTATGGTACAAATAAAGGAAAAAATCTGAAAACTGTAAATTTTTGTATGTATGTTTGTCTGTTTGTAAGTTTGTCTTTCAACCTTTTTCTCAGAAACGCGTGAAGGTAACAATTTTTTATCAACGTCAAGTACTCAGAGTTGTAATTACTAAGAGCTGTGAAAAAATCAAACTTCTAAGTTAACGCAATCAAAAGATACGGTCATTTATATCACATATTTTAAGTATGATAGCGTTTTTAACGTTTTCGCAAGGGAATCAAAACCTATAGGGTACTTCCCATTGACCAAGCATTATGAAATTTGGGCAGGAGCAAGGTCCTTTAGTATACATAAAGGAAAAAATCCGAAAACTGTAAATTTCTGTTCGTGTGTCTGTCAGTCTTTACGTCTGTCTTTCAACCTTTTTCTCAGGAACGCGTAAATGTATCAAGTTGTAAATTGATCAAGCGGAAAATATATTAATCTTAGAATTAAAATTATATATACTTGTAACAAATTAACATAGAAGTTGACCATGGTCAAAAAGACAATTTTACAAACACTGAGAAGAAATTTGTATCAATACGAAAACATTAAAAAGCAGCAAACTTTTATAAACAACGCAATGCAATCTATATATCGCAGCTAACAAAATGATAGCGCGATGCAGCGTACAGCTAATGCCATCTATTACAACATTATGACATTAACTGTGATATAATTCTGCTCGATTAATAAATTTTTTTATTTTAATTATTATTTAAACGCGCTAAAAATTATAAAATAAACTTTTCATTTAAAAGTTTTATCGTCGATTTATAACGTCATTACGTAATTAACATTCAATATAAGAGCTTCACGCGATTTGATTTAAGTACTCGTATTGACTTAGTACGAAAATTTTAAAATTAAATTCAAACAGATTGAGTTATTTAATTTACTTATTTATCTACACATATAAGTCTTCTGGTTATTAGTAATATAATTAGTTATTTATAAATAAACAATTAGTTTTGTTCGAATTAAGGACTAATTATTTTCGTCTTGGCAACACTAATATATATTTCGATATTTTGATTGATAATGTAAATCTAAATATTTTACGAACGTAGTGCAGGGGTAGTGGAGTGTAGTAGAATATAAATAAACATAAAACAAGAATAAAATATAATATAATTATGTTGTTAATGTCAAAGTCAACAAGTTAGTTCATTGAAATTGTCAAGAGATGGCGCTAGGTGTATCCTGAATCGCGCTATAACTTTTTTTTTTGAAAGTATAAGGTGTATTAGTACTTAAAATAAAATTTTGTGTTTCCATGGATTGCATCCATGATCGTGTTTTAAATTAAAGTGCTCCTAAGTAGTTTCAAAATAGTTTTTGGGACGTGATCCATATTTACATAATATTTGATTATATTTAAGCGACTTCTAAAAAGGAGTGTTTTCAATTCGACCTTGTATTTAATTTTTTTTTATGTTTGTTCGCCGATTACGCCGCCATTTGGGTACCGATTTTCAAATTTTTTTTTTTGTTTGCAAAGGTATACTTCCAAGGTGGTCCCATTGTCTTCAGGTCAGGTTCAGATGATGGGATCCTGGAGAAATTGAGGGAACTCCTCAAATATTATAGGCAAGCGTATACCGATTTAGGTATTTTTGATAGTAACTTATGTTGTAACTGATGATGAAGACCACAAATGGCGTAGATGGGTTAGTCTTATATAGATTTCTATAAGTTTGTACGGAACCCTCGGTGCGCGAGTCCTACTCGCACTTGACCAGTTATTGTTTAATGATCGTCCTATACGTCGTCTGTCAAATCAATCTCTTTTTAATAATGTATGACATAAATATAGCACAATATAAACAATAATAGTTAATCACAAATGTTTTAGATACCAGAAGCTTCAGATGAGAAATTGTATGACGCTTTCGGAGTAACACAAAATATTGAATCAAAGGTATTTTTTTTTATTCCATTTTTTCTTTGGATGACTATGACATGGTCGTAACTTTATCTTATACCAACAGTTAAAAAACGAAAATCAATTAATTGCTTAGTTACTTTTATCAGATTTAACATCACTTCTTAAGTACAATAATTTAAAATTATAGGCAACTTGGACGGACATTCCTCAAAATCAATGGAACGAGCATGATCCTTCGATGGACGTCGAGAATCAACGGGTAATTTACGAATTTCAAAGATTAGGAACAACACAACAGTTTTGACTTTTTTCCAGGCGATAATGTACAGTAAAATATAAAATAATCAAGGTCTGTAGGCTGTTGGTCGAATTAACAAAAGCTTACTCAATCTCAATTCGTTGATATTGACATATTTTAGATTTTTTTTGTTATGTTTCTAGATTATTTATTTTCTTTTTTTAGTGTATGTATACAGTGAATATAGTTTAGTATATACTGAATATACTTATTCTATTCTAATTTGAATTAAAACAAATATTTTTGCTGTTCTCACTGGAGTTCTAGTCTCTAGTTTTCTTGTAATAATGAATATAAGAGCGACTACGAGAATTCTATCCTAGAGTGAGGAACTGTGCGTACTGACGATATATAATAGTAACTAATCAACGAAATACTATAGACAAAATACAGTATATATTTACTTTTATGATATATTCCTAACAATTGTATTGCTATTTCAGAGCCAAGATGAAAAGAAAGAAAAGCCATCCGGTCTCCAGGCTCTCGTAGACGCGATCGGCAACAGAATGAGAGATATTGAAAGCGTCGTTCAGAGGATGAGTGAGAAAGTGCACAATAAAACGCCTGAAAGCGAACTATCAAGCTTGGAAAGACGGTGAGAAATAAATAAATAAATAAACGAATCACACTTAAAGGCCGCCATTAAGATCGCGTGACCTTGTGTCGAGGGTCCGGAAACACACACCACTAACACAAACACCCAGACCACGACAAACATCCGTATGGCCAATACAGACGCTTGCCGTGAGCGGGTATCGAACCCGCGACCGTTAGCGCTTGAGACAGTTGCAAATTCGAAAAATTATTTTGCGTTGCACGATTATTGAGACCTAATATGAAAGAAATGGGTTTTACTAACCGCTTAAGCTAAAATTATTATGAGGTTATTTTATCAAGAAGCTAATTTTAAAATTATATTTACATTTTCTATAATAATAAGCCAATTCCAGTTCGGACAGTGAATCAGCTAAACAAAAACACAAAACTGATAACACGAAAGAGGAATTTGAAAAACCGAAAAAACCAAGCCCCGATAACGAGCACTACAAGAGGTATTTATAGTTTGTTTCTTACGTGTTACTTGATATCGCTTGTAGTTGTTTTAAGATATAGGAACAATTCCTTATTCTATTTACTAAGTTTTATAATTTACATTTTTATACTTAATCCAGTAATGTTATACAACTATAGATATGGTACAAGCTCATGGATTAAGATAGAGTCTAGTTACAGCCCACTGATAGCTTGTATACAAACTGGCTCGACTGGAGCAGTACCGCACTCTCACAGAAATTCGGCGTTTAGTAGCTAATAAAGCTGCGGTGAGTGAGAAGAATCGCAAACCTAAAACCCTCTCACCATTCCTTTTATTACTTTCCTTTAATTATTCCTTTTTAAGCTGGCAAGACCTCTAGGGCTCTTCTGATAATGTTAATGTGAAATATGTGAGCGGCGGAGAGCATTTAACATCAGGTGTCTCGATTGCTCGTTTTCCAGCTATTTAAAAAAAAACACCCTATTCATAATTGCAACAAGAAAGTAAAGATAAATTTTAAAAATCACAAAAAATTTATCGATTGCCCTTTAGAGATTAAGTATTTTTAATTAAACAATAAATAAACAGAAAAACTTTATATTCATAACTCATTTTTACAACAAAAAACTATATTACGCAATACAAAAATCAATAAATCTTTTTCACAGTCTTAATTTGAAAAAAGAAGAAAAAACAATTACAGCCTGTTAAACAACGAAATAAAATACACATTTTATAAATCCTATTTAATATAATAATAATAAAAAATATATTAATTGATCCTATCAAAATTAAAATTTCAAATATCCTGGTTTTGTTAGATTTTTAGTTAAAAATCGAGGTAGCAAATATCTCCGCGGTGCAACAGACGTGACCAGCGAGCCGCCGCTATTCGTTGAAGACACTAACATGAACGGTTACTACAGCGATGCCAGTAACAGTGTTCTAAGAAGAGCCAATACTCCTAAGGTAAGGTGACGAGTCTGTTTATGTCCAATTTAACACATTAATTGGCACAAACACAATGTTTGTGTCCTTTAAATGTATTCACCAGTTCTACTGACGCAACAACCTTGTTTTTAATACATATTTTCTGTCATTATATTTAATAGAATAACAAAAAATTATTAATCTAGTGCCATGGGTACTGGTTGTGTTAAATAAAAAATCAGTATAAAATATATTGAACTCGTCGTGGCAGTTAATGTGTAAGTTTTTTCCAACACATACAGGTTTCCACATGATGCTGTTTGCCTCGCATTTATCTGAATTTGAAACTTAAAAGCCAATGGTTTTACTCACTGGACTATATTGGCTCTATATCGATACTATTATCATGCAAAATATTAGAACATTATTTTCAAAAATGTTATTATGTATCATTGGCAACAATAGAAAGTATGCTATGTACAATATTTCCAATAAACACAAGAAATTGATTTCCTCTCAAAGGAACCGGCACCGACGTACATGGCTCCAGTGGAAAACCGTCGTAAGTCCCACGCTTCCGACATGTCAGCTGAAGGTGAAAAGAAACATAAAAAGCACAGTCACAAGAAGAAGCGAAAGGTATTTTTATAGCAATATTTTTTTCGAAGCTAAAAAAATCAACTTTAAAATAAAATAACTGGTCAAGTGCGAGTAGGACTCGCGCACCGAGGGTTCCGTACAAACTTATAGAAATCTATATAAGCGTAACCCGTCTACGCCATTTGTGGTCTTCATCATCAGTTCCAACATAAGTTACTATCAAAAATACCTAAATCGGTATACGCTTGCCTATAATATTTGAGGAGTTCCCTCAATTTCTCTAGGATCCCATCATCTGATCCTGACCTGAAAACAATGGGACCACCTTGGAAGTATACCTTTTCAAACAAAAAAACAATTTTGAAAATCGGTACCCAAATGGCGGCGTAATCGGCGAACAAACATAAAAAAAAAAATAAATACAAGGTCGAATTGAAAACATTCCTTTTTAGAAGTCGCTTAAATATAATCAAATATTATGTAAATATGGATCACGTCCCAAAAACTATTTTGAAACTACTTAGGAGCACTTTAATTTAAAACACGATCATGGATGCAATCCATGGAAATACAAAATTTTATTTTAAGTACTAATACACCTTATACTTTCAAAAAAAAAAAGTTATAGCGCGATTCAGGATACACCTAGCGCCATCTCTTGACAATTTCAATGAACTAACTTGTTGACTTTGACATTAACAACATAATTATATTATATTTTATTCTCGTTTTATTTTTATTTATATTACACACTACTATTTATATACTACACTCCACTACCCCTGCATTACGTTCGTAAAATATTTAGATTTACATTATCAATCAAAATATCGAAATATATATTAGTGTTGCCAAGACGAAAATAATTAGTCCTTAATTCGAACAAAACTAATTTATAAATAACTAATTATATTACTAATAACCAGAAGACTTATATGTGTAGATAAATAAGGAAATTAAATAACTCGATCTGTTTGAATTTAATTTTAAAATTTTCGTACTAAGTCAATACGAGTACTTAAATCAAATCGCGTAAATCTTTTATATTGAATGTTAATTACGTAATGACGTTATAAATCGACGATAAAACTTTTAAATGAAAAGTTTATTTTATAATTTTTAGCGCGTTTAAATAAAAATAAAAATAAAATTTTTTATTAATCGAGCAGAATTATATCACAGTTAATGTCATAATGTTGTAATAGATGGCATTAGCTGTACGCTGCATCGCGCTATCATTTTGTTAGCTGCGATATATAGATTGCATTGCGTTGTTTATAAACGTTTGCTGCTTTTTAATGTTTTCGTATTGATACAAATTTCTTCTCAGTGTTTGTAAAATTGTTTTTTTGACCATGGTCAACTTCTATGTTAATTTGTTACAAGTACATATAATTTTAATTCTAAGATTAATATATTTTCCGCTTGATCAATTTACAACTTGATACATGTACGCGTTCCTGAGAAAAAGGTTGAAAGACAGACGTACAGACTGACAGACACACGAACAGAAATTTACAGTTTTCGGATTTTTTCCTTTATGTATACTAAAGGACATTGCTCCTGGCCAAATTTCATAATGCTTGGTCAATGGGAAGTACCCTATAGGTTTTGATTCCCTTGCGAAAACGTTAAAAACGCTATCATACTTAAAATATGTGATATAAATGACCGTATCTTTTGATTGCGTTAACTTAGAAGTTTGATTCTTTCACAGCTCTTAGTAATTACAACTCTGAGTACTTGACGTTGATAAAAATTTGTTACCTTCACGCGTTTCTGAGAAAAAGGTTGAAAGACAAACTTACAAACAGACAAACATACATACAAAAATTTACAGTTTTCAGATTTTTTCCTTTATTTGTACCATAAGATCTTACTTCTTGCCAAATTTCATCGTGCTAGGTCAATGGGAAGTACCCTATAGGTTTTGATTCCCTTGCGAAAACGCTAAAATGGTCAAAATATACGACATATTTTCCATTATCTTTTGATTGCGTTGACTTAAAACTTTAATATTTTCACGGCCGCATGTCATCGTAGACTTGAGTATATGATATTAATTTCAACATGATACGTCTATGCATTTCTGAGAAAAAAGGGTTGACATCCCGACAGACAGACAGACAGACAGACAGACAGACGGACAACAAAGTGATCCTATAAGGGTTCCGTTTTTCCTTTTAAGGTACGGAACCCTAAAAAATAAAAGTAAAATTTCGCAAAGTTGCAAATAAGGCGCCTTGACGGCAAATTTCCTAAATTTAAATGGCACTGTATAATATAAGGAAACACAGTCATAACAATAAAAATATTTTTATAAATAATATTTTTTACTACTTTGTCAAAGCTTAAGAAAAATCCGACTTTGCAAAATTCCGCAAAGTTGCAAATTAGCCGTATTTACGATTTTCCTACATTTAAATAGTACTGAATTATATGTATTTTAACACTGATGTCTATTCAAAAAAATCATAAGATACTTCTGATATACAGAAGTATACACTTTTGTATATAATATAATCTTTTGTAATATTTTTATTATTTTATAATCGTATTAGTTAATTATTGCCCGACGTTTGGATGAAGTTGCACGGTCATGAGCTGACCACGACGGATGCTACTTCGTAAAATATGAATAAAACCTACATAGTAAAGTTTAAAATATGTAGTATAATATTATTATTTAAATTTCAACAGAGCAAAGGTCACAAGAAACATCACGGGAAAGAAGACAAAAGAAAGCGATTCAACAAGTTATCTTCTATAGAATTAGATAAGAACGTCGTGTCTTTAGAAGACAGTAGCGGCCTGTAGTAAATCGTAAACTTTAGTTATACCCAATGTATTTTAGTAGGAAAATATGTACATTTACAATTTATTTTCTCTAAAATAGCTAAATGCGAACGCTATTCCTAACGGAAGCTGTGTATACAATTGGTATTTCCCCAGAAAATAATTTGGTGTGTTAAAAAATTTGATTTTAACCGACTTCGAAAAGGAAGTCATGTATTTGACTCGTTTGTGTGTAATTTATATGGCCGCGATTTTCTTTAAAAAAAACAGATTCGAACAATTGGGTGGGTTTTTCGCTGTTAAATGTATATTTATCAAGGAAGGTTTCAATATATAATATATTAATTTTTTTTAAGATCTTCGGAGATAGATAATGGAATAATTCTTCTCAGGTCTGAGGTTTAACTTTTCCGAAACCGCGATAGATTCATTTGCTCAACGTTCAAATAGAGAATGTAAATTCCTAATTTGGATTAAAAATATTTTGATTTTGAGTCTCCAATAACTCACAGCCAATGACCGGCGATCGCAGCGATCTTATGTCTATGTATGTATTCAACAACAGTTCTGTTTAAAGTCGGTTATATTTTTCTACGAAAAGAAAATCCATCACTAAAGCGTAATCATCTTGACCATGTATTCGTAAACTTCCAAAAAGTTACCTCAGCCAAACCAAAATTATATTGTTAATCTTACTTAACAAAATCTTAGACGTGGATTCAAAACGTACGTAAAAATATTGTATTATTTATTTTAAAAAGGTGCTTTCTTACTGTTTTCCAATCAATCTCTAATTCATAAAATTAACTTGAAGTTAACAACACTTGTCCAAATTATCAAAGAGATAACGCGTAAGATAAGACACATAATTTATTGTTTATTTTGCTTTTTAAAACGATTAAGTATTTGATTTTTTTATCTCTGTACTTACATATATCTTATAATAAGTTTTATACAATGTTTTTGATTTTATATGGAGATAATATAAAAGACAATATCGTTTTAATATTACTTTATATAAAATTAGCTGACTCACTGGCGTGACATTTGTAGCACCAGAGGATACACAAATTCGTTGCAAAATTCGCGGTATAACAACCAGATGAACGTATCTACAAAATATCGAAAATCTTTTTTTTTAACTAAAACCGTTGAAAATGTTTTCTATGAAGTGGCAAAACAACGTAATTTAAGATTTCACTAATTCCAAAAAAACGTTATATTTATTATTAGAACCACTTTTCTATAGAACCAAAAAAAACTATATATGAGTACTGCTAAATTAGGGAAAAGTAAAATTTTTAAAACGTAGATACGTTCATCTGACTCTTATGCCGCGAATTGTAAAAAGGAATACGAGATGACAGGGAAAAGGAAGTAAGGAAAGGAATGGCAAGGAAGCTGAGCCAGCTGTATCCTAGTAGTGGCCTGTGGGCTTATCTTAATGTAAATGGGTTCTTGCTGGACATAATTTTGTCGTAAAAAACTACTAAGGCGGAATCAGGCATTGACAGCTTTCTAACACGAGGAATACAGACAGAATATATTGTTGTCTTACATTTAGTAAGGCATTTTAGATGATTAGAAATTATGTACTCTGAGGCCCGCGCCAAGCCTGATCGGCGCCGTTTGGCAACTGTCTTATATGCGCCTTCTTTGTAGTGGCGACATTAGTAGAAAATGGATTAGTCTAATCAACAAGTCTTTTAGCAAAGTTTTTAATACGAAATCCAACGTAAATATTAAAAATTTGAAAATTTTAAGTATAGGCCCGGCGCCTTTTTGACTCGGCGCCGTCGTGAGTCGCAGGACTTTGCACGTGTGGACGGCGCGGGCTTGTGTACTCTAGCTAAGAGGGCGGGCATGTTTTGAATTAAGTTCACTTTTTGACGAGTGGTTTTGTGTTTTTATTTACTTTTTTCAAACTATAAATTACTCGTCGAAAATCTTAGGGTAGGTATATAAATGGAACTTTGTTGTATCTCAAAACTTTATAATTTGCTATATTAATTGTTACATAATAAAAAAATTCATTCATTTAGAAAATTAATAAATATTTTATATTAAATTAAATTGTCTTTGATTGACCTTTATTTAAAATGTAAGATTAGTGGACAACATAAACAAATATAATTAAATAAAATTGTAGTATCTGCTTGTAATGTCTTAAAAACTATTTTCTTAATTACTTATAGCAAAATAAAGTAATTAAAAATACCTTAAACAGAAATATCGTGCAAATCTCAGAAACGGCTGGACCGATTTTAACAGGAATTTTACTGGCAGATAGCCGATCTTATAAAGAGTAACTTAGGCATATATAAGAAGGACAGAAGTAAAAAAAGAAATAAAACATACTATTTATAATACTATATATTCAAAACATAACAACTAATCAAACAATACATTATTTACAATCGAAATGCAGAATATAATACAAATTATTTTCAATCTATTTTAAACTTCAACAATTTTAACCGCAACAAGAATTTACTTCAACCACAAAACAATATGAAATTATAAGAAATTATTATGATTAACTAGGTTGCTAAATAAATGCAGATATACTATTAAGAGTAGTAGCTCAAGTAGCAAGTATGCTTGATGATAAATTAGCCACACATTGGCATTTAAACGGCATTACATTATTGAACGTTACAAACATTACACTTATATGTTGTGTTGGATACAAGACACAAGTCAATATTATATTTTCATATAATCAATATGAAATCAGCCACTCCTTCTGCAGTCGCTACTATTTGTGTCTAGTTGCTTCCACTCAACACAGATTAATCAAAATGTCTGGTTTAGTCAAAAATGTCTACTTTTGAAAAGCGTATTCAGACATCACAAGTCATTTATATAAAAAATTATTCATGTTAGGAAACCGAAGCTTAACATTAACGAACTGTTCATAAATTTAATGAATGCCTTGAATTTTTGGCTTGTGATTCAGACCGGCCGTGCGATAATCCTTAGAACCTGACTCTAAATAAAGCCATTTCGAGACATTTTAGACTTTAAGAGATTATTATTTATTATACAAAAATAGTTTGGAACACATTTCTTGCAATTGCTTTCTATTTCGTCATTAACTCGTGTGTTTCAAGTATATGATTAAAATGCTTTTGTAAATTCGATAACCATATTTATCTTTACATAGTCAACGGCAGCAATTTTCGAGATAGATTTATGACTCACTTTGTAAGGATATTAATACAATAACTCTAAGTGTCATATACTTTGTTTAATACCCTTAAAATAAAGAAGCTAAAAGATTTAGCTATAGATGTATTTATACGTAAGTGACAAGTGTGATTGTATAAATGAGTTTTTTTGTTTATATTTAGCTCTGTAATATAAATTGCAAAAATCAGTGTACTCGCTTTATATCATTACTCGGTTCCTTTCAAGTTATTAAATTTAGTTTCTATTGTTACAGTTTGTGCTTAGTTTGTGATGTTTTAATTCAATGATCTAAAATCTTATAAGATACTAGCAGACTCAACAGACACAGCGCCCAATAGCAGCTCCAACTGTGGGGTTGAATTGTAAATATAAACCACCGAGAGTTCCATTCAAACACACATAAAAAATAAAACCAGTCCAATTGAGTAGTTCTGTGATATTACACACAGACAGAATAAATATACACAATTATAAAGACATTATGCTTCTAGTAAAAAGCCACAGTAACAATGAGTCCATTCTATCACACTTGGATTTATCTATCTTGATCTCAACTCATGTGTGTAATAGAGTTAGCAGTCTGTCAAGCTGCAGTGAGGTAGGCTGAACAACGTAGAATAATAATTATAAGATCTAGGATCATTGGTTTATATATTTTTGCTCATATCATAAGTTCATTACGAAAATATTTTTCTTTATTCCGATGAATAAAAGTTGTAATGTATAATATAATAGAGCACTCAGTGATCCATCTGTACCAAATATATATTGAATACTCATATTATAATTCCAAAACATTAACTAATGTCTTTTATAGATGAAATTATTTTGTAAAGTACAATTTGACAACTTTGTATTATTATTATTATAAAGATAAACTTTTTGGAATAGTGCAAATTAAGATGTGTCTCTCATAACTTTGCATTATAACCCATTTGGATGTACTTTTCAGGAATTTGCGAAATTACGCAATTGCAAAGTTAGTATGAAATAAACATAACAATAGAGTACATAAAAATAATTTAGACAAACATTGAGAAAAGTTATAACATCAAATATTTTGTAATTTTATACTAAAAAGCTTGTTGGATTTATAATTTTGATTGCTATCACGATACATTTGAGATATGATGTTTTTTACATGTTAAGTCATGTTTCTGTTGACTTCTATCGGATATTTTCTATGACGAGTTTCTCAGTCCTATACATGTCTCCAATTATCACCTAAAACAAGAAGGAAAAGCTTGTGCATTGTGTCAAAATAAATATTATTCTCAAAATTATTTTATTTTCTTTCTCTTTTAAATCAAATTCCAAATAGGAGGTTCTCAATTTAACGGGGACTTTTATTACATATATTCACCAATTCCTCGAAAATAGCTAGGAAATTATATTACTGTATACTAAGATGTGTTATCTAACACAAAAAGAGTTACATTTACTGCTCTCTGTCTGTGCTAATATCAATTTCAAAATATTAAATCATATTTAATTGTGATATTTCTGTTTCTATGATATTTAAGATGAATTTATTTTCAAGAAAAAAGAAGAGTATATAAATTTGAAAATTATGTTTCTTCTGAATAACTTCAACTTAATCTGTGTAAGATCTTTCATTTCTTATTTAAAAAGCCTAGATCCCTCTTCATTTCCGAAATATATCCATATTAAAATAAAATTGATTCAGCAGTTTATGCAAGCATATGTAACAAAAATACAGACAGATAAACTAATACTTTGTCTACTTCCTATCCCATTTCTATTACTTCTATCCTATTTATCAATTACTGTAATTTACTGTTAAAATAGTTAAGGCAAGTGAAGATTTCTCTACCAATATTTTCTTTAAAAATTAATTAAAAATGGTAGAGGTTTTACTTAAATATTTGGCTGTTATACATTTTTAATTTAAAATGTTGAACTTACCTGCCGTTTGATAATTTCAAGGTTCTGTTTACCATATTCAAATTCCTTTTTAATTAATTTTGGATCTGATAATGATTTATTCGCCTTGAAAGCATCTCTCACTCTTCTTAAAGCGTACGATCTAAAAGTATTACGAAATTTTTTAACTTATTGTGTTTAGAAATAGTAGTGTAAAAGAATTTTTATTTTATGGCTATAAAAGAAATAACAATTAAGGTAATTTGGAACTTTCTTGATTACTCTTATACAAATTAAAAACCTTATCAAAGTACACACTAACAAAATTACTAACTGAAAAAATATTTTTTAAGGTTATGTAATTATTATATTTTTTATTTTGTAAATAGAAATTACCTGAAATTGTAGTTCGTAAATTTGTGAGTTTCCTTTATAAGTGATTTATATAGCGCTAGAATTTGGGATTTCGGTACGCCTGCTGCCATTTTTTCTGTTTTTATCGAGAATGCCTCTATAGTACCAAAAATGTAAATAAAGATACGTTCCAAATTACGGAAGTAAGAGTTCAGAAAAGATAATTTTTTAACAATAAGTTCTTAGTTTCATCTAAGAGAAATAGGCTGAATAAATAAAACCTACGGGATGATTTTATAATGTTATAATCTGTATTTAATTTTCAATATTCATTTCATTTTTATAAGCTAATAATCTTACTTAAAACGGAACTTAGATTATGTTGCCACTATAATTGCATTACCCACATTAATGTTTTTCCTATTAATTGTAAAATATTCATTACTATTTTAACTTAAGTTTCAAACATGTAACAGTTTTATAATATTTTAATTATGTTATTGCTTAATTTCAAAACTTTAGATTAGTGTTCTAAACGATTTATTAAAAGATAGAAATATATTTTACATATACAATAACGATATATATCACATTATTCTATTACATTTAAATAATTCATAATAAAATAAAAATAAAAAATAATGACAGACAAATAATTGTTTTTAAATTTAGTATTATTTCTTAAGGCAGTGTGCATATTTTTTATGGTAACCCTAAAATGGCCGCAGTGGGCAGCCCTAAAGCCGCACTCCCGCAGTCAAAAGTCCCATTATTGAACGTGTGGTTGTTGTCAGTTTTCTTGTAAATATTTGTCAATATTTTAAGTTTTAAACCAAAACCAAATACAAAAGTTATGAATTAAGAACGAGCTAAAGTTGTGTGTTATCATATTATTTTAATTCAGCACAATAAACGTGAGTAATCTTTAAATTATAATACGTGTTTACTATATAACTTTTAAAGTATAACTTATGTTTTACGACGTCGTGTGAAAAGGTAAATTATTCTTCAATTGTGTAAATGTCGTGTCAATAAAGGGTATTCGGGCTAATAGTCCATTGTGGCGATGTTTTTACGCGATATTTCGCGCGTGAATAGTTGTGTAAGCGACCGGACGAGAAATACGTAGTTATTTTCTTTGGTACATCTTGTCGTCCTTGACTTTACTCCGAGTTCACGAAGAGATGCTTTTGCTTTAGAAAGAATAATGGCGCTTTTTTTTTAACACGACGAGCCATTGACATATTTTTATAGTACCTATTCATTAGCATATTATTATAGAGGTCATATTTTGGCACGAACTGTTTTATATTAAGAATTTTGTACGGAGTACGTGTCGGGCCTAATATTTAGTTTTTGCTTGTAATAAAATTATGGAGATAGAAGTGTATGATAAAGAAAAATTTTATTTACATTTTTATAAAATATAAATAAATATTTTTTAAACTTATTTTTTTTAATCTTATAAGTATTAAAAAATAATATTTAAAGAAACCTACAAAACGTAATCTCGAAAAAAAAAACCATCAGAACATAATATATTAATGATAATTAAAAATAAAATATTGAATATTATAAAATGAAATATTTTTTATCATATCAATAATAATTCTAATATATTTGACTTATTAAGTGGAAAATGTGTCCTGAGGGATCAAGTCTGTATGTACAACATACACATTGCTCGGCAAATGACATCATATTTTGTATATCCTGCTAAACTCGAAAATAATTTAATTAACAAATATATCTTAGATATAAAAAAGGCCCATGTTAAATAGTTCAGGATCTTTTCGCTTTTGTTTGTTAAATTTTTTTTTTAAATTTTAATAGCTTTAGTGGTACCAATAAAATAGGAGTCGGACTGTATGTACAAGGATTGTTATTAATGATAAATAATATGGATTAGAAATTCCATGATTGTACTGTTTAGGGAACACTTGGTCTCCAACCGCGTGAAGGTGGGAGGCAGGTAGTTTATAGTATAAATTTAAAACAAGTAGGCAAATATATTCAAAGCCACTGCCAAGTAAGTCTTTTACATGTTATTTAATCGCACTGACTTCAATATGTTTTAAAAAATATTTATTTTTACTTTTAGTTTACTGGTTTAATTTTCTAAATCTGTTTGTTTTTCCAATAAGTTTCCAATTTACACTTTTAAGTTATAAATATAATAAGGCCTACTGCCATACAATATTCATACTAAGGGACAGTTTTCGATTTTCCTAAGTTACAATTGCCTAATGTAAACTTCTTATCACCATTTGCAAAATATTGCTTTTCCCGAAGCAGGGCTGTTAATTATTGAGGAGTTTTCTTGGTGTTTCACCAACAGTTCAACTTTACCATTTGCATTGTGATGATCATAATTTGCTTAATGGTCCTATTGAAGTAATGAAATTGCAACCTGTGAAATACTTGTTATAGAGTAGTTGGAATGGGTTCTCATCTGTGGTCATCATTGGTTCCCCTTTACCAAATGTGACTTTCCGGCAGTAAATGCGTGAGTTACATCAAAACAGTATCAAAATTACCTAAATAGGTATAGGTGTCTCTGTATGTATAATATTTACAGAGTTTCCTCAATCTCTCCAATATCTCATAATCAGATAATGACCTGATGACAATGGGATCTTGGAAGTATAACATTTCAAACAAAAAAAAAATCACAATCAGCGGAGAAATCGGCGAACAAACATATGAAAAATACATGCAACCGAACATATAACATTCTCGTTTTTGGAGTCGGAATTAGAGAAAAAAAATGCCATATATATGAAGAGAAGAGAATAGTCCGATCAATTTTATTGATCTTTTTCTGTTGTGTTTGTAATTGTCAGATTTGTATGAAAAAATATGGAAAAGTGAAAAAAAAACATAGAATTAAATTTCCATACAAAAAGGGAGTGCGTCTTAATTAGCACGCCCGTGCGGGTGGCATCAGCTAGTGAAAGATATGTTTTAGCAGTATTTCTTACATTGTAACAACATAAAGAGCATTGAGATGAGAGAGAATTCAGAGTAATTAGCACATACCTTACAATTGTTTTGTGGCGTAACTTCTACAGATAAAACTATATAACAGCATAACTGAAATATTTTTTATAAAAATAACCGAGAAGTCAGATCACTAGATGTTAAGTGATCATCGCCGCGTACATTTGCAGGGCCATAGCAGTCACACATACATTGTCAGCTTAAGAAGGAATTGGGGATGAAGAGGAATACAAAATAAGGTATAGGAGTTTATACTTCCGTTATTAAATAAATATAAATAAATAAACGCATCATACTCAACGGCCCTCATTAAGATCTCATAACCTTGTGTCGGGGATTCGGAAACACTAACACAAACACCCAGACCACGACAAACATCCCTATGGCCAATACAGACGTTTACCGTGAGCGGGAATCGAACCCGCGACCGTTAGCGCTTGAGTCAGTTGCAGTGACCACTGCGTCAAAGTGTCTGTAGTTAGTGCTTCACATCTATGAGTTGCAGCGTGTTGTAATATAGCCTATAACCTTTTTCGGTAAGTGGAATATCTAACGTAGAAAGAAGTTTTCAAATCCGATCAGGATTTTCGGAGATTATCCGATATATGAAAACTTACAAATTTTACTTCCTTATAATAATAGCATTGAAGCATAGACTACGACTCTGTTCTCTACCCGGCATCCTCTCTAGGCTCTACCACAGTAAACCCACGTGGGCGGAACTGTAGGTAGAAGGTTGCTAATACTGAAGCCAAACGATTATGTGTTGAATAACCGATGTAGTTATCGTTTGCTTTAAGCCAATTTGCGCGAGGTGACGGCGGCACGCCTAAAATATTATTTCCGGGTGTAAATATGTTATTACAATTATTTACTATTAAAGTGAATTCCAAGAATATTTGATCATTTCAAAATAATGTATTTTTTATGTTTTCGTGTGTTTTATAAAATTGTAAAGTCTGTTTGAACATCTTGGTTAGAGCTGAATTATACTGAATAATGAAGCGATTGTCGTTACTGTTAAGTAAATGCGGATGAAGCCGGGAAAGATAGCTAGTATAAATTGAATATAACAGTAAAAAAAAAGTATCTAAAGAATCCTTGCAATAACTCACCTCGGGGCAGAGCGCCAAAAGGCTGGTATTTTCCGTCTAGAAAGCAAATCTTTCCAATAGACGCTACAATAATTTCACCAAAGATATATTTCTTAAAAGAAAATCTTAAGTGCGGAATCCATTACTGTTTTATTATATTAATAGTCTACCTTTCCTCTCGCAGTTTCACTCCCGCTCGTGGTCATTGCTTCGTTCATATGAGTCGTAGCGTGATGTAACTTACACGATAAATGGACTATCTAATGCGAAAAGATTTTTTTAATCGTTTCAGTAGCTTCAGGGATTACCTCTACATATAAACTTACGAACAAACTGTTCCTCTTTATATTAGTATAGATTACTGGTTCCCAAAGTATAAAGTATCGACTCCCAGTGCATACCGGAAACTTCTAATATCGATCGTAGATTCAAGTATATTCAAGCCATCCAGGGCTGGATATCTAAAGTGAACCATTTCTCCCATTTTATCGTTTTGTTACGATTTCGTTCCTACATCTCTGAACCAATTTTGATAAATTTAGATAAGACCTTGGAAAAGTACAAATTACGTTTTGCCGCGAGAATAACACTTATGGTGCCGACATAGGAAATGAAAATTTGTATGGAATTTTCATAATTTTTCCAACAAATAGGCTATTGAAAATATTTCAAAATAATAAAGCAATGAATATTTTTTTAACGACTTTCAAAAAAGGCGGTTCTCAATTCAATGTTCACTCGAAAACGTCTAGACCGATTTTGTTAATTCTTTTTTTATTTGAAAGGATAATTGGACGCTGATATGCAATACTGTGTCAAGCCACACGGACTTCATTTTGAGAAAATGGCGTCTAAACATGTCAAATCTATTCTTAATATGTTTGAAGAAGTATATATCCAAAAAAGGAAGGAAGGAAGTGAAAGGTATAATGAAATTAAAACAGATTGATATATTTAATATACTATCTAATAAAGAGTTCTTTAAATATTTGAAATTATTGTATACATATGTAGGATTAAAAAAAATGTTATAAAAATCCAAAATGTATGAATGTTTTTCTTTTCTTTTTTTAAAGAGTACCTATCCAGTTTCTCGCCGGTTCTTCTCGGTAGAGACTACATTCCGTACCGGTGGTAGCTTAAAAAAATCTATAACCAATGGACCTGTAACTCGACGATTCAAAAGTGCTGTAAATAGCCTATTTGAATAAAGTATATTTTGAATTTGAATTTAAAAATTGCAAAATACGGAACAAACTTGAACTTCTAACGAATAATTAAGAATTTTTTTCTGTACTTATTTAGTTTATAAGACTTGAAAAGCTTTTTAATTATGTTAAACAGGTAATGCACTATCAAAATTCATCAATATCTTCGAATTTGATTTTAATGTGGGTTGACACATTATTGCTTATCAGCATCCAAATATACTTCTAGATGAGTCCCATCGGATTTTCTTTAAAATCGTTTCAGTAGTTTGCTTTCAAAATCCATATAAATGTCGTAAGTATTGACATACTCCACGTAATTGCACGTATTGCGTTTGAAGCTGGTTCCATTTTTTCATCATATCTTTTTGTTGTTTTGCATGTACGAAATTTCCATTGATATATTTAGTAAATACCCGCAGTTATATCAACTTGACGCTCGGCAAACAGGGTCAATTGAATCATTAATTTGCTAGTTCAATTACTTAATCATTTGATAATTGGCCATATTCGCCCGAAATTGATGTCATTTTAATCTGCCATTGGGGAAACAGAGCTGCGAATGTGTGTCATATTCTTCAAAGTTATTTCAATATATTTTCTAATTATTAAGTTTTTTTGTTTTATTAGAATGGCACACTTGATTTCAAATTGAATAATATTAAAGAACGATACAATCAACTAATATTAACTTGACTGTCGAGGTATCACAGTTTATCTTTACAATTTAATTTATATGTTAATTAAACAAATTATAAAAATGTACATAAATAAAATAAATAGGAAAAATTATTTAAAAGCAATAAAACGATCACTACAAGTGGCGCCATGCGGCGTGTAAAAAAAACACTACTCGGTGATTGAAGGGACATTGAGCGGGACTTTTTTCTTTATGAGTTATAACGAGATTAGCGAGCTAATTAGAAAAAGTTAGAGATAAGTGGAATAAAGAACATTAAATGTAGATGGACTTATAGTCACTAGCTGCCTTTTGCGGTTTCATATGGTTTTTATTTTCGTTCGGTCATGGTTTGCGCTTATGGTTACTACTTCGCTCCTATGAGTAGCGTGACGCAATGTGGATGCTGATGATAAGCAATAATCTGTCAATCCACAAAAAGTGATATTCTAAGGTATTAGTGTATTTTGAAAATGCGTCATGTATTTAACATTATTCAAGAATTTAAGTCATCTAAACTAAATAAGCACGGAAAAAGGTTTCCTTATTTAGTGTTTCGAATATTTAGGTGTGCTGAATATTTTGCAAAATGCAATAATCTAATGTATTTGAAAAACTTATTATTATATAAAACTTCTTGTTGTACCAATCTGCTTTTGATAAATGAAACATTTTATTAAAATAGAAAAGAGAAGATGGATATAGGTTAGACATATTTTCAAGTTTTCAAGTCCGTGTGATTTGACACAGTATTGCTTATCAGCGTCCATATAGTATATAATCTTACTCAATAAACGGGCTATCGAACGCAAAAATATTTTCATAGTTTCAGAGATTTCCCTCTAAACAAACTTAGAAACAAATTTTACTCCTTAATATCATTAGTATAGATTAACTTTATGCCTGCCTGCCTGCGATTTCGCTCGCGTTAATGTAGATTTCGTTTTAAAATAGACCACATATTTACATAAAATATAGTCATTAACAATATAGAATACCGTAATTTTTCAAATAGTTTCAGAGGTTTCGGAGATCACTTCGCACTGTTTACTACGTTTCCCCGACTTCACCTGCGTATATTTATATAGCTTATGTCTTCAAGAAATCATGGGTTGTCCATGCAATTTTTCAGCCCTTATTTTACTCGCTAAGTAAAGTAAAGTATCAGCCTGTAAATGTCCCACTGCTGGACGAAGGCCTCCTCTCCCAAGGAGAAGGTTTAGAGCTCAATCCACTACGGTGGTCCATTTCAGGTTGCTGAATATACATATGAAGAGGCCTCTGCCCAGCAGTAGAACATTTACAGATTGATTGATTTTATTTTTGCCATTGATGTCTTCAATTAGTATTACTTAGATTATTTCGACTCGCACGTACAATACGTCATCCTGTTAATAATAAACATAGAGCGAAACTCGACCACCATAATAACAAATTGAACGTAATAAGAATACCTAATTGTTTCATAACCAAAGTAATTAACATTCGATAATGGTTCTTAATGCAAGTAACGAAAGGGCGATTATTACATGCAGTCGCGATCATTATGTGCTGTCCGTTTCAATTGGGATATGTAACAAGCGTATTGGAAGAATTGATAAAGAATTCTATGTAGTTAGTAAAAAAATAAAAGTGGTCAAGTACAGGTCGAAATTGCACACGAAGAACATCGTAGAACATGTAACACTGTAGGTACATTTATTTTTTATTTTAATTTCTTTATTTTGGAAGCAGTCAATGTAAACATTTTTAAATGCTTTCTACAAAAAAAAATTAACGAGATGCGTTAATGCAATAGACGTGACCAATCAGAATCCTGGAAAGATTCTCTTTCAAGGACTCTGACTTTTCAAGGGGACCCGAAGATTACGATTTTCGTGCGTATGTATCATGTGTATGAATGTCATATTTACGTATGTATGTCAACATATGATCAGTTGTAGTAGTAACACAGAGAATTGTGTATCAGTACTTCCATGGTAACGCGAATTACGCGGTAAACACCAATTTCTAATACTACTTATCCGATATCAAAATTTTTTTCATCAATGGATAGGAACATAATAGTCCATTTTTCTTTACCTGTGTTACTTGGTAGACAAATGGACGCTGATATGCAATACTGTGTCAAGCCACACGGACTTCATTTTGAGAAAATGGCGTTTAAAATGTCAAACCTATTCTTAACAAATATGTTTGAAGAAGTGTATATCCACTTTTTCTTATATTTTTTGATAAAAGGTATAATTAATTAAAAGCAGATTGATATATTTCATATAATATCTAATAAGAAGTTTTTTAAATATTTGAGATTATTGTATAAATTGCAAAATATGGAACGCACTCGAAATTCGAAACAATTAATTAGGTAACTTCTCTCCCTACTTTTTTACTTTATATGACTTTATTTTTATTGAATAATGTTAAATAGATGATGTAGTATCAAAATACATCAATATCCCAAAATTTGAGTTTTTGTGGGTTGACACATTATTGCTTATCAGCATCCAAATATGGAGTACTTCTAACGACACATGAGAGTAACATGTGAAAATAGCGGTAGAATAATTGAATTGAATCATTTGTCTTGTCTTCTTTTGTTCCGGGTATTGTTACGGAATAAGTCAAGTAAAGAAAAATAGATTATATATAAAATTTATAACACTTTCGGGTAGACGATTTTGTTTTCTATATCTTAGATGTTGTTCGTTACTTGTGTCAACTGTCGTAGTGAAATTAATATTTCTAAATCATAGTAACTGCTTTGTTGTTGGTAAACACGATGATTTTCAAGAACTGTTGGTTGTAATGTGCGCGCATCGGAATCACATAGCAGAGAGCGAGGGCTGGAAACCGGATCCCAATAGTAATGTCACAGAGTATCACTGTCACGAATGTCACAGACTATACAGTCACTTGACAGCCCATAAACCTTACGCCGATTGAGCGCAAATATATGATAAAGAAATCTTATCAACGATTATAGAACAGTAACTACTAGCTTTTGCTAGCGGTGTCGCTCGCTTTAAATTTGTTTTGTCGGAGGTTCCGTTTCATACCCTTAGGGGGTGAATTTTAGAAGATCGATCTTTCTTAGCGAATGATAACTATCTACGTGCCAAAATGCAACGCAATCCGTTCTGTGGTTCGTGCTGTGTTGGATAAGATCAGTACCTTAAGTAATTATATAGATTAGTGATAGCCTAGCGGTCGGAATTCGACTGTAGTTCATTAAATTTTCAGCAGATTTCAAAACTGACCACAGATAATCTAATCTCAATTTGACCGCAGGCTTTAACTCTAATCAAACACATTACTCTTCGCAACAGACTAAATTTTTTTATTATTTTTTATAGTTACATACATTTGGCATATAGATGACACTTCATGTTTCGTTTAAAAACTACATTTCGATATCAATACCAAGATTAACAATAAACAAAAGAGTATACGTGTGTGCGTCGAATACACAGTATTGTATATCTTTTTTATTGATTTATGTATTTTTTGTGCGTTATTAAAAAATACATACATATATATATATATATATATTTTTAATAGTTTGCTATTTTGTCTTCCGTTCTCGCCTTTGTATGCATGTGGTGTTTGTCTATGTATAGTTACACAATCTGTATAATAGCCTTATGGTAAAAGTAAGCATGAAATCTCTGGATTTGTAACTTGACGAACCTTTCAATAAATAAATATATTAACATTCTACACCACTCTATATAAACTATTATTGTGCAAAGTTTCATACTCGTCCGTGCGCGTAATTTTCGTAAAAACGGTTGCAAAGATTTTGCTTCACGTATATATAGATGCCGGATTCAATTAGCATAATCCGTGACAGGTGCTTTGTCATCCACGGGTAGGGTTGCCATCTCTAAAATTTGCCAACCAGGACAAGACGCGTAAAAACCCCGGATTTTAGAGCCTAGAACCCGGATATCTCAGATTTTTTTTAGTCGGTTAAATCAAAAACAGTTGAAAATGACATAAATTCATTTTATTTATTTTCAGACTATAATATTATATTTAGTCATCTTTTATCATCATTTTAAATGTACGTAAAAAACAGAATCTTATTATAGTTTGTTACGAATTGTTTTAATAATCATTTACATTTTTTCAACCCGGTCTACAAATGAAATTTTCCCCGGATGGTCCCCGGATGCCCTGTAAACTAGGACAAATCCGGGGAAACCCAGACGGATGGCAACTCTATCCACGGGTCACATATTCAACAGTGTTCCTAGTGTAGTGGTCTCACAATTAACTCAACAATGGATGTATTTTCTTTTAATTTATGTGTTATTAAATCGACCATTATTTTAATTGTCAACATTAATACATTCGTAATTGCAATCTATTGCAACACTGAATTAAGTAGTGCGTGATAGGCTATCGTTGCGATTACAAACGTAAACCAAATGTAAATGTATACACAGTTTTACATATAAGGTTACAGTTTCCTTAAAATATGTAGTCTTCGCTCGCGTTGATCTAGATTTTGTTACGCGGGACAACCGTTTAAAACTTATTTTTCCGTCTTGACGTTAAGACACGCGCGCCACCTACTGTATGGTAATTACTGTATTTATTTTTTATTTTCCATTGCAAATTAAACAAAAAATAATTTTGCAAATAATAGGAAAAATTACTACAATGGATGTGTCATATATTGAAAATCTCTCGATTTGGTAATTTAACTGATTTTAGATATTTATAGAAATGCATAAAGTTGATTTCGTTCGTTTATTTAATAACGACTTAACAATGTCCAACAGACCGATATTTTTAAGTTCGGTACCACAAAACTGATACATATTTCGGCAATTTATGTATCTTACGTACGTATATTTGTATGTTCGAGTTTCTTGCCAGTTCTCCACGGTAGAATCTACATTCCGAATCGGTGGTTTCCTTAATTTATTTATTTTGACGATTCAAAAATGCTTTTAAAAGCCTACTTGAATAAAGTATTTTGATTTTGATGTTCCGCTTTGTTATCGCTGTACCGCGATGTCTTGTAGATAATTGTGGTGATAGATAGAAAGCCAATACATAGATGGTAGGTGGTGTAGAAAACCCCATATACATAGATAAAATTGCGCTATCCATAACTTTCTTAAAAGTGCAAATATTAAGTTGACGAAGTACTATCATTATCGGACGGACGGTGTCGCAGCGCATAAAATACGTTAAAGCATACATACATTAGTTTTTCATATATTAAAAGCCTCCTCTCCTATTAAGTAGTAGGATAGGAACTTAATCCATCGCTCAGTTCCACTGCGGATTGGTGGATGTACATGACTCTATATGTTCAGAAACCATGGATTGGAATGTGATAAACTTGGCTAGGTGTTTTGGGGTCGAATACGGTCCCTGGTTCAAAAACTATATGCTTCAGATCGCATTGCAAAGTATAGCAATGGCCTGAAGGAATTGGAATACATTTATGGCAGCTCTGGTACTGCATATTTTGTTCATGGGAGGCGGTGTCCACTTGCCATCAGGCGTCCCGCCAGCCCCTTTGCAAGCTGTTACTATATTAAAAAGCTTTACTATCAAAACATGAATTCGAAAAACCGTTACAAATATGAAGTATCTTTACGGAGACTACCGCTCTGGTGTTGTGGCATTGAATGTACCTCTAATGTTTCTAGGTCTGGGTGTTTGTCCTTGTGGGTAGGCCCACCGCGCCTCGGAGCCGTCGGTTCCGGTCGTTGCCACAATCTGATAATGATCGTTGCTCATATTAGGGAGATTATTCTAGTTTAAATGAATACTGCCTTGCCATCAGGGGTTGCGGAGGTCAGATGGTAATCGCTCTATGTTAAATTCAGTAACTTGCCAATACCTGGACTAGACTAATAAGCAGACCCTGGTATAACGAAAAAAAAACTTGATAAATGATTATGACGTCGCTCTTTTTAAATAAGTTACAGTTTCAAACATAAACTTAACACTTGAAAACTCAGAAGTGCTAGCTCGGTTTTGAACCCGCGATTACCTTTACGATCGACGACTTCCATCCATCCATCTCGGTTGTTTGCATCTAATTCGCTAATGGGAAATTCCATTCGACACGGCTTCGTTATTATATACTGTACATGTATACAAGTGTGTGTACTCCGCTAATTTGATAAGCTGTTATATTATTGTGTTTTAATATCGGATGTAAAAACAATATAGTCGTTTTTTATCTTGTTAATTATTCACATTAAGGTAATTTATATTGTAATTCTAGCATTTCGGCCGGAGTTCGCACGGGCGTATTCGTATTCACTGGTTTATATGGAGATATTTTTAACCTACATTTTCCAGTTTACTGTGTAAACATTTTCTTTCATAACGTTGTGACAATTACAAACACAACAAAAACTAATTAGCCAAATTGATGCAGGCGTTCTGAAGTGATGCGCTGAATGTGAATGTGTGTGACATTCAGCTATTTTTTTTATTATACAGTCTTCATATTTCTTTTATTGTTTCTTCTTCTTTTTTGGCACGCTCTTCCCGCTCATCCTCATGTATGCATACACACACACACATACAAACACACACTTAAGATACAACCATAGTTTATTTACAAATATTTCTATACATTAATTTTAAATATTCTGTTTTGGCCTGATTAATTTAAATTATTAATGTCTACGCTGGTCCAAAGGAAGGCACAGACACCTGTAACACAAGGTATCTCGGGGCAGGTGTCGACGCACTCCTTATAAATTTGATCATAATTAGAAAAAGGAATTATGGTTATAGTTTTTTTTTTGTTTTATATACTAATTGTAGTGCATAAGGAGACGAAAATGTAAATTATAATCGGTAAAATAAATAAATAAACTATTAAAATTATTATTATTATTTATGTTTTTATGTGTTACCCGCGACCCGCCCCGACTTTGCACGGGTAGAATGTTAAAAAAATTGTATTCATATTAAAAACTTAAAAAATAGTTCTGGGAACAGTGTATCCTAATGTATGACACGAGGGTGTTTTAACTGCGACACAGTTTTTACTAATGCAGCTTCTTGTAAAAATAAAATTGTACTACCTGTTAGTGTTCCAAATTAATTTCAATTTCAAAATACAATCCTTGAAACTATCAGATTTTCATTTGATATGCTCTTATGGGGCGAAGCGTGACGTCATATACTACTACTTTCGTCACCAGTCGAACTGTTGCAGATAACTTAAAATCGGACTCTTGGTTTTAAAGAGGAGTTATTAAGGTACTAGCGGCCCCTCGCGGTTTCGCTCGCGCTTAACATAGGACTTTCATACAAACTTCTTACCCCCATTTAAATTCAAATTCAAAATATACTTTATTCAAATAGGCTTTTTACTGCACTTTCGAATCGTCAAGTTACAGGTCCATTGGTTATAGATTTTTTTAAGCTACCACCGGTTCGGAATGTAGTCTCTACCGAGAAGAACCGGCAAGAAACTCGATAGGTTTTAGCTCTTTTAACAATCATTCATACATTATGGTTTTTAATTACAATTTGTTTTGAAATCCTGTAAGAAAGTCAACGCACATTAGATCCACGCCTCTTTATCGTTCAAATAATCTGGTATAGTATAATACGCTTTATCTATTAAGGATTTTTTAATATAGGTTTTAAACTTATTAAGTGGCAAATGTAAAATTGGTTGCGGGATTTTATTATAGATGCGAATACCGAGGCCCAGAAACGATACACTGACTTTATGAAGACGAAAACAAGGTGTCACAAGTTTATTTTTACTTCTAGTGTTTATACAATGTATGTCACTGTTCTTAGGAAAACAATTATTATTTTGATATATATATAAAATATTGACATAAATATATTGTGACGGTGAGAATACCAATCTTCTTAAATACATGCCGACGAGAGTCTCGAGCTCCGAGATTATAAATAGCTCGAATAGCTCTTTTTTGCAAAATGAACACAGTTTCAATGTCTGTGGCATTGCCCCAAAGCAATATGCCATAAGACATAACACTATGAAAGTAACTAAAGTATACTATTCAAGCAGTGTCAATATCAGTTAAATTTCTTACTTTTCTAACAGCATAAGCTGCGGAGCTGAGTCTTCCTGCAAGGGAATTTTTATTGTTACGTTCTAAAAAGAATTGTCATGCAAAATTTAAACTCATAGCACTTGTAGTTTTTGAGATTTTGTGATGAGTGAGTGAGTGACCTTTCGCTTTTCACAATAAAAGGTAGCCTATGTCCTTTCTTAGGGTCTAAAGATTGTCTGTACCAAATTACATCAAAATCTATTAAGAGGTTTAAGCGGCAAAGCGTAACAGAGAGACAGACACTGTCATACTACAAAAGACGCATTAAAACCATGCTGAACACGTGTCTAGACAGTGTTTAAGATTTAAACATTGCTTAAAATATTATCTAAATTGCTTAACAGCGAATAAACTCGTAAATAAACTTATTGATAAAATGTTATACGTTACATTTGACAGCAAAAATAGGTTTTAAACATCTATTAAACTCACTACACGTAAATTAATCTATGTCTAAAGCATGTTTAACTCAAAACTGTCTTAGACGCGCGTTTAACGTCTGTTTAAATCTTTGGTAGTAAGACAGACAGTTACTTTCGCATTTATAATATTAGTAGAGATTTTTACGAAATTGCCGACTTTGGTTACACCGGCACTATCTATATTGTTTGTTTCGCAAAGAATATTAAACAATTAAAATTGTAGGTAAATTGCGTATTAGTCACTAGGCTTATCTCATAAGACTAACATAAGGCTAGCTCTTTGGCGAGAATTACTTATGAGCTTTGCTTTCAGACTTTCATAAATATTTATATGACTCATTTTGTTATTGCTTCATACCTGAAAGAATTTATTTACTGTCAATGATTTCTTTTTGACACAGCTTTCGTAAGGTGATCTTGGTAATTGTTAGCGTATTACAGAGTTATAGAAAATAATATAAAACACTAGCTGGCCCTCGCGAAGTCAGTCGCGTTTATGGTTACTGCTTTTCTCTCATGAGTCGTAGCGTAATGTAATATAGCCTATAGCTTTTCTCAATAAATAAACTATCTAACACAAAAAGAATTTTTGAATTCGAACCAGTATTTTTTGAGATTAGCGCGTTCAAACAAACAAACTCTTCAGCTTTATAATATTATTTAGCGCCGAGATGGTCTAGTGGTTAGAACGCGTCGATTTCAACCGCGGATCGCGAGTTAAAACCCCGACTAGCCCCTCTGAATTTTCAAATACTGAATTTGTATTTAAATTCATCTCGTGCTAGGCGGTGAAAACATCGTGAGGAAACCTACATGGGTCGGTAGAAAGTCTGACACATGTATATCCGCCCCGCAGAGTAGCAGCGTCGTGGATTAAGCTCTGTATCTTCTAAGAAGATACAGAGCTTTAGGCAAAGACCTCCTCTCCTATTAAGAAGAATCTTCTTTGCCCAGCAGTGGGACATTTATACGCTGTTACTTTACTTTTTAATTTTTACTTTTATAACATTAGTATAGATAAATAGCATACATTTATCAATGTCACAATGCTTATGGTAAAGAAGAGCTGATGGTGCGACACTAGGAAAACTCCTTAGTAATAATTAACAGCATAGATGAAAAGCAGTTGATTTTAACTTATTGTAATTTAGGTAAATTAAAAATTGTATCTTACATAGTAATTAATTAATAGCCATAGTTAGGCAATATACTGGCTATGAGACGAGCTCCGCCAGCCACGAGCGGAGCGTCGCACGGGAGGGGCAGCGGATGCGCATGCGCAAGCGATCCCGAGGTCCCGAGGGTTTTAGTGGGTATAAATCGCCACATAACCCGATCGCCCCTCCCAGGAATCGGGTATCTTTTCGAAGATTTCCCCTGCGTGAACAAAAAAAATATATATACTGGCTATACCTACTCGTAAATAAAAAAAAATATTTTTACATTTTGAAATTGATGCTATTATTTTTGCATGAACACTTCAAAACAATTGTTGAAAATATTCTTTACGTTTGTTTATTTTACGTTTTTGTTTATGTATTTATATTAAATTAGTTTTTGACGTTGGTTTATAAAAAAAAATTAAGTTGCCATAACGAATAGTAAATTTTTCGATCAATAAATTTTTAAATTCATAAAATTAGATAATACGTAGGCATTTATAGCCAGAACAAGAGAAACTAGTTTAACGATTGACGAAGTTTGTTGACAAGTATGCAAATAACTTATGATGCGTGAGTCATTTCTATACATTTCGACTTGACTACCAAACGATTATGCTAATAGTTAGGTGAGAATTACATTAGTAAGTTTTACTCTCGAGAGCGATTTAAACAACTCTGTAACCTGGCAGATGCGTCGTAAGTTACGAAAACTGTGAATAAGGCGCTGACGGTAAATTCTTTCAGGTGTTAAGCAATGACAAACAACATATTTACATAATAAATCTCTTTAATTGTCTGAGAGTCAATCTTATAAATGTAAATTTTGCAACTCGGTGATCTCACATGGATGCTGATAAGCAATAATATGTCAACCCACAAAAAAATCAAAACTGTTGATGTTCTCTGCTAACACGTCACGTGTTAAACGTTATTCAAAAATATTTCAAGACATCTAAATGAAATAGGTGCGGCGAAAAGTTGCTAAATTTAATGTTTCGAATATTAAAATGTGTTCCGTATTTTGCAATATGCAATATTTTTATTTAATTCTTATACCTTTTATCAAAAAAGACAAGAACAGATGGATATATATATATATATAGATATACATATATACGGTGATATAGATATATCCGGTGAGCTTCGTCTATACTAATATTATTAAGCTGAAGAGTTTGTTTTTTCTCAGAAACTACTTGTTCGAATTGTAAAATTATTTTTGTGTTAGATAGTTTCTTTATTGAGGAAGGCTATAGGCTATATTACATCACGCTACGGCTCATATCGGAGCTAAGTAGTAACCATAAACGCGAGTAAAACCGCAAGAGACAGCTAGTACTACCTAAAATTATCAGTAGTTGAGGAGGGCTGATCTGCCTCACTAGGCGAAGTAGGCCTGCGTAGGCGGGCCAAACGTCGAAGCGTTACGGTAGTATACGTAAGATATTCTTTGGCGACCTATTGGATGTTGATTGCATCTCTGGGTTTTAGTTGGCAGTCTCGTCCGTTCCAGGAGTCCCACTTACCTGTAACAAGCAGGGATGCGTAAATACCATTCCCAAACGATAAAAAAATAGCGTGAACAGCCTTGCACGTTTAAGCACGACTAACGTAACTACGTAACGTAAGATATTATAACTGCCTCAATTGTAATGTAAAACATATACATAATTTATGTATACCATTTCCAACTTTGATAAACTCGTCAATTGTCTTGATGTACTTAGTCACTAGGTGGTTGCTAGACAACGTCGTACAAATCGGTTCTGGATCCCAAAATTCATGAGATTATAACATATCTATAAGCTTATAATAATACTAGCAGTTTCCCGCCACTGTGATAACGTATTCTTAGGAGTTAAATACCTAACACACTTTCTACCATCTTTTTAACCCTTTAGAAGATGCATTTCATGTTTCTACACCCAGCGGTCTCAGCTCTGCGTTGATCGATCGTCAGAGAATGTCAGCCGGTCAGTTTCGCTTTTCATATATAGAGATTGTTGACTCCAGATAAACTCTTTTAACCGAAAATAATAACAGTGAAAAGATTTACCGTTCGGAAAACGCGCTCGGTTCTGAGCGTGAAATTAGGAGTTCATGTCAGTCTGTATAGTCACCGTGTGTAGGACTCTGTTATAAAATTGAAGCATTAACAAAATGTTAAGATTAAGTATATGTTTTTTAATGATTCATAACTGGATGCTGATAGGCAATAATGTGTTAACCCCTAAACAGTCGAATTCGGAGATATTATTGTATTCTGATAATACGTCATGTATTTAACATTATTCAAAAAAATTTCAAGTCATCTGAACTAATTAACTGTGGTAAATATGGTATGGTATGTGATGGTGTGCCCAATATTTTGCAATATGTAATAATCTAATATTTGAAAAAAATATATTATTAGATAGAACTTTTTACTAAACAAGTCGGCTTTTAATTCATTGTACCTTTTATCAAAATAGAAAAATAACATATAACGGATAACAATGGCTGACACCCAGAATCATCGAAACAACGACCGTAGGATGTAAATAATTTAGCAATATTGTACAGCGGAGCCGCGTCGAGCTGACATGAGCGCGAGAATGTTAACTGGAGCGTTTCATCATCGATACAAATAAATAAGGCTGATGATATTTTGTTTGACTAGCTTAGACACTATGGAGGAATGTTTGATGGCATTTGATAGCTTCGATTCCTTTCTTAACATTGGAATGTGTACCTTAATACCACTGGCTACGTATGAATTCATATACAAGGTTTCAAGAACCATGTGTTAGATATTTTATTGCATTATAAGAATCGATATTTAAACGTAAAAAAAATGAAGTAAACTTCTTTTAACTTCATTTTTCATACTATGTCATTACCAATGTTTTCTCGGAAACATCTTGTATGTATTTTGCAACTGGCCATTGTAGAGGCTACAACTGTTGAGTGTATACACCGTGTCGGTGTCGGAGTGAAACGTGCGTATTGTCTGTGTGGTGTCTTGTGGTTTCGACGCTTACCCGCTGTGCGTGTGCATATGTGGGAGGGTAGACGCCGCTGGCCTGCTTGTGCTGCATCTGCGTTTGCGTATGTGGAAGGGTAGACGCCGCTGGCCTGCTTGTGCTGCATCTGCGTGTGCATATGTGGGAGGGTAGACGCCGCCGGCCTGCTTGTGCTGCATCTGTGTGTGCATATGTGGGAGGGTAGACGTCGCCAGCCTGCTTGTGCTGCATCTGCGTGTGCATATGTGAGAGGGTAGATGCTGCTGGTCTGTTTGTTCTGCATGAGCGTGTGCATATGTGGGAAGGCGGGTGAGCTCATGCTGCATTATACGCGACAGATATATATTATTTCGTGGATTATAGCAAAATAATTTTGTGATTTTTATACATGTGAATTTTCCCCGGATTAGAAAATAATCAGCCCTTACGTCCCCGGTGCGCGCAGGTTGTAAGAAACCCTTGTAAACTTGTTATTTGGTCGCACGTCTCTCCCTCGGGCTGTTCGAGCGGTTTCCTCTTCCTGTGTCGTTAATTTTAGTTGTTGTTTTTTAAATTGGGTTGTGGTTTTCTATATAAGCAATATCGCGAGGTTTGTAATATGTTTAATAATATATTCAGCTATTAAAAGTGAATACAATATTGTGTTTTTTGTGTTTTGTGCACACCAAAGTTACACAGTATATTCAATCTATATTTCAATAAAAATAAATTGTCCAATGTATCAAAGCGCATTACTTTAGAACAGCTGCACAAATTTAGCAAATTATGATTGTAACTGATTACAAGATATCTATGAAATAAAATATTTGAAAAATCGATCGTTAAAAAATCTTTAAAAAAGTTATTATCTTAATTAACATTAACGCGTGAGGCCGCAACGGACGCAAGTATAATAATAAAAATGGATTTCTATAAGAACTTTTTTCGTCGATAATTCGGGGAGAAACGGTATGAATTATTTTTTAATTACCGGCCGTGGTCGCTGCGGTGCAGAGGTCAACTGCAATGTAGCGATAACATCGCACAAGCATCACTCGACGTTCACGCATGAAGGAAGGGCTTCCAATGTGCTGAATGATTTCCTTAAAATTAGGTCATTAACAATTAATCCGCTCGACATGTGATATAGAAAAAGTAAATTAAATGTCTTTTCATGTATTTTATGTGATTTCAACTGAAAAAGCCAAAAATCACTACTTTTCTATATTATCATACAGAAGATTCGTCATTATAATTAAAAGATTTTTAAGTGTGTTATACTTTTTATTTTTTACATAATGTTAACTTATTGAAATATTTTATTGAAAGCTTATATAAAGATATAAAGTTATTACTATCGACTAGCTAACCGGGAAAACTCTGTTTTACCATTAAAATTAGTAGCTGCACTTCACTCGCGTTTATGGTTATTGCTTCGCTCCTTTGGGTCGAACCCTGATGTAATATAGCTTATAACCTTCACAAAAAATGGGTTATCTGACGCAAAAAGAATTTTCTCAATCAGATCAGGTTAGTAGTTTCACAGATTATCCCTTACGTATAAAATTACAAACACAAATTTACAAATACAGTTTACCTTTTTAAAATAATATTAGTATTTAAATAGATTTCTAATAAAAAATGTTTGGGTTAGCCCTAAGGGTATTACTTAGGATGTAACAATTATACAATTTCATCAAAAGCCGTTTCAGAGGAGTATCGCAAATAACACTGTAACATGAGACTTTGATATATAAGATGTTTATGAGGTCTAAAATTGTTCGCAAGGACCGTCAGTTCTATATCCGTTCGTGACAAATAATTGTATGGTATTTATAATTTATCGTCTGCTGACTCAGTGCTTCCTCCTTCACTGCAGCGGGCGAGACTGCTTGATACCACTGTAAGGCTCAAACTGATAACGTCATTCGAGTTTCGCAGAATCATTAATAGTAAAGCAACAAATTCTGAACCCCCGACCAAAAAAAGCGTTGTTATTAGTTTGATGTGTTTATCTGTGCCATCGTAGCTCCCTAACGAATTGACTAATTTTGTTGTGATTGTTTTTTTGAAAAAGGTTCTCTAGATGGTTCTTGGTTGTAATTTATGAAGACCCGTTTAGATCTGAAGGTTGTCAGCTCTTTTCTTGTTGTTGAAAGAAAGTGAAAGATTTACTGAGACACTACAATTATAGTTCTTAAGTAACAGATTAGCCGAGGTATATAAGCCGATATAAGTGAGACTGTAGGTGAAACCGACTGACCCTACACTAGGAATAAACCTGTACAATAGGCGACAGCGTTGTGAGCTTCTAAAGGTCTAATCTACTCAAAGTTTGTAGTATGAATGATATTAAAATAATAGAGCTGCGTAACCTCGACCTGATGCTGCAGCATGGTTTGGTGTCAACAGGATACAACTCCTCACCAGCTTTCAGCAGAAGTGTCGTGTTGGGGCTCGTTGAAATGGTCTCGATGAAAATATTGTCGGATATGAAATGTATTTTTTTCACTTCGGGTGCTTAAAATTATATTTATTATAGACTTATAACGGTACTTAGATTAATGTATACACGTGTTATAAAGATAACACTTAGAATTAAGCTTTATTTAATTATTTAATTTTTTTTGTTTGTTTCGACGATTCAAAAGTGCTTTTAAAAGCCCGCTTGAATAGATTACATTTTAATTTTACTTGAATAAGCATCGCTATGTTTCAATTTATTTAGTGTAATTCTTGTTGCTGTAAATCTACACATATATTATAAATAAGGAATTTTTTTTTAAAATAAACATGTAGGAAATAATCTCTAAAACTAGTAATTCGATTAGATAAATTCTTTTTGCGTTGGATAGCCTATTTACCAACAAAAGGTTATAGGTTATATAACATTACGCTACGGCTCATACTGGCGAAGCGGTAACTATTAAAGCGAGGGAAACCGCGATGGGTAGCTAGTAATAAGTAAAGTATCCTCAGAGTACGCCTGTCTGTTCCAGCATCGCTACATGGCCCGCGATGTCCACCAGCAATGGGATGACGACGGCTACTCCGAGAGGGACAGTGACGACAGCCCCATACTCTCTTACAGGTAGCTTGAATTATTTAATCGAATTACTCTTCATTACCCGTTCAAATATCTAAGAGTTTCGGTGTATCTGTCTGTCTGTGGCGTCGTAGCTAGAATGGATCAATTTTGATGTGTTTTTGTTTGGAAGCTGATGTATTCTAGATGGCTATTTATTATAATTCATCTAATCTGTTCACCTTTTTAAATTTTTCAAAACCTTGATAGATAAAATAATAAAAATATTTAAATTTGATTATGCGAGCACATAGTATAACTGTCGGTCCCAGGTGTTATCACAATCACCTGGTAATGATCGTCCCTCTTAGTAAGGAGATCATTTTTAGGGTTCCGTACCTTAAAAGGAAAAACGGAACCCTTATAGGATCACTTTGTTGTCCGTCTGTCTGTCTGTCTGTCTGTCTGTCTGTCTGTCTGTCTGTCTGTCTGTCTGTCTGTCTGTCTGTCTGTCTGTCTGTCTGTCTGTCTGTCTGTCTGTCGGGATGTCAACCCTTTTTTCTTAGAAATGCATAGACGTATCATGTTGAAATTAATATCATATACTCAAGTCTATGATGACATGCGGCCGTGAAAATATTAAAGTTCTAAGTCAACGCAATCAAAAGATAATGGAAAATATGTCGTATATTTTGACCATTTTAGCGTTTTCGCAAGGGAATCAAAACCTATAGGGTACTTCCCATTGACCTAGCACGATGAAATTTGGCAGGAAGTAAGATCTTATGGTACAAATAAAGGAAAAAATCTGAAAACTGTAAATTTTTGTACGTATGTTTGTCTGTTTGTAAGTTTGTATTTCAACCTTTTTCTCAGAAACGCGTGAAGGTAACAAATTTTTATCAACGTCAAGTACTCAGAGTTGTAATTACTAAGAGCTGTGAAAAAATCAAACTTCTAAGTTAACACAATCAAAAGATACGGTCATTTATATCACATATTTCAAGTACAATAGCGTTTTTAACGTTTTCGCAAGGGAATCAAAACCTATAGGGTACTTCCCATTGACCAAACATTATGAAATTTGGCCAGGAGCAAGGTCCTTTAGTATACATAAAGGAAAAAATCCGAAAACTGTAAATTTCTGTTCGTGTGTCTGTCAGTCTGTACGTCTGTCTTTCAACCTTTTTCTCAGGAACGCGTAAATGAATCAAGTTGTAAATTGATCAAGCGGAAAATATATTAATCTTAGAATTAAAATTATATGTACTTGTAACAAATTAACATAGAAGTTTACCATGGTCAAAAAAACAATTTTACAAACACTGAGAAGAAATTTGTATCAATACGAAAACATTAAAAAGCAGCAAACCTTTATAAACAGCGCAATGCAATCTATATATCGCAGCTAACAAAATGATAGCGCGATGCAGCGTACAACTAATGCCATCTATTACAACATTATGATATTAACTGTAATATAATTCTGCTCGATTAATAAAAATTTTTATTTTAATTATTATTTAAACGCGCTAAAAATTATAAAATAAACTTTTAATTTAAAAGTTTTATCGACGATTTATAACGTCATTACGTAATTAACATTCAATATAAGAGCTTCACGCGATTTGATTTAAGTACTCGTATTGACTTAGTACGAAAATTTTAAAATTAAATTCAAACAGATCGAGTTATTTAATTTACTTATTTATCTACACATATAAGTCTTCTGGTTATTAGTAATATAATTAGTTATTTATAAATAAACAATTAGTTTTGTTCGAATTAATGACTAATTATTTTCGTCTTGGCAACACTAATATATATTTTGATATTTTGATTGATAATGTAAATCTAAATATTTTACGAACGTAGTGCAGGGGTAGTGGAGTGTAGTAGAATGTAAATAAAAATAAAACGAGAATAAAATATAATATAATTATGTTGTTATTGTCAAAGTCAACAAGTTAGTTCATTGAAATTGTCAAGAGATGGCGCTAGGTGTAACCTGAATCGCGCTATAACTATTTTTTTTTAAAGTATAAGGTGTATTAGTACTTAAGATAAAATTTTATGTTTCCATTGATTGCAACGATGATCATGTTTTAAATTAAAGTGCTCCTAAGTAGTTTCAAAATAGTTTTTGGGACGTGATCCATATTTACATAATATTTGATTATATTTAAGCGACTTCTAAAAAGGAGTGTTTTCAATTCGATCTTGTATTTTTTTTTTTTTATGTTTGTTCGCCGATTACGCCGCCATTTGGGTACCGATTTTCAAATTTTTTTTTGTTTGAAAAGGTATACTTCCAAGGTGGTCCCAATGCCTTCAGGTCAGGATCAGATGATGGGATCCTGGAGAAATTGAGGGAACTCCTCAAATATTATAGGCAAGCGTATACCGATTTAGGTATTTTTGATAGTAACTTATGTTGGAACTGATGATGAAGACCACAAATGGCGTAGATGGGTTAGTCTTATATAGATTTCAATAAGTTTGTACGGAACCCTCGGTGCGCGAGTCCTACTCGCACTTGAACAGTTTATTTTTTTTGTCTAAATGGTCACTGTGCCCTCAGGGGTTGCGGAGGAAAGGTGCCAATTGCTCTGTGTAAAAATCAGTAACATGTCGATATGTGGACTTGAATAATAAGTAGATCTTCGTAAAACCGGGATAAATGTTAGGTAGATGATGATTCTGTTATATTAAAAAACTAGATACGACAAACACCGCCGCTATGTGCCGGTGCGGGACCTGCGCTTCGAGCGCGAGCGCCGCTGGGCGGTGACGGCGGTCGCCAAGTGCTCGCTGTTCAGCACCGCCATGATACTGTTCTGCGTGCTGCTCTACATCCCCGTCTACAACAGGGCGAACGACCAGCTGCCGAAAGGTGAGGCAGACATGTGTAGAAATATATGGAGGGGAACAATTTGGACATTAAAGTCAATCAAGAAATTATCGATCGGAAATTATCGGCTTGATCACGTTGCATAAAATGAAATCTGTAATGTTGTGGTATACAGATGAATTTTTTAACTAGTCGTAGTATGGTAAATCCGAAATTATAGGGAAAAGCGAAAAATACTAACAGGACCCTCGAAGGCGATTTAAATGAAAATTAAACTGTATGATTAGTTTTTGAAAAATTAATTTTCCTAACAGGGATCAAATCCGCTGATTTTGAAAAAAACAGACCCTATATTATTGCACCTTCTGAAAGCTACCATGCCCAGGTAAAAAAAATCATTCTGTATATGATAAAATTTGACATCAACGAAATGCACTTGCAAACATATTATCTACTTAATTTCGTTAATAAATAAACGTATATAGTGACATCTGTTGTCCTCCATCGATACAAAAAAAAATATTTTGGATGAATAACTGCCACTTACTACATCCAATAAACAAGGCCTTAATTTAGTTTCTTTTTCACCTTATATATAAATAGCAGTAAGTGTAATTTATCTTCATTTATTTCTCTCCACAGTCGCCGTAGCGGGGTGGTCGGTCCACACGAACAGGGATACAAAAATATACGTGCAGCCGGACAACGTGACGACTGTCCACGAACCAAAGGACATTTGTCCGAAATCCAGTAGAAAAAGTAAAAATAGTCTATTCCTACTCATAGTCGTCTGTTCGTCCACCAGCAACTTCGCCCAGCGGGTCGCGATACGAGAGACCTGGGGCAGCTACGACAACTACTTGCGAACCGCGAAGATATTTAATTCTGTCCGAGAAAGATATAAAGATTACAACTACACGTATGATCTGTTCGAAGAGCTGGATCAGAAAGTCAACTTAACTCTGAACCCGGTGGAGAGGACCAAGCGAGAAATATCCGGTTTCGGCCGGTTCCTGCCGGAACTAGCTAAAGCGTTGCAGAGCAACTTAATAGATGTAGACAATGTTACGCCAGAGAAACGCTTCGAAGACGAGAAGGAACAGGAAATGTTGCCAGAATTCGACATGAACAAAGAATTGAACGATCAAGACGAAGATTTAGATGTCGATTATGATTACGACACGAATATAATGAAAATACCGCCGAAAGGTTACGAAGAGAACCCGGATTTGGATAAAGTACTTACAATGCTAAAAAAATCGAAAGATTTTCCGAAAAACGAGATCTTAGAACACGAATCTGGCAACACGGATGTTGATTTTAAATTGGTGTTTCTTCTGGGGTTGCCATCGCAAGATAATGACACGGAAATTCAAGAAAAGATCGACGAGGAGGTGGATAAGTTCGGGGATGTGATCCAGGAGGGCTTCGTCGACTCTTACAACAACTTGACGCTCAAGTCCATCATGATGCTGAAGTGGGTCACGAATAACTGCAATCAAAGCGGTGAGATCGTCTATACATCTTTTACTAATATGATAAATGTGTTACCTCTATTTGTTTGTTACACAATTTTTATGTTTTATATGGAAAGAGCTGAGTTGATCTAAAGCATAAATTATTTCCTAAGCGCTAGTTGTGCAATTCCTACGAGCAGTCATCTTCAAACAAAAAAGTACCAATAGAAGTACACATCACACGATTAGTATTAAAGTGTCCAAATTTAAACAATACACATTTTTGGCCACAATACTCAAAAAACGTTTTTCACGCGTGAGTTCGCCCATTTACATAGACTTTGATATCACTAAATGTTGATACAATAGTTAATTTTTTTTTTTCAAAATGTGACAGAATTTGAACCACAGAATTACATGAAAGTAAATGATTTACTAACTAACACATAGGTTTCTAATTCGGTCACTTTAATATTAATTTGCGATATACGCAGTTGAAGTTATATCAGCAAAGTAGTAGAAAGCTCATATCAGCCGTAATAACGCACAAAATTCTGATATCAAATCAAATAAAAAAATACTTTATTCAAGTAGGCTCTCACGAGCACTTCTAAATCGTCATACATGAAAAAACAAAAAAAATTACATCAATAATGAAGCTACCACCGGTTCGGAACGTAGATCCTACCGAGAAGAACCGGCGAGAAACTCGATAGTTCCATACCTAATCCAATATAATTTATCTCCAGTCCGCTACATCCTCAAGACGGACGACGACATGTACGTGAACGTGCCCAACCTGGTCATGAACCTGCGAAACCGCTCCAAAGCCCACGACGCCGGCGCCGAGGAGAAGGAGTACTTGCTGATCGGAGACCTCATATGTGGCGCCAGGCCGGTGCAGGACGTGGGCAGCAAGTGGTGAGTGGACTACGAACGCGTTCACCCGACCGCGCGCCGCTAGGGAGGGTGACGTGTTTGTCAGCCTATGTACGAACGTGTTAGAATTGGTTTAAAACTACACTAACGATTATGTTAGATCGTACATACATAATGTATATGGATGCTGATAAGCAATACTGTGTCAAACCACACGGAGTTTATTTTGAGAAAATGAGAAAATGTCAAACCTATTCTTAACAAATATGTTTGAAGAAGTATATATCCGCCTTATCTTTTATTTTTTATAATGAATTAAAAGCAGATTGATATGTTTATTATGTTATCTAATATTTTTTTTTCTAAGTTTTAAGAATATTGTATAAATTGCAAAATATGGAACGCATTTGGAAATCGACACAATTAATTGAGAAACTCTTTTCCGTACTTATTTAGTTTATATGATTTCAATTTTTTTAATAATTTCAAATAGGTGATGCAGTATCAAAATACATCAATATCTCCGAATTTGACTTTTTGTGGGTTGACACATTCTTGCTTATCAGCATCCATATATGTATGGGGAGTAGTACTTTTATAGCACTATCTAAATAAAACGTGTGCGCCGATTTTGATTATCGATAAGAAATTTAATTCATGACGAGGCAAATGTCATAGGCAGCATAATATAATAGTGTACGTACAGTGGGGTATCGTTGAGTCGATATTTAAAACTCATTTCAAGGTGTCTCATATCGCTTTTAAATCAGAATTGTCGTTTAGGATCGAAAACGTTTTAATAACTGTAGTGGCTACGACTACAGTTAATATGGGAAGTGCCACACAAAAAATCATAGATCAGCATAATCAGTACCATGAGTGATAAAGACATAATACACACTTATTTAATACTTAATATACACTTAATATTAAGTGCCCACTTATGTGCCCGCTATTTTCATAAATACTGACACCTAACTCACGCTTGGTCGATTTTTATCAATGACATACAAATTGAACCCTAATAGGTATCGGTTGGAATTTTCACATCTGAATATAATTATATGATGTCCTAACAAATTATAAACATCAGTCAAGCGTGAGTCGTGTTTGTCAGTGGCATATAAGTCTTGTTCGAATTTTACTACTTAATTTTAATGACAGACACGTTGGCGCAGTAGTCACTGCAACTGACTCTAAGCGCTAACGGTCGCGGGTTCGATCCCCGCTTACGTTACGATGTTTTTCGTGGTCTGGGTGTTTGTATTAGTGTTGTGTCGCCGGACCCCCGACACAAGGTCGCGAGATCTTAATGAGGGCCGTTGAGTGTGATTTATGTAAAATCTAGATGATTCTATACAAAATAATATCGTATTGAATTATACAGTAAATACATGGTATACAATTATACATTATATATTGTTGAACGGGAAAATCTTTTCACATGCTAATGACGTCGATAAGTGTTCTAGTACCAGCGATTTGCGTTTAAAAACGTTATTTCATTTAAGTTATAAAAGCATTTCTTTGTCATGGCGACCATTTGCATAATACATTGTCCCGCTACAGAACGGGTGCTGTTCGCTACCTACTGTTCACAGCAGCCGCTGTCAGCATCAATTTATACATTTATATTATTATTCCATATTTATTATCGTTATATATTTCAATAGGATTTATGAAATGTGTTATTAATTTCGCTGTACAACTGACAGTTATTGTTTTTTTTTTCTTTTTTTTTGCAAATTAAGGACGTAATATTGTTGTTAAAATGGGTTAGGAATATAATGTTTTTCTGTTTATTAAATGTCGATTTAACCTTCCGGGTGAATTGCCCAAAATATAACCATAAGTAAGTAGCAAAAAATGCCAACATTATGCGTTGCTAATACCAGAGTCACTAGCATATTATGTATTATAGATATGTTTCTCTTGAGTAATCCTAGTAAATGCCCCCAACAGCATATATAAAATCGCTAAAATCGCCTCATAAATTTAAATAGGCTGAGTTATTATTTACATACATTAATCTAGAATATTCTAGATGGTTATAGGCTATATTTTATTTATATATGCATGTATATAAACAATATCTACGCTGACGCGAGCAATACTGGGAACAAAAGCTATTCACAAATAAAAACGTCACTCTACAATGATATCACAATCACAATAGACGCACGATCACGAGAACTGCGTAACAAGCGGCACGCGCGTAGCGAGGACAATCTGCCTTAGGACCATCACGACGGAGCTTCTCTAGTGGATACAGGGCTGATTGTCTTTAACAATGACCATAGAATTGTTACAATGTAGCAGCCTGTATGTGTCTTACTGCTGGGCAAAGACCCTATTAATAAAAAGATTAGAAGAAGCGGATTTATGTACCCGTGTAAAGTCTTCTCCCAACACGTGCAGGTTTTCTTATGGTGTTTTTTTTTACAGCATTTGAATGAGATTAAATTAAAGACAAATATTTTTAAAAGACCGTTTGAATTCTTACTCACTCGCTGGATAAATGTAGCTAGTCGTATCCAACAATATTGTGTAAAGGAATTTTAAAAAGAATAACTACTGAGTTCCTCGCCGGCTCTTCTCAGTAGAGTCCACATTCCGAGCCGGTGGTGTGAACATGGAACTAACATGACAAATTTGTAAATTGATGATTCGTAAGAGCTTATAAAAATCTATTTGATGGTTTTTTTTTATTTTGAGTTTTTTAACTGGGTGTGGTAGGCCAAATCCGAAACTATGAGGAATAGGAAAAGTTTTTAAAGGATCCTGGGGCCGAATTGATGAAAACTAAAACTGTAACAACAGTTTTTTGAAGAATTAATTTTTGTAGCCGGGAATGGAACCCGTTAATTTAGATAAAACAATCACATCCTATATTATTGCAATGTCTGATAGTGTTACTCCTAAGGATTAACATCTTGGAAGTAGAAAGTAATGGTATACGACAACCATAAAGAAAATGCTTATTTCTAACAAAATTTAAAATTAAGTTCAATTAATGTATGAGATTGATAATGTAGGATGAGTATTTTTTCGATTTCTGGCTATGAAAATAAATTTTTCAAAAAACGAATAATGCAGTTTTAGTTTTCATCAAAATCTGCTCCCAGGGTCCTTTAAGTATTTTTCCCTATTATTTATAGTTTCAAATTTGTCCTACCACGCCCAGTTGGACAACTCACCTGTATATTATACTAAGCCCCCCCCCCCTCCCCCGCCCGCAGGTACAGCCCGCGCTACATGTACGGCGGGCGCGTGTACCCGCGCTACCTGTCGGGCACGGGCTACGCGCTGTCGGCGCTGACGGCGCGCGCGCTGTACGACGCGGCGCTGCGCACCAGCTACTTCCACCTCGAGGACATCTACATCACCGGTGAGCCGACGCGTGTCTAGGCTAGAGTTACAAGCTTACATTTGTTTCTGAGTTTGTATGTAGGGGGTAGTCACTGAAATTAAATAGCCCGTTTATGGGATAGGTTACGGGCTATATTGCATCACGCTACGACTCGTAGGAACGAAGCAGTAGCCAGACCGCGAGTGAGACCGCGGGGCTGCCAGTCGAATACAAGCTATGTTCAATGTGAAAACTCGACAATAAAATGTTAACTCTGTGGGTAGTTCAAGAAGATTTTAAATATAAAAATGTGATGGTCCTTAAACTAAATTGTTTGATTGGTTTTATTTTGTGTCGTGGTTATTTTAACATTATATATGGACGCTGATAAGCAATACTGTGTCAACCCACACGGACTTGATTCTGAAAAAATGGCGTCTAAAGTTGTCAAACCTATTCTTAATAAATTTGTTCGAAGACGTATATACACATCTTTTCTTTTTTATTTTGATAAAAGATATAATCAATTAAAAACAGTTATATATATCTAAATTGTTGTATAATAATAAGTTTTCAAATATTTGAGATTATTGTATAATTAGAAAAATATTGAACGCACTTGAAATTTGATACATTTAATTAAGAAACGTTTTTCCTTACTTATATGGTTTAGATGACTTGAATTTTTTTTAATAATGTTAAATAGATGATGCTGTATCAAAATATATCAATATCTCCGAATTTGACTTTTTGTGGGTTGACACATTATTGTTTATCAGCATCCATATGTAATTGAAACAACACGATAATAAGGTGCAATTAAATTTAATAAAGTTTTTATTTTTTTACATTTAGTATTCCGATTATTTATCGTGATGAAAGTTGTGTGCTATAAATGTTACGACTTCAAACCCTTCACGTGCGAGGTGACTCGCACTTGGCCTGGTTTATTGTAATATTATAAATATTTTCACATTGAGAACTAACGAGAAGATATCCCACCCCAGGCATGTGCGCGGTGCGCGCGAAGCCGCGCATCGTCCCGCGCGACGAGCCGGGCTTCTCGTACAGCGCGGTGGGCAACAACGCGTGCGCCGCGCACGCGCACCTCACCGCGCACCGCGTGCGGCCGCCGCTCATGCGCCAGTTCGCGCGCGCGCTGCGCGAGCCGCGCGCCGTCGACAGGTGGGTGCGGCGCGTGCGCGGCACGAGTGCGCGCTGTGACACGCTTGCGGCATGTATGCGACATGGATTGCAGGAGTGCAACATTAATAAGACATGTGTGCAACACGAGTGCGGCATCTATACAGTACGAATTCTGCATTACATGTGTCGTATACGCGAGTAATGTATGTATTCGAGACGAACACGAATACGACCCGAATTCGGCACGTCTGCAACACTAGTGCGCCATCTATGCGACACAAGTATTTCACGTATGCAACACAAATTCGGTACGTGTGCTTCAAGAATTCGTCATGTATACGACACAAGTGCGGCACGTTTGCAAAATAAAAATGCATTTGTATCTACTCTGATGCTGCAAATGTCCATGGGCGGTGCCGATCACTTATCAGGTGTTCCGTCTTTTCGTTTGCAAGCTATTTTATATGTATAAAGAAACTTGTCCTATTGAGTTAGAAGCTATTGATACTCGTCTACAGCTAGGTTCTAAAATCAAAATCAAAAAATACTTTATTCAAGTAGGCTCTTACGAGCACTGAATCGTCATACATGAAAATAACAAAAAAAAATTACATAAATAATGAAGCTACCACCGGTTCGGAACGCAGATTCTACCGAGAAGAACCGGCAAGAAACTCGATAGTTACTCTTTTAAAATATTGTCAATACATCACAACACAGTTTGTGATTACAAATTAATTATTTATCCTGCACGAAATTCAGCATATACTAAGCCCACGCATCTTTATCGTCAACGTAATCTTGTATAGAGTAATATGCTTTAGCTATTAAAGACTTTTTAACTATCATTTAAATCTATTCATTTAGGAAACTACTCTACTCTACTTAACGAAACGAAAGACTTATTATATAAATATCATAAGCTAACAGAACACACTTCATAAGCTAACAGAAGAAACATTTGTCCGCAGGTGTGAGAGAATGCGGCTGACACAGGTAAGGAAGGATCGACTGAAACCGAAAAAACCACCAAAAAAACTCGTCAAGTTGTCCCTTACGTAGCGAGAGTGTAGACACTCGCGGGCACAGATTATACATACTTATGATTCAAAACTGCGTAACTGAAATTCGATTTTTAAAATCACATCTTTATCTGTGGAACAATTTTATTGATAATCTCGATTTTTTTAGATCTGATTTTTTTATATGAAACGATTATATACAAATTATTTTTACAATTTTCCGCGTTGTTCCGTTTTCCGTATTGTAGTACGTTTTCTGTTTTTTTATTTTTATTTTGTTGTTAGTTTTTTTATTGTTGCCAATAGTTTGTTGTTATTGTGATATTAATTTTTATAGAAAAAATATCTAGTTCTGTAGAACTAAAGGGTCCTTAGCATAGCTTGATAGATACGTAAATTTTAACTTTATATGAAAATCGCTAATTTCCTTAAAATCGGTAAAAGTAATAGTTTTAATAAGTACAAAGAAATCGAACAATTCGTCGTAAATGACTATGATCTTATATCTTATAATTACGTAGATTCAGTACTTGCGTTTGAAAATGGGAGAGGATAGAAAATGGTCACAAAAATAAGGCTATTTGGACTACATCAATGTAATCTCAATAGCTGTCTCTTTTCCATCCATCCTGCTCTTTAGCTCATCAGCGACTCATTTTCAAACTTCATTTACTAGCTACGTAACGTATCGGTCAGCCTCGAATGACACTTGTAATTTTAATAACTGATGTAAAACAATTCTGTAACTTGGTAACAGTTAACTATAGTCAATTTGTCTTTACTAGTCTTAGTTAGTAGACAAGCGTGAGAGATGGGAAATTATCGATCGAATGATTGAACTGAATCATTGTTGAATGAAAAAAAATCTTTAAAAATTCGTGATTTTCGTTCCGGGTATTGTTATCAAATAAGACATGTTAAGTAAAATGGACTATAGGACTATATACGTAAGTTTTGAGTTTCTCTTAAGGCGTAGACGCAATGATGAACAATTTATGTAAATTATATTAACGTCTGAGCAGAATTTACAAGTGTAATTCTTGTCTATGATCTAAGATCATTGATAAATAATAAGTGTAAGAAAAATCATATGAAAATTATAGTAATAATGTATAAATTAGCCTGCATTATCTTTTACTGTTACTGAAGCCTTAAATTATCGAATATTAAACGAACTTAAAGCTTAAAGCTACTAACTAGAGGCCTAACTCTATAAATAATTATATATTTTCAACTAAAAATATATAAAAATGATATGTTTGAAAGTAGTATTTCATATTTAAAGTTTAGTGGTGCAAAATATTATATCGTTTTAATGATTAATGATAAAATCATTGTCATTATTTCAATATAACTCTTTAATTTTCTCGAAAAGATATTTACGAGTAACTGAAGAATGAAATTGTCACAAACTGTTTTGTTTAACTTAAAATATATATCAATTAATATATCTAGTATTTAATGTAATTATTTATGTATAGGGCCGTTAATATATTGCAAAATAATATTAATAATAATTTATAGTACAAGTCTTGTAACGCTGTTAGGCCTTGATAGTTTGTGGCGCGTTAATTACATTATTCCTTACGCGGTGTTCTGTTTAGCTCTTGTTCGCACGAACTAACGATGACCACATTTTTCGCACGAACTCACGTCAAAGTTATCATTACCATTTGTTCGTGCGAAATTATCCCCCGGATGTCGGTTAGGATATAAAGATAAGTATTTATTAAAAAAATATAAAGATAAGTATTTTTTAAAAGAGATAGAGAGAATAACATCAAGACATTAAATTTTTTGTGCAGGTCTCTAATGCAATTCTTGTAATAATATAATATCACATATTCGCTTTTAACAGTAATAACACTTTGTTTAATAACTCTTAACGTCACATTTATAACAGTTGCTAACGTCATAACGAATTCGTGCGAAAAATGTCACCTGACGATCGTTCGTTCGTGCGAAAATGTCATGCAATGACTGCTTGTTCGTGCGAAAAATATCCTTCGATGATCGTTTGTTCGTGCGAACGAGGGCTGATTATGACGCCGCCTTCTTAGATAGTAAGATTTGTTTTAGTTGTTAAGGATGTGTGATAGTACTCCTGCCGAGGGTCATGCTGAGAGTGCCTTTACTAATGCGTTAATAGGTGGACTTAAAAAGTGTTGTAAGGTGTCGTGTTGTGCTGCGCTGCGATGCGTTTCTTTAAAGAAAGAAAAACAAAAAATAACTAGGCCCTTATAAAAACTAGATGTTATGTCTCAGGAAAGAGGGATGAACTGCTGACAATTGAATCATCTTAAAAAAAATTAAAGAAACGCACCGCTTCGAATAGCAATATCTCCAATATCTAAGTCCTAATAAATATATAACATAGTGTGTCCTATATCTCGTAGAACTAATATACATCATCATTCTATTCTATATATCTTAAATAGTTTACGAGTCGCCATGTCTGTTATATATTTTTTCAATTTGTTATATTATTTCGTGATAATTCACAAGTGAAGCAACCTGGCACAGAACGACGCGGATTCAGTCGCTCTGTGACGCAGCTTTGTATGCAATATTTAAAGTTTAAAATATTTTTTTTATTATTTTTTGACTTTCTCCTTTCTCCGCCTTTCAGATGAAAGCACGTCATACCGGTATGTACATAATGTACAAATACCTGCGCTTACTCGTCTCGCATGACTGCTAAGGACGTTTACACACAACACCAGGTAACTGAAATACGAAAAGACGTCTGAAATATACTCGCCTATAATATTTTTTTGTACATATAAAGCTGTTTTTGAAAAGTTTTTTGGAAAATTTTATAATAGGTTATTGATAAATTTAAGGTTGTTACACAATTGTGTTGAATTGTTTGAAAATTTTTTGTACATATTTCGTGTGTGAAGTTTAAACATGCACATGTTCGGTTGTCGCACAGCGTTTACCTGGTTGTGGGTGTAAACAGTCGCTATCAGTATTACGTCATTATCAAAATGGCGGCTTTCGTGGCAATTATTTATATACGCCTCCATTATTCGTTGAAAAACATTGGACATTAAAAATTTTAAAAATGCATTACGTTACCGAAATCTCAACGTCTGTAAATTATCTCCAAAATGATTTTTTAATATCTATTTTACTATACAAAATGTTCTCACAGGCGTATTTTTATTGTTTAAATATAGTTTACATCTCCATGATCTAATTTTCGTGATTTTTATAAAAGTTTTTACAATTTTTTTAATTTATTAATCGTCTTCCTCTTGTCTACATGAGTTTTTACTCGAGATTTTTCTAGAATATTTTGATATGCCTATATTTAGGTATCGAAATAATGCAACTGTCGCTAATAGCGTTTTGTAAATAATAAATAAAAGATGATTTGTGATACATATTTAATAAACTTTAAGCCCACAGATAACTCCGCGAAAAACAATTGAGTATAAATGATCACAAAATTTAACACAGATTATACTTTTTTGGATAAGAAACTTAATTTTTTTTATAGTTTCATCACACAGATTATACAAAAAAATGTAGCAATATATGTCAAATAATACTTTTTTTTTTAATTTCACATAAATATTCATTTTAAAAACATGCATGTTAATAAAAAAATTAAGCCCCCATCCATATCGAATAAGTTAAAATCGCGGCCATACAAGCTTACAAACACACGGGTTCAATACAGGACCCTTTTATGAAGTTGGTTAAAGAAAAACTATCTGGTTCATGAATAGTTGAAAAGTAATCGATATTATTAATGAGACTAATATTAGCGACGGTCGAAAATTTAACAAAATCCTTAGGTATTTATTTATAAAATAACTTTTGTAATTATTTTAATCCGTGACTTTTACGGTAGACTCAATTGCTCAATATGATCGAGTTTAATGGTTTTATTCATTTTATAAAATGAAATCAACTCTTCCCCCGTGAGAAAATGTTTTATGATTATTATGTAGTGATTTCAAGTAGATTTTATATTCGAAATGGCGGCTCGGACTCGTTTAAGATGATCTAATATCATAGAATAAGATATCGAACTGTATGGTTGTACAGACAGACATTGAAAAATATTTAAAATATAATACTAACCGATATGATAAATACAATTACATTCTATGAAAATTATTATTATAGTTTTTTGTGGTGTCAGTTTATCTATAAAAGTCTTAGTTATTTAAAAAATGTATATGAAAAGCTAGTGGGAGATAAACCTCGAATATAAAAAGATTTCAATAAGTTATATCGTCGGGGATAACGTAAAACTGCGTAACAAGATTTTGCAATAATGTTCATCTTTCAATCATAATGTTAAATTTCATTATTACTTTTAATACTTAACAAAAAGAAATTTATCATATCATAGAAATAATATATATAATAGCCATATCGTCGGTGACACTACAGATACAACACACTGCGTAATGGAAAATGCCCATAACGTCTTATTTTTATCAATATGTAATTTTATATTTGGTTCAAATATAAACTATAGAAAAAGTTCGATACGCGGTTTTGCAGTGTCCCCGACAAGTCCGTGTCTCTAAAACAATGATATGTTATTTAGATCTTTAGTTCCAGTGGTGCCATCTATACTATAGAGGTTATACATTTCCTAATTAATAAAAGACGTCTCATAGCCAACTCACACACATTTACGCACACGTTACACACACGTGTCAGAAACGTATGTTGTGACGCAACACAATATGCAGAACTTTTTCGAGTTACACGACTTATTAAGACATGACGGCTGATGTAAGTATATGCAGGTGAATTGTTTCACTGTTCGTGGAGGGCAGCATCTGAATCTATAGGGATTGTTCCTTATCATTTAGGATTTATCCATCTACGCTCAGTTAAAAAATTCATTCTGTATAGGTTTCCACAATTAAGTCGCACGTGCGTCACAGCGAACGCTTAAAGACGATTGTGTGTATTATCCATTAAGCATGTGTGCGTAAACGTGCGTTCGTGTGGGTTGTTGGCTTTTCAACTATTAGAAAAAGACATTATTTTCTTAATTTTCGTTTATTATTTAGTACTAATCCACACTTAGGTAAGTTTATGTTAATTAACAACCACTTAAAAGTTAAAACACGTGATGTTTTCAATGACTGACTGTACTCGTGTGTAAATTATTATTTAAATTGTATGATTGTATAAGTGTTTGATATTCGCGGCATGTCATGAAATAACGCATCATATTTATTACCGTCGAGTCATATTGCTTTGGTACTGTTTTTGAAAAATAAATGACTATTTTTGCATGAGTGATTGTAAATTTGTAGACAAGATAATGAATTACAAAATTGTTTTCATTTCAAAAATCGTAATCGGCTGTATATCACCGCTACTTCTCCGTCATATAATATTTTCGTTGACGTCATATAATCTTTTCTTTGTTAAGGCGTTAAGTTTTAGACAATACACAAACACGATGATCATCAATAAACGTGATGATTAGTGTGCTATCGTCGAATAAAAGTAGGCATTTTCTTCGATTAAGTTATATTTTAATGTGTACGAAAACGATGACATGTCGCGGAATGTAGAGGTGATGATGAACTTGAGCATTCGTTCGTAATGTAAAAGAATATCTCTCAACTATACCGATGAATTCCTGCTACAAATGTTAACACAAGTATTATATTATATAAGATTGATTAATTCTAAACCTTCTTCATATTGTACAAAATTTTATACAACTTATAAATAAATGCCGCATTGGCGTTAAAATTATCTGAGACTTTCGTGCCATCATGTAATTTGTCATTGACGATTGAAAAAATATTCGTATCGACATTTGGCTGTATTTATTAATACATAAAACCAACGGCGAATGCTCAAGCTTATGAACACTGTAAGACAATATGACGAGCGTCGGTCACGACGGCCGCCGCGTGCTCGGCGCAGAGGAAACAAAGTTTCCGCTGACCTGTGTATGGGACCTGAAGCGTGTAATATCATAGTTATAGAATCGATCTGCCATTCTAGGTTTATTCTAGGTGTTGTGTAAAGTATAAAAGAATATTATGTTCAGACGCGGATCCAGGGAGGTGTACAGGAATGGTGGGCGATTGATCGCTATTGATTTTTTATAGGTTTTGTAAATTTGTTAAAAAAATCATGTTTGAAAAATATATTTTTAACATTATTGAGAAAGATATATTAATAAAGATTTTTTAATTTATTTAGGAATCTTGGAAACTTACTCTGTTATACAAAATTCGCACCCTCTGCAAAATTCTGTATCCGCGCCTGATTATATTCTCTTCATATTGCCGCTAATATTGGTGATATGACGCGCTAGTCGGGAATCATATAAATCATATATCGTGTCAAATCTTATGCTTCTGTAAATAATAGCCCTTCTATGAAATATTTCAAGTATTAGCGGGATTATGGGCGAGTTGTAATTATAGCTGGTTGTCTCGAAATATGGGAATTATATGTTCGTCGTGACGATGGGGAATATGCATTTTACGTCGATAAAATTTAAGCCTAAGATTTTTTTTAATTTTGACGTCATTTCTTGATTATTGTGACAAAGTAAAACGTTATTAACTTCTATAGTTTGCAATCGACTTAAAACAGCTCTATAACTTGGTAACAGTTACCCAGGCAGCCGTACGAAATCTGTGGCCGTCAAGAGGCAATGACAGTAAATTCTATCGGGGATAAAGCAAATACAATCAACTTATATAAAACTTTATGAAGTCTGAGAGCAAACTTATACATAATGACTGTGAAATAATATAAACGTTTTGTAAAACTATGTTTAGAATTATTTATTAAATTTGTTTATACTTGACTATACATGAATAACCGATAGGCTAGCGAGAAAGCTTATAACGAAAGAATATCTATTATAAGTTTAATAATATTTTATTTAACAAATTAAGAATAAAATAATTAAAATGCATATTCCCTGAAACAATTTTCCGTTAAGACATATCTCTTTCATATTCATTGTAAAATTATCAGATTACTTAGAATTTGTTGATGTAATTTTTGGTGCGCTTTAAAAAGCAAAATAATTTTTAGATGTAAAAAATGTGTTTAATGTTTTTCTTAATAATCTCGTTTGAATAACCTCATGATAAATTTAGAATCTCAGTTAGTTTGATAAAATGTTATATGTCAAAAACGTTATTGTAATTTTGGATTTGTTTTTGGGATATCGCTATGAATTTTGATATTATTGTTAGAACAATTCATATCCCAAGCTGCTATGATATGTATTATTTTTGAGAGTGAAATTTATTTCATAACCCTTATAGGCCCAGTCGAATTCGTCTCGAAACTATTTTGAATAAGTGGTATTTTCAATGTAATCCTTTGTTTAATTGATTTTATTCGTGCCAAATTAGCATATACCATTAAGATTTCGATATTATAATTCGCAAACCAGCTATCTCCATGTTAGTAAATTTTACCGGAGACAATAAAACTACATCCACTATAAATGTGGACGTAAGTCAGTCTGTACGTTTGTTACATTTCTACGAAAAACTGCTAAATCCTTCTCCAAGGACATAGGCTAGTTTTTGTCGTGGCAAAAAAACTTGAATGGACTGAAATAAATAATTTTTTTTACAAAAACGAAGTTCCAGGATCTTGTTTCCTAAAATTGTAAACGAAGTAAGTTAGAATTTGTAATATACTATAAAACATTGATTGTGACTTTATTTCTTTATTAAAAAATCTTAAAAAGTTATTTGTATGTGTGACTCCTGAAAATTTGACCGATGTGGAGGCTCCTTTGCGAATTAGCGTATTAGGCATCGACATTACTTAACACTTGAGTTCTGGGCCGCTAGGGGTTTACATTAAGTATTATTACATATGTAATCATGTAAATGTATATACTGCAATACAGTACGATTGGATGTACACTAGCATAGGCTGTGCTCTGCCTTACGTATTATATTTGTAACAGATGATATATGAAACAGATTATAAAAATAAATTTTGTTGCCATGTATAAATATCAAATTATAATTATTTATGTTTAAAAATTATTCGACTGATAAGTTATTGTATTGGTTACAGTCGCATGTGATAGCTTTTCTTTCATGAATTGTAAGATGTTGCAATATTCCATATATGAAACTAGCTTTGCCTTAAAGAGTCCCTTGACGCATAGTGTTCCGAGTTGTGATGAATTTTATAAATAAAAAGAAGGAAAGTTTGTACCTGGTTTTATTTTTTGCAGGATATTCCAACAATTTTTACGTTGATATAAAAATGGTCAAAACGTAAAAATGTATTTACTTACAAAACTTGACGCAGGTAACATGCCCGTTCACGCTAGTTCGTGATTTGATGCCTTGTTGATAAATTGTCAAATATTAATGGAAAAAGTCGTTACGAAACTCAGACCAGATCCTAAGGTTTATAATTCAAGGATAATAAGGTACTTAGGCAAAGGTTTTTATTTTATCTAAATACAATTTTATTTATAAAAAATACAATTAGTTTTTCGAATAAATGTCAAATTAGTTAAATATAAAAGGGTGCAAACAAATCGTCAAGTAAATGTGTACAGCATTTTAAAATCGAAACAAACTAGAAATTACAACCAAAATCGCATATTAAGGAGTTGATGTAGAAGCGCGCCAGCTGGTTGGCGCGGTAGTAGAACGTCTCTCGCTCGTAGATGTTGAGCAGAGTGAGGTCCGTTGACAAGAATTCTGCTGTTTGTACGTCTGGAAGGATAAATGTAACTGTTTTTTAAATTGTTCTCAAGAGGATAAAATAACTTTATTCGGGACACATTACACGGAAAAAAACAGCAAAAATAAACAATAAACTTCTCACTTATGCCTTAGGATTACAAACAAAATAAAAAAAGTAGCAAAAAAATAATAAGAGCTTCGGAGAATAAAAAAGATATAACATCGTTAAATATTTTAAAAAAAATACAAAATACGATAATAATAATAATAAAACAAATTAAAATAAGACCAAAAATTCACGAAATATATAACTAGTTTTAGCAAATAAATGTGTAATGTCCCCGAAAAGGAATGCCCCTCCGCTATAGAAGTTGTACTTCAAAACTGATTTTCAGTGACATCCATTCTTTTTTTACGGCAGGTGGCAACTTTGTGAAAAAAAAATTTAAAAAAAATAGAACTAAGAAACCAAAGTATACTCAGAATTCAAAAGGCAAAGAAATGCACACAAATAAGTATATATATGTATCTATATATACATAAAAATATAATAATAAATTCTATAATAATGTTCAAGCGTTAGTCAGGAGCGATTTAACTTTTTTTTTTAATTTTCGTAACGATTTCGAACTCTTAATTATAGAATCCTTATGATAGTATATCATTGGCGTGCGGTTCGTAAAGACAAAAAGACCCTGCCTTCACTAAGTAAATCAGATTAATGTTTATCACATTACTTTATTTATTTAAATCAAAACTCACAGCATTTACATTAAAGAACAAGAAGCGATTTGTATTTTATTTTGATTTCTAATATTTTACTAACAGCGCCATCTCTCGATTAGTGGTGGTAGCATCATGTATCATCGATATTTCCATATTCATATTCCTTGCGCTGCACACTTACGCGTCTTGCGGTAAAGACAGCAACATTTTTTATAGCATATTTTTTTTTACTTTAATGTGAGTTATAAGAAATCGCCATTGTTACTGTTTGATTCGTTTCGCGGTCTAAGGTATTTAACATTTTAACTTTGAAAATAGTGCGAAAAATATATATCCTTCACTGTGAAAGTTTCTCAGGTGGTGTGTGTGTGTGCAGTAAATAAAGTGTTTAAAACTATCTTTCAGTGATAAAAAACGAGTGAACCGTTGTACACTGATTTACAATTAATAAACTAAAGGTAAATTCAATAAAAACAATATGATTTATATTATGCAAATATCATAAATTTTGCAAATATCTAAACCAACATGCAGTTAATATTTTTGGTAAGTGAGTGATCTTTTAAAATTTTCTGCCTACCCTGTCTAAAAACTCTGTGCTCGTCAATGTATCAGTCAGCTTTTAGAATTATAAATAGTTTTAATTATTTGCGTTATGCTACACATTTCGTTACAAACTAAATAAATATAATTTTGAAGGTCAATAATATAAAGCTGTTAGTGTAAATTAAAGAGGTGTCTTTGTAAAATAATTTAATACTGACCATTAGGATTGACGTAGAATATAGGGAGCGCGGTGACGTCCGCGAACGTGAACGAGGAGCAGAGGTCCAGAGCGTTAGCGTGCGGCAAGTTCACGGTGAGGCGGACCAACGCTAAAAATAAATTATTTACTCGGTATTCAATATAAATGTAATTATATTAAATATATATATATATATATATTTTACTTTATTTCGTATACGTTTAAAATAGCAACATTATCGCTTTTAAAATATTGCTCAAAAAGGCTTGAACCAAATCAAATAAAAAACTTAAATAAACTTTCATCACTAGATCTTCTTCTTCGAAAACTTCGAAACCCTTTAAGAGCGAGACGTTTTTAAATTATTTCAAAAAAGACATTCAAATCTGTGCTGTTCTTGAGGACTTTTTCCCTCTTTTGCGTATATTATGAATTATTTGATTAATACGGTTCGTAACAGCATGATGCAATACAAACTTGGTTTTCTCTTTTTTGGCAGTAGCCTAAAAACAGAGCATGTTTGGTGCGGTACCAACAAGAATTATTTGATTAATAATTTTGAATACTTTTGGCATAATTTTATAATATACGAATTATAATAATGCACGATAAAATTATGTTATGCTGAAAGTGATGTAGTTATTTATAATAAAAAGAAAAACGCGTCGTTCCGTCTTGCAAGTTTTCGTGCACACTCACGGTAGGTTCCTCTGTAGCTGAAGCTGTAAGACGTGTCCTCTTGGAATGAATAGTGCTGGATGAGAGTACGCAAGGACTCTAATTCTAGAGACGGACAGTCGATGGTGAGAACCGCCGTGTCGGAGGCCACGTTGAAGCTGAAATGTTACTTTAATCGATAACTATGTGTGCTCTACACAATTTGGCGCCGAGGCACAAATATTAGTCACAGGATTGAAAATTTAAAATAAGTAACAACCCGCTAGAATCGTTTTAGGTCTTATAAGCGGGCTTCATATACAGCCAAGAAACTAAATAGTTCGGTACCAACTTATATTTTTTTATTTTTTCGATATATTTAAAATTATACTTAAAGAGAAATATCGGGAATGTACTCTTGTATATATAGCATATCATTATTTACCTATTTTTTGTCTAGTCAATTAATAAAAAAACAATGTAACACTAATAAACTTTTAGGCTTAAATGATACCCATGTAATTACATTGTTTAGATTTTCTTATAAAATCTATTTTCAAATCTCATACTCACAAGAACTCCGAAACAAAGCATTTATCATGGTTACGTATAATAAGATCGTGGTCGATGTAAGACGCGTTGAAGTACGGCGCGTCGAAGCTGAAGCGCTTGATGGTGTAGGCGGCGGGCAGCGCGCCGAGCACGCGCGCCGAGCAGCGCGAGTTGGGCGCGAGGTTGTCGCGCACGCACTTGTTGTCCCTGGCGTTACACGGACGGACGATGTTGGACGGGACTGTGGTGCGATACGCGCTTAGTTTAAAATGTAAAAAGGCGGTGTGTTGGAAAGCGCCATGAAAACGTAGAAAATATGGTTTTATATAATGATATTATTATCTTTATTATGTTATCTTTTCCGTTCCGTATTAAAATTGATTCGTATAATTAACCCCAATGTTTTTACTCCCGCTTGAATTTTGGTTTTCGTTCGTACTAGACTTGTGCGTGTAGGTTGTTAACATTTGATATTATTCGCTCTAAAACGCTCGAAAAAATAAGTATACTAAAAAATTTAATTAGAAAAATAAGGAAGCCCTCGTAAAGGGCTAAAAGAGGAAAAAAGTACTAGAGAGAACACATAGTATTTTTGTATACTTACCAGCCATACACGCCGTTAGCGTCAAAGCAAAGATTACAGTTTTGGTCAACATCGTAAACCGCGCAGTCGCCGCGCGTCGCGACTGATTACGAACAAATAAATTATATTGTAACAATGTATTTTGGATCACTGTTATTAAATATAAAGAGAATTAATTGTTGTTTGTGCAGCTGGCGGTAACAAAATATTTGTATTATTGTAAACGCTTTTACTGTACACTTCATTAATTTCAAAAAATCCCTTATTTTTAGAGAAATAAAGATTATTTATTTTGACAAAAGTATCGTCAAAGAATTTGTGTGCAGTCTTAATAAATTACATTGTTCTTGTAATTTTTTCTTTTGTTGAAATCTAAGTTAATACAAGTTCTTAGAATTACGTACGCAACGTATATTTAATAACAGTCATCGCTTCGAATCAAGCAAGAACTTTTTATTTTATTTTAGATTGATATTATCTCAGATGCTTATATAAAACTCGATTCACGTAAGTGTAATGGTCTGAACCATGCGCATTACGCTGCGCAGAACACAAGTTATTGGAATAGTCGTTGACGTTTCTTTCCTTTAAATTATTAATGAATAATTGAGTTGGCTGAGCACATTGAATAAGTTTATAGTCACTTTTTATATCGAGTCTTTAAGCCTTACATTTTAATAATTTAGGAAAAAATTATATTACTTTAATAATAATGGAAAAAGCAAGGTAATGCTTTTTTAAAAAATCGAATATAAATTAACAATAGCTACGCTAGGTTAGCTAAAGAGATATTTATTATATTTCAATTTATTTTGCTTTTTAAATTATAAAACATTGAAAATTATTACACATAATCTGTCTTATGTTTTGTTTACTCGACTGTACCGTGCGGAGTTCGGAAGCGCCTCGGATTCAGACATGGAGATTTACGTCAATCAACTTATACTTGGCGACGATGTCTTTCTTCATCGTGTTAAATCAAACTGTCTTGCATAATATGAATGAAATTATAAACTCATGTTTATAATCTATGAAATCTGATCTCTCAATTTATTTTCATGATTTCACTTCTGCATGTAAGAATGGTTCAATTTTGATTATGTTGACATTAATGATTATGGTTCAACTCGAATTCTTCGAAGATAATACTAAAAATTAGGGGTACATAAATTACATCTAAGATAGAGTAAAATAAAAAGTCATAATTGGCTTAAAAATCATTTTAATCATAACTATTGTACATTAATAATATTCAATAATATTAATAGTTTTAAATAGTTACGGGTTTACAGCGAACACACGCACGCACCAAGCGTTACTTATTAAATGCAAAGTTTCAATAACACGCTGTATAACATATACAGCACTCATAGGTTCGTTGCGGCCAAATTAGACAGTCATGGCCGAGTGTCAGCGTGTCAAGATCTCACTCAGGGGCATATAATCTTTGGCGTATACATTTTTACATTGTGGTAATTTTGAAATTTATTACTTTAAATATTTTAACTAAGTTACCCAAAATTCTATTTCAAAATCAAAATATATACTTCAATAAAGTTTAACTCTTTAAAAGTCAATTTAATAAATTATTATTTGACTTCAATTGGTAATGCAATCGCAATGTTTGCCTAGCTAAAACTTATATGTCAAATTATATTAAAAAAATCATAATTTTGAGTTATCATTTTGAACGATTTTTTAAACTCGTGTATAAAAAAGAGCAGTAAAAAACAAAACAGAGGTACAAAAACTTATTTAAAGTAATAAATTCCGGTAATCGTAATGCCCTTACAATACTTAATTATTTATACAGCGTGTTATATTTTCACTTCTTATACATCCCATGCCTTAGTTTAAAAAATAAAAAAAGGAATTTTGGAAAAATTTCACCATACAATTATGCCTAAAAGTAATAATGTCTTTTAATCTACGACACGGAATGTATAACAAAAAAGGTAGACAGATTTCAATTTATTTGTTTATTAAATATAGTTATTTATCACTACTACCTCGAAATTTAATCTTAAAAATAAAATAAAATGAAAATTTAGATAATACAGAAAATAATATACGAAAATTGGTAGACATGATTATATTTAAAATAGTAAAAAGCCTGTAATGTTATAAAAAAAGAAAAATGCAAACTTACACGCATAATGAGATTCTGAACGTCACATTGAAACCTGTCTACGGATCGCGCTGACCGCGCTATCGTTGCCTCTCTTTCTAACACACGCATATACTATCGCTATCTCGCTCGCAGCCTGCTTCAAAAACAACACGAAAGAGACAAACGAGTACGGAACAGCGCCCAGCAACCGGTTAGCGACATACAGAAAAATGGTATGTAAAAAAAACAATATTAGTCACTAATTATATTAAAGCGTTAATGAGAGAACGAAATAGTAAATGTTTTAGTGAACGTATCTCGTAAACACGGAGTAGACATTTTTAATGTATTTTGAAAAAAGAAATCGTGTATAAATTCAGCTATTTTTGAAAAAAAAAAACTTAATTTTTATAATTTTTTTTATATGAAATGAACAACATAATTAAGATACATTTCCCACTCACTCGTGAACGAACGGTGGGCGCTGACTGAATGTATACACGACGGATTAAACCTACATAATTTAACACATCCCTCATCGCAACTTATAAAACGGTCAACTAGTAATCACATTACATACCAACGATTACATACGACTCGGACACATCGCGGCCTTAACATCCCGTGAACACAGGGTTTCATTTTATATTCATTCATTAATATAAAATTCGTATTAATTTTTCGTTTTTTCTTTTATTTCGTTTCTATTTTAGTTTCGGAGCATTTTAAATGCATTTGCGCTCAAGAGACAAATCTTTTTATGCTACATTTTTAAATGTATAAGTAAAATAGTAAAAATTCATAACAACTTACTAAGTTTGACCATGATTTTTACAAGTGATTCGATACATTTTATGAAAAACTTTTAATTTTCACATCAACAACTCCTGCAATGTGATTCGGAATCCGAGAAGACGGCGGTGCAGGCGACAAGGTCCGCGGTGTATCATTATAAAAACTGCATAATAAAAGTTAATATAGAATAGAGGAAACTAACATTTTTTTGAACCAACATTTGGTTATCGATCACATAAATTCGCCAAGCGTCTTTCAGCGAACGTAAAAACATATACATACAATGTACAATACAGTTACATACAAACATACAAACTGACGGACGACGGCTCGAAGGACCAGATTGTGGTGGAAGAAAATTTATTGACTTTTAAAAAACTGTATCTGCTGGTCCTTTTTCAACGATCCGTCCGACCCTATCTAGAGTATTATACAACGCAACCGAACGTACAGGCAAAGGCACGAACAATCCTAACGCCATTATGGAAAAAATAAATTCAAAATCCTGCTTGGAATGGTCCAATTTCAAATATCTCTTTTCTTTGTGGAGCATCATTTTCTTTATTTAGCCCTTCACAAAATATGCGGCGTACATTACACGGGGGCCTATCTCAAGCAGATCAATGAAATTTCGATAAAATAAGACTCGAATGTATGTGAACGTTACATTTTTTATTATTTGTAAAGAATAGCTTTTAATTTTTTTGCGATTCTTGTCGGTATTAAATAACAGTAACCCTAGTGTAATGTACGCCAGTCTATGTCATGCACTTTATTATTTTAGCCATAGTTATTGTATCTCCCATTAAAAAATCTCGTAGAGGATTCATAATATAAATATCAAAAACGCACCAAACATTTGAAATAATCAACTAGCTTCGAAGAAAACAACCCTACGTTGTCCCTAAAGCGTATTCTAATATCTTTAATAGCTCTGTGAAGATACTGAGATAATTTATGTACAAAACACTTGAGAAATTCATATAAAATCGACCCTTTCGTCTAGTGATAACGTTTACAGTTCTGTTTTAAATTCTTCCAACTATTTTGTTCATACATTCCGTTATCTTTAGAGCCCTCGCAGACTAGATTTTCTATCGGCTTAAGATTAAGCTATTCCAAGTAGCACATCAAACCTATTTATTGACCAATACGTATACGTTTGTATGAATGTTCTCATTAAGTAAGAATGCGGCTAAACTATTGTCCAACAGAAAGCCAATAGTCTGCGGCGGCTGTTACAAGAAAGACTTGAAGCGAAGCTTGATGACTTAAACATGTGATATTATTTTAAACCATTTTGACGAATTTCCTTCAAAAAACATTATACTACAGTTATCGTTTTAAAATACTTACTTGTCATGTCCGCGGATAATACAATTCGTGGGATTTAATGGAAATCCGTTAAAATAGTTTAAATGCAATCAAGCCGTGATGAAAATATAATGATATAAAATTCGGTGCGTTTGAAACGTACACTTAATACTAAAGCGATTTGAATGTGGCCGAGATCGTTTTGTGGAAAACCTTTTTGAAAAATCATTGTCCTTATAATAATTTGATTATTCCTGAGTATTGATGCATATGTACACTGTTTAGAAATATAGACATTTTAGATTTACTATATCTCATTTCCAAAGTGTAATAATAAGTATGAAATCTAGCAAAATTGAGACAGACTTTTAAAAAGGATTACTATTTATATTAACACCACCTGATCGTGCAAGACTATTAATAACTATATTATACCTCAGTTTATTTATTCTCTAGAATAAAAAAAGTAGTTTTCGCAATCTTATCATAAGAGCTGGGGCCTGGAGACCGGCGCAGGGCCATTGCGGTTCACTTTAGAAGTGAGACATGTACATCTTACAGTCTGACTGGAAGGGCGGTAGAAAGAGGGTACTATTGACATTGGGAAGGGAAAATACAATATTTTTCAATTTAATTGTCCGCAAAACGACCGCGCGGACACGACACTAGCGAATGATACGAGTAAAAAGTCTGTACACGTCAATATCGTAATAATTTATACAACACCGCTATAGGAAATTTAACCTTACCACACATTACACACGGACGCAGGTTGAATGACTTTATTTTTTATTAATTTGTGCTCAATACCTGCTCTTTGATAGAAAATGTTACTTTTTAAATATACAAATAGTTTGACAAACAGACTGATAGTATCGTTACGCCATAGTTTGATAATTAAGTCAAATATATTCTCAAACTTTCAAATGATTTCACAAATATGTGAAATTTCTCAAATAAGAAGACAGTTTAATGGCTATTTTACTGTCATGGTGTAATTTTTATGAAATTAAAAGCATTACTGGTACAACTGGAGTACAACAATCCTAATATAGCCATGTCGTCGTATAATCTATATAAGTATGGGTCCAGACATAAATTACATCACGCTACACTTCTCTGGACACTGAAAATTACTTTTATAATCTTTAATAAATAGGTAAGTGTCAATAATTATGTTTAATTAGCATTTTGTTGTTTATAAGATTTAAAATCATTCAAACTTCGTCCGTCGATCGTATCGTAATATTTTAAAATAACTTCGAGAATGTTCCTAAGTATCGTCTAGCATGTCCCAAATCAAAATGTAAATGTACTAAACGATATTTTATTCCACTAAAGACACTATATACATATAGAAGATAGACTGGTCGAGCCATAAATTGTTGTTATTAAAGTTAACAGTAATTTAATAATTTTATACAAAATATTTAGCGAAATCATCCCGTAATGGAGTGAAATAGTGGTTAGGGTTTTAAATCCGAGGTTAAATGTTTATACGAAATATCTCACTTTGACAATCTATTGAGTTCAATATTACTTATAATAGAAAAAACAAATTATTTAACCTTGAGGATACAATAGGGAGCTAGGACTATCAATTAAACATGGATGAACCACACTCTAGCGACTATTTTCATAACAATCATGCTATATCACTATACCTTCAATTACTAGAAAAGTCATCAAGCGAATTGAGAGACAGAAATACAGTCATATGAGGTTAGAGAAAGATGAAAAGATTTAGATACATTCTTTAGTGGAACAAAATATCTTTAAAATCCGTATATTACTTGTACAATAGCAGATATTCGGTACAGTCGAGAAGAAAACGTTTAATTTCGTTATTTCTTAACTCTGTCTACTTGTCTATGTATAGTAATTAGAAAATTAATCTAGAATTAGGGTTTATTTCATTGGAAGGCACCAGCGGCGATGACGGCATATAAATGGCCCCCCTAACAGTTAGGTAACAAAAATGCCAAAAACAGTCCAATATAATATTTCTACTATTGTAGTGATCTTAAACAGTTTAAATGGTTACAATAAGTTTTAAGAATTATATTTAAAAAAAACTGTCTAATTGCTATGGGCGCCATTTTTAAACGCCATCGTCCCTAGACTACTGTTCCCCCCGACTGTCCGTCCAAGGCATGACGCAGTGCTACGTGAACCTTATCTTTAAGTCTAAAATACTTTCTCGAACCAACGTCGATTGACAAAATGGAGCTTCAACGAATTATTAATTAATATTATTTCAGTTACATACATATCGTTCGTGTCTCGACGTATCGGTGTTTTATATATTTATATATACATGGTGCTCCTCCATTTTGGCAAACTACTGTGACGTCATCGTGTCGCGCACACACGCGCACAGTGCGCCGCTCAGACCGACGTGCAACTCCTCGACTTCCTCGTTTAGAAAAATATACCTCCATCTCGCAGACAATTTTTTTTACATTTTACACGTCGCGTTATCGATCTTTACGAATTGAAACATATTTTTAACAATAATAATAAATTAACAAAATAATCTCAAAAATTATTTTACATCGTCCCGCATACATATGAAATAAATTTAGAAGCAACGAGCGATAAATGCAAAGGACGCGCTGGAAGTGTCGGAGGCGCGCGGCGCTCAGTCGGTCTGCGTGCTGCGCGTGGCGCGGCGCGCGCGGCGCTACGACGGCGCGCCGCCCCTCGCGGCCTCCTCGCGCTGCTTGCTGATGTACACCTGCGGTCAGGGCGAGGTCCTGAATTGCTAAGGGTTTAATGATAAACCAATTCACAAAGATAAAGCAGCTTACAATATACCCAACTATATACGCTTCAGTTCGGTTAGACTATGTAAGGTTTTCAAGACGCAGCCGTTTAGATATCGGACGATTGAGCAATGTATGTATTTATTTAGGATTCGTTTTATTTTATTGTACACTATCCATTAGTATATAGATGCCCTGATAGCCATCTTACAGCGACGCTACATAGTGGACTTTGTATCCTTGATTACAAGATCCCCTTGGCACTCCGGGCGCATATCTATCGATGTCAGGGAGCGTACCTGCAGCAGGCGGTACTTGCTGACGGACAGGTGCTTGAGGTGCGGCTGCATGCGCTGCTCGCCCAGCGCGAACGTGAAGGCCACCATGCAGAACACGGCCGCCTTGCGCACCGCGGAGTTCTGGTGGTCGGCCAGCTGCGAAATGATGTGCACACTAAATTAAGTCACATCCTTTATTAAGATTCATTGCCGGTTTAAGAAGTTTCTAGTAGTATTCTATCGAGGTAGAGCCTAGCTGGAGCCTGCTGCGACAGCTCGTAAAAGTAGGATCGACCGGGGCGGTCCTCACTCTCATTGAAGATCAGTGTGAAGCAGCTAATGTTCATATGGTATAGTTTGATGCGGTACGGTGCGGTGTAGTGTGGTGCGGTGCGGTGTAGTTTGGGACAGTACAATGTGGTGTGGTACGTTGCGGTGTAGTGTGGTGGAGTGCGATGTGTTGTAGTGCGGTGTGGTCTGGTACGGTGCGATGTAGTGTGGTACGCTACGGTGGAGTGCGATGTGTTGTAGTGCGGTGTGGTGTGGTGCGGTGTAGTGTGGTGAGGTATGGTGTGTGCGGTACGGTGCAGTGCAGCGTACCTGTCCCACGCCCTCCATGAGCTGCGCCACAGTGTCGTCGGTCAGCTCGGGCGCGCGCGCCTTCGCCACCTCCGCCGCCAGCTTCAGCGCGCACAGCGACGTGGGGTAGCCGCGCGTGCGGATCACGGGCTTGAGCAGCGCCAGCACCTGCGGCGACACAGCGCATTAGTCTCGGGTCGCGGGCGGCGGCGCGGGGGGCGGGGCGGGCCGCACCTGGTGCGCCGGCAGCGCGAGCGCCACGTGCGGCATGCCGGCGTCCACGGCGCGCATGACCTCCTTGCTGAGCGCGCCGTACGCGTTGATGAGCTTGAGCAGGATGAGGTCGAAGTACTCGAGCCACTGCGCGCGCGTCTCGGGGCGGCGGCACAGCCAGATCAGCACCTTCACCGCCTCCGCCGCCGCGCGCTCGTGCGCCGTGCCCCAGCCTGCGGGCGCGTACATTCTTATCATATTTGTTTAGCTACAGTCTGTACACCGACAAACGAGAAACAGTTTCTTATCCTCTTAAGGTTACCGATTTAAAATTACCATGAACCGTAGTGGATTATGTGTCTGCTATGTATACACTTGTATTTCAACACAAAATGCAATTCTCTACAATAAACATTTGACTACCAAACGGAATATAATGTTTAAATAGCATTTAACATTACAAATATACTAAGTGTATAAAAACATCCATAATTATGCGATAAAATCATGAGGTAATCATGAGATCATTACGCCGTATCTACTCACAGAAATCCTTTATAACAAATGAACGTAATAAGTAATTACCGGAGGACTGTGGTGCGTTTGTCGCGTTCTCTGCGTTTTCTTTGTCGGCTGCGTTTTCTTCAATGGACAGCGCCGCCAGCGCCACTCGCACTATGTTCCTTTGAAAATTATTAAAAGAATTAAAACAAACATCAAACACTCAATGACACTAGAATGTGATATGCCGGGAGTCGTGAAACAGATGCGACATAAACATAACTACCCAAACTACGTTACGAAAGGGTCAGCAGGGACTCACTTGAAGTACTCCTGCGGGCGGCGGCAGTCCCCGTACTTCAGCACCTCGTGCGTGGCCAGCAGCAGCCGCTCCAGCTGCTCGGGCGCGGCGGTGGCCACGTCCAGCGCGCTCAGAGCCTCCAAGACTTCTACTTCGCGGAGACCAGCTGCGGACGTGATGGGGCAGATTATATATTTAGGCCTAATAGTAGATTATCATTTTAATTGGAAGTTACAAGTAAATGATGTCTGTAGTAAGTTACAGTCGGTTCTGGGTAAATTCTTTCACCTTAGTGGAATAATAAATAAGAAAATTATGTTCATGTTATATTATGCACTTGACTCATTAATTAATTATGGTTTAAGCAGTTATGGCCTGACATTCAAAACTTACCTGGATCGTATAAAGCAATTACAAATAAGGTTGATAAAGTATCTAGTTACAGAAAAAACAAAATAAAAATGTAAACCACAATACGACAAATTTTTAACCTCTGTAAAATACTCCCTGTACATATAAAAGTAGAATATCTTATCGCCTTAGAGCAATATAATACAAATAAATACAAAGATATAAGAACACACAAATATTACACTAAACAGGTCAAGCAGGGAAAATATGTAATTCCTACCATAACAAACGACTATGGTAAACGGACAAGACAATACTTGACACCGGTCATATATAATAAGATAGATACGATAAGGAACATAACGGAAGACATAAGCAAAGCATCCCTGAGAAAAAAACTAAAATGTAAATTATTAGAAAATTTGAAATGAAAAAACAAATTAGATACATAATTATGTTTAACTTAGTTTAAGATTAAAATACATATGTGTGTGTCTGTGTGTGTATGTGTATGTATATGTATATATGTATGTGTGGGTGCGTGTTGGGTATGTACACATACACATACATTATTTCATTATTATAATTAGTTAAGAAAATAACATAACATATTAATAGTAAGAGCGCCTCTTTCGCCAACAAACTGTTTTACAGTTTGGCGATTTTGTATCATTTTCTGACAATGTTATTATTTGAGAAATAAATAAATAAAAAAAAAAATAGTGGACATGCTGTCTATGAACATTGTATACAGGAGTGGAATTAACTAATTCACTCATTAAAAACACAAAAGTTTAACCTGACCGCAAGCATAAGAGATAGTTAAATACTTTTTTTTTACATTATGGAATTAATTTTTGAGTATATTTGTAATGCAATGGTAAAATCAACAGTATCCCACATTTGGTAATGATCAATCCATTCTCGTCCATCTCGAAAGGCTTCACTTTATCCCTGCCCAGGTGCCCGGCCGTGTAGTCACTGGAACAAATATGTTTAATATAAAAACGTTTTAAATAACACATCTTTGGTTGATAGTTCTTCCTTATAAAATAAATTAGATATATGAATGTATTTTAAAAGAGTATGGAAATTTACACTACCGAAGAAAAAGATTTCCTATTGTTGTGGCTAATAAAAAATAAAAGTGTTATTCTATTCTACTTTTACTAAATACAACACACAATACAATTTTATCCCTCAATATTTTTTTAACAGTGTCTCTTTTGGTTCTTTCTGGTGCTGCAAATGTTCACGTGCAGGTGGTCACTCTACATCGGGATTCTACGCTTGTTTGCCGGCTATTTCGTAATAAAAACAGTCAAGTGCGAGTGTACTCGCACATGTCGGGTTCCGTATCATATAGAAGATGCAAGGGTTCTTTTCAAATGATTGCGTGTGCAAATAAACTAGCCAGGCGCTACACTAATTTCTACTATATAGTCCATCGCGAGCGAGCCCGCCTCGCCCTCGAGCGGCTCGGCGCAGCCGGAGCGGCCGCGGACGCACCCGTGCGCGAAGTCGGCGCGCGCGAGCGGCGTGGGCGACGACTCCTTGGTGCTGCCCGCCTCCTCCGAGCTGGCGGCCGACGCCGCGCGCCCCGCCGCGTCGCTGCAACAGCACAGCCGTCAGCACGCGCGCTACGCTCCCGCGCCGCCCGCGGCTCCCGCGCTCACCTGTGTCCGTTGTGCGCGCAGTGGCCGCGCGACAGCGTGGCGTCCGACATCTGGCTGATGCCCGAGTCCTTGCTCGACATGTGGTTGCCGCACTCCGCTGGAACGACGCGACGCACATACGTTACTCATTTGTTTTAAATAAGTTTTGGTGCTATTGAATGTGTACAGTTATCTAAGCTATGTTGGCACCATCCAAATTCAGAATTAGGTGTCAGCATTAGGTAACATGAAACTGAATGGGGTAGCCATTCGGGACACATCATTTATTCATTAGGAGTATACTTTTCTTTTTTTTTTCTTATTAGCAGCCCTCATTTGTCTATATATGAGCAGGATTCTTTCCAACTCAACTTTTATCAATATAATTTAGCCAGTTTAAGGAATGTATTATATAAATTATAGCCTAAGACTTATTTTGGTGTATCATCTGATATCTACTACATTTCATCAAAATCAGCTCAAGTAGTTTTCGACTGAAAGAGTAAGAAACATCTATATAAATAAAAATCAACGTATGTTTATACGCATACGCTCTACGCATTTTAAAACCATCGATCGGATTGTGATCCTTTAGGCGGCAGTGCCACACATGGCGGCCGGTTTCTATCGGCAGGATCTCACCGTTGGAGTGCTGCGCGGTGTAGGTGTGGATCTCGTTGGTGGTCTTCCTGATGCGCGAGTACACGTCCTCCGCGTTGTTGGAGTTGGAGTTCGACGTGGACGTGCGCAGCGGACTGTCGCTGCCCGCTGAGCGAGGATAGTTATTGCCGATTAGTATTATTACATGGATTTGTGTTAGCATCAATCATTATGTACTTCAATAATTATCTGGGTGATGCTATTGAACATGTTTCTTGTATCGCAATCGAGTAAGTGCACGTACTGCTGGAGGTGCGGCGCACGTGCTGCTGCACCACGCCGTTGACCAGCGCCTGCGTGTCGGCCGGCAGCTCCGCCATCAGCGCCGTGAACTGCGCGGGTCGATGCACGTTAGTGTTGCTCTTAGACTTTTATTTCGTTTTATTAGGTGAAAATATTTATGTCTATACTGAAATTTTGTAAATAATAATTAAATATTTCTTCATTTATTTGTTTAAGGACTACTAGTAGTTACTGCACGTTATTATAACAAAACGGTAGTAAAATGGTAAAATTACAATTGCTAAAATGTGTAGCTTTTTAAAGTAGCCTTAGCAGTCATAGTATTTGTATTCAAAATACATTAACATTTAATTATATTAACATTCAAACTTTCAATTTTTTTTATCCGGAAACAGTTTTTTTTTTATCCGGCATATACTATTTTGATCGTAATGTTCCGACATTACGAAGTTGCCTCACGGTGTTGTCTTTACTGTCGAGCACGAGGCTCCGGTGACGAGCGACGCGGGCACTCACGGGCACGGGGTTGCAGTCGTACAGGCAGGCGAGCGCGCGCCGCGCCGCCACGCGCACGTCGGCCGCGCGCGGGTCGGCCGCCAGCGCCGCCACCTTGCCCAGCGCGCGCCCCGCCGCGCCGCCCGCGCCGCCTGCGCACGAGCCGGCGGTTAGTGAGCAGCCGCGGGCGCGCTCCGCCGGGGCCGCCGCGCACGTACCGTGCAGCGCCAGCGCCAGGCCGCTGGGCGTGCAGTAGTCGTGCGCCAGGTCCGCCAGGAAGCGCAGCGCCGCCACCTTGGTCTTGGGCGTGGGCGCCGTGGCGCCGTCCGCCAGGAACCTGCCGGACACGGGGCTTCCGTTACTGATTTCGTTGACGATACGGTCGTCTTTAAGCAGAACTGTCATTATGTAGATAGCCAAACGACAGTCTCATAGATTACAACAATACATTACTAAAAAAACATACATGTGTTGAATATGGAGCTTACTTTTTTGAATTCACTTACAAATACATCCTGATAATTAAAATTGATACTTTTCTTGTTAATCAAACATTAAGAAGAAGTAATATAATTTGCCACGCTTGTCTGCGGTTACGTAAACACATATTCGTATATGTTTTAGAATAGCTGACAATACACACTGCTTTCTTTTTAAAAAATATTCGATCCTCGAAATATATAACATTTTAAAATTCAAATAAATTTCAAACATTGATAATTAATCTTTAAATCACTCACCTAAATATATTGTGCAGCTGCAGCTCGGCCGGGAAGCACTCGTGAATCACGTCTAGCGTCTTCATGATCTTGCTCTGCACGGAGCCGAGGATGTCTGTGCCGAGCTTCATCAGCAGCCTGCAGAGAAAGCCAGACCATTTGTCACCTCGCTAGTAAATAGTTTTTGATTAGTTCAGTGCAGTTGCAGACGCTTGCTCACCGGAACATGAGCTGGTAGAGCCAGTCGCGCAGCTGCTGCCAGTGCACCAGCAGCAGCTCGCACACGGCGTCCAGCAGCAGCGAGAACACCTTGGTGTGCGCGTCCACGAACATCTTGTTGAGCAGCTCCGTGAGGCGCCGCAGCTGCTCCTCCGACAGCAGCCGCCCGCTGTTCAGGTAGTTGGCCTGCGCAGGGTTACATTCGATTCGCTTCCGTTCCGTATGGTTGTAAATAGTGGCCTATGGCTTAGTCTGATGTAAACACTCTCATTGTAAAGTACCCAAAATATATTCAGTAGTATTTGCGGATTGTGAAGAAGTATCCGTTCATCATATCTTAACAATCTTTCGCATTTATAATGACAGTAAGATTGCAAGACAAACTTGGAAGATGCGAGTGAAGCTCTGTATTGTGAGCTTTAAAACGTCTGGCAGCATAAGTAATTAGCAAAATATAAATAAAAAATTAACACACAATCTATCTCTAATAACCTCACACAATTTATTACTCAGAAAATGAATATTTAATAAGTATAGTTCGGGTAACAAATAGCAACAGTTTCACACTCTTATATAGGATCTCTTATTGAGTGCCCACGGAGGGGCTGAAGCACAGAACCCGGCGGGCGGGAGCTACTCACGAGGTGCGTCAGGCCGTCCTTGCGCTCGGTCCAGTGCGTGCAGGCGCACAGCGCGATGATGTCGTCGGGCGGCGGCGGCGGCGGCGGCGAGCTCTCCCAGCCCAGGCGCCCCGAGCCCGACCACGACACGCTCTGAATCGGGAAATGGAAATATTTAAAGCCACATCTTAGAAAAACTTGAACATCCGACCACTATTGTAACTAGATTATAATTGAAAAAAAAACTGCATACGATTTTACATGGTCCTTTGAGCCGGATTTTTTGACAAATTAGCATGTTCGTAGATGCTGTCTCGATTTAAACTACTCACGTCATGTCTGCGGTACGAGTCTAAGCTGCGCTCCGAACACACACTGGACGCCTCGGAGTCGTCGTCTCGTCGCACTTCGCAAGCTGAACTATCCTCAGGACTCTGAAAAAATAAAATTTTTATATACAATAAATAAAATTAATTAATAAGCCGGTAACGCAAACATGGCCTTTCTAGTGCTGCAAATATTCATTTGCAGGAGTGGTCAGTTTACATAAGGCGAGCTGCTCGTCTGCTGAGCAATATAATAATTCGGTCGGAAGACGCCGCCGTCGCCTCCGCCACTCACCCTGAGCGCCGCCTCCGCGTCGCGGCTCTGCTGCAGCAGGCGCAGCGTGGCGGCGGGCGCGCGCTGCGGCCGCTCCACCGACTCGCGGCGGCGCAGGCTCACCGCGCCCGCCACGCTACTCGAACGACCGCTCCTGGAGAACGACACAACATTTTAGTAAACGTTCAACACTCAACGGCCCCCATTTTGGTCTCATTATCGTATGTCGGGGGTCCGGAAACATACACAACACAAACCCAACGCAGACCAGATAGACAGAGGCATTTGCTACAAGCAAGAATTGAACTCGTGGCACGCACCTGGTAGGACTGGTCTCCCGGGAGCCGGCCAGCGAGCGCGGTATTCCCGAGGGCCGCCTGCGCGCGCTGGACAGCGACACGGGGCCGCTGCGCGACGACGGCGAGGACGAGCGCGATGTCGCTGTTGAGACAAAATTCTACTCAAAAGGGAGGAGATTCTCAATTTGTAGTGTATTTTTTTTAATGTTTGTCATCTACACATATTTTGTTCTAAAGGATATACTTCCAGTATTGCTCCAATTTCTATTGGAGCAATACTATTAATATTGATCGAAATCGAAACAGCTGTTTGGTTTAAAAGTTGAAATGACTGGTATAATTGCGTCTGGTACTGGCATAACAAGCTAGCGCCGGTCCGCTTGGCGCGGGCACTCACGCTGCGACTGCGACACGCCGGGGCGCGCGCGCGAGCGGCCCGCGGCGCGCTCGGGGCTGGGCGGCGCGGCGGCGCCCGCCGGCGAGCGCTTGGCGCGCGCTGCAACGTTCGGTGCGTTATAGGGCGCTGCTAGGCAAGCTGTGTCGAGCCACGGGGACTTCATTTTGAGAGAATGGCGAATTGGTTTAAAGTATTATTCATTATATCTTATATTTTCTATTCTTATAAAAGTATAATGTATTAAAGGTAGATTGGTGTAATAAAACGTTTTATGTAATTTTCAAAATAAAAAATATACATGTCACATTCATACATCAATATCTTCGAAGTTGACTTTTTGTGAGTTAACACATTATTGCTTATCAGCACTAGAATAAAGTTTTTTTTTAATTAATAAATATCAATAAAATTATGTTTACATGTTAATAATAATTTTATTATAACTTTTATGATATGTACCTTGCTGAGCGACCTCCCCCTCTTGACGATAGCATATAAAACGTAGTATATGATTAATTATATAAAAATAATACACGTAATAAACTATACACTATTATTAAAATGAAATGTGTCCAGATGTGTACGTACGGGCGCAATGCGCACCTCGCAACAGTGTGTGTGTGCGCGTGTGTGTACTCACGCAGGCTGGCGGTGCCGGCGGCCACCTTGGAGCGCGCCAGGTGCGAGTAGAGCGCGCGCGCGCGGGCGCGCTGCGCCGCCGCCGCGTCCAGCGCCGACACCGAGCGCGCCGCGCCGCCCGCGCTCGGGGACCGCTCTGGAACGAACACGCGCACTTCACTTCTCGGTCCATTTAAACACTTTTCAAAGTTTGTCCTACATATTCTTTACTACAGACATTTATATCTTTAAAAGTATAATGAATGTAATCGATCAATGTTTTAAAGATTCGATAAATACTCGAATATTTATGTCCCAGTGCCGAATGACAAATTTATTAGATAACTCAAAATATATGAACATAAGATGACCACATGACTAACTGCGTGTTTGACATATTTCTAGGCCTTTCGCTGTCATTCTCAGTCAAAAATCTACTATAAGAATATCGGTTAAAATGAGAGGACTTAAAATGCAAGACAAAAAACTCTCCAAGAAATTTTGTTTTAAATATAAAACAAATTTAGAGCAAAACTTATTTGACCTCTCATCGCAACAGGTATGTGTGAAATAGGAGGTCTCTCTTGCGACGCTCGCCTGCGCCTCAGCGAGTTGGTCCTACTGACGCCGGACACCAAGTTTTCAGTTGAAGCTTAAGTGTTAGAGTTAGACCAAAAGTGATGTCATAAATTATATTTTACCAAATCCGTTGCAGCGTGGAAAGAACAGTTTGTACCTTTATTAATATTATCGAAATTTTGATTATAAACTATAATATTTCTATTGAAGGGAGAATCAAATAAAAAAATCAGGAGGAAAAAATACAAAATGGCAAAACTTTTTAAGCTGTTTAGGGTGCATACAAAGGACTAGAGTTATAAACAAACATGCATGCACACACTCGGAAAAGATTAACATGGGGCAAAACATTAGCATTTCCTTCTGGGGCAGTCCAGTAATCAATTAATATTTTTAAACTTACATACAGACAGACACTTATATATAAATTGTTTGTTATGAACGTTAAGACAGTTAGAAAAATGTAAAAACAACAATAAAATTAGTCATTTATTTTTTTTATCAATTTGTGTTTGAAATAATTTTATTTTTAAATTACCTGAAACACTCGCCGATGGACTTCTCGGGCTCGTTATAGTTCTACCTGTAAAATAAATACAGTGTTTATTAAACTAGTACGGTAGGGCGTTATGTTTTGGTTCCGTAGGCTTGCGATCTGTCAAATTATTTAATTTTATGAGCACCTAGAAAACTCTTTGCAATTTACGGCGTCCAAATCCGCTTTCTAGGAAACCTGATAAATTTCTTCGGCGGTTTCTTAGGTCTAAGGTGTAATAAGAGAAGGAGAAGTCTAAGTTCAGCAGTAGACTCCTCGGGCGGCTCACCGGCGGCGAGCGTGTGCAGGCTGTCGAGGCTGCCGAGCCGCTCGCGCTCGATCTGCTTCTGCGCGGCCGCGTCCAGCAGCGCGAACAGCTTCTCCGCGTCGTCGGGGAAGTGGCGCTTGTACGCCCAGTAGGCCCTGCGGCACGAGAGGCGGAGCTGATTACTCCCTATTGGAGGGGCATTCGGTAGAAGCACGAACCTTGCCATCATTTTCAGCTCATATTTAATAATGATCGTTGATGCTAATTACATATTGTCGTCTATAATTAAAGTGGCAAATTTAATGCATGTAATATTTCCGTTATTTGGGGTACGTTCTAAAATATAATCAAACATTCACGGTCAGTCTTGCTGTCACCTCTGTTACTGAAGAGCAGGTGTCATTAAAATGGCTGCTGCCAATTTTTTGCGGATCCTAAGCAGTGAATATTTATTAGAAACAATATTATTTGGATGGCAATAGCCTGCAGCGACTGCCCGCGATGGTGCAGGCGGCATGGTGGTACCTGCGGCCGTAGTTCCGCGCGGCGCCGTCCGCGTCTGCGCAGGCGCGGCGGATGGCGTCGCGCACCACGGCCTGCTGCTTCTCCACGCTGGCCGAGCTCCAGCGCTCCAGCAGCAGCACCAGCACCTCGCTGCACAGACGGGGGGCATGAGCTAGTGTAACGTGTCGCGGTGAGCTAGTGTGACGTGCTGCGGTGAGTTAGTGTGACGTGTTGCGGTGAACTAGTGTAACGTGTCACGGTGAGCTAGTGTGACGTGTTGCGGTGAGCTAGTGCGACATGTCGCGATGAGCTAGTGTGACGTGTTGCGGTGAGCTGATGATGCGTACCAGAGCGTGGACCGGATCTCTTTGCTCTTGTTGGTGGTGAGGTTGGTGGCGAGCGCGGGCACGAGGCGCGGCGAGTGCACGTACGTCACGATGTAGCGCACGCACACGGTGCCCGCTGACGACACCACCTGCGGACATGTCACATGAAACATTTACTGGTACAACTCTAATGAATGAAAGATCAGAAAACATATAATAAAACGAACCTTAGCAGCGTTTTGTATGAGGTTGATCAGTTCCTGTAGAATGTAGAGGCTGAACTGCTCCAGCTTGTTCTTTAGCACCTTGGCCATGTGGGCGATGGTGATGCACGCTTCGCGGACCACCTGTAACACATTTTCTATTAGATTTCAAGCAACCTAGCCAGAACTAGCAACTTGCAATTGGATTATCTCGGTTTTTTACTTAACCTGAAAAATATAGTTACTGTAGAGAAATAAACTAACGAACACAACATGATTCCTTATTAATAATATGAATTCAAAACTAAGTTTCAATAGCAAAATTTTTAATGCAATTAAGTAAGGAAAATTACTTGAACATGGCAATAACACTCAGTATATATTTTAATAATTATGATCAAAATAATAATGACATCACCTGACTCCTCAGATCCTTAATGACCACCAGGAAGGGCACGGACAGGTCTTTGAGGTGCGCCGCGAACTCCGTCGGGTACTGCACGTGCGCGTTCGCCGTCAGCAGCGAGCGGATCTTTTTCAACTGAAAATAATATTTAGAAGGTAACATAGTAGTTTAAAGCGGCTACATTTTTACACAATTTTCGTTATTTTGTAAGGTTTTTTTTTTTTTTTATAATGGTATTACTTTTTTTTTGTATAAATACACTTTGTTAATATTCCACTGTTGTAAAAAGGCGCGTTTCCTTAAAAAGATAAGAAGCTTAGTCCACCGCTACAGTGAGTATTGGAGGATACACAAACGACATTAACGCAGCGGATGGAATGAACCAGTCTTATCAATGAGGAGAGCCACCCACCGCGTCCACGCGCTTCTCCCAGTCGGCGGCGCGGTCGCCCAGCAGCGCGGCGGCGTGGCGGCACAGGTCGTCCAGGCCGCGCGCGCCGTACACGGCGGCCGGCGCCGCCGACGCGAAGGCCGCCTCGAACGCCTCGCTCGACACGGCGCCCGCCTCGCCGCCGCCCGGCGCTGCAACGACACCCGGGTAACAGCCAGCGGCCAGTGCGCCATCGCTAACGTTACACTTTCATGGTTGAGAGAGGCGTTTTAGTGAGAAAGAGCGGTTCTGATAGCGACAGGCTTACACAATTAGACTTCAAGTATGAATACGGAACTGAAAAGGGAAGAATGACAATAATGAATACGCTTTAGCCGTATTAAGTAATTTTTAAGAATCCACGCTGTAAAATGGAGTTTTTCAGTAACAATGACAGCAGTCTCGCGCCGCGAGCCGCGGGCCACTCACCGCTGGCGGAGCTGGCGAGCTTGGCGGGCGGCGGCGGCTTCCGGCTGGCGGACGGCAGGCTGTACAGCCCCGCCACCGAGCGCTTGGGCGGCTCGCACGCTGCGCGAGCGTGAGTGCGCGTGCGAGCGCGAGCGTGCGCGCGTGTGTGTGTGTGCGCGCGCGCGTGTGTGTGTGTGTGTGTGAGTAGGATATTTAGTTGAGGAAGTTAGGTATTAAAGTCAGAAATTATGATAGACGATGAAAGATAATTTAAGTTTATTCATTTTATTTAAAATGTTTTGAAATTAATGATCGAAGAGAGAAAGTTATTAATGATTGTGATAAAGTGTAAGGGTTACCAGCGCCGCGCGTGATCCGCAGTGATGTACATGGTGGAAGAGATAAACGATGCGTTAGTTCTCATTACATGTTGCAGAAACATGTTGAATGATGTTATGCAACCAGTGGGAAGGCTCCAGGACTGGAACATTTACCCAAGATTTACCCGAAATTAATAGCATCGAACACAACCATATCATCTTATTTCCGGTATGTTTCAATATTTCTTTAAAATGTTATAATAACTATACTATAAGTCATAAAACTTGCATAACACCATCCAATTATAAAGAAGTGCAGAAAAATGATTCTATTTGCAGTTAGTCGTGATACCGTTCATTAAACCGTTGTCTTCTATATTAATAAAGTGCATTAATTGCTTTAAACTGATCGCTGTTTGAATATAGTGTGATTTTCAACAATTTTGTTCACAGATTATGCACAGCACATAACACCTTTCCTTGCGACTTGTATTACTTCTATCTGCCGTGTTGTTGTATACTCATGAGTGGTCCAATGATACTTGCCAACTATAGATATGTTACGATCATATTATTTGACAAGTTCGTTAATTGAGTTGATGGCGCCAAACTCGCCAACACTCTCGCGTATCACACTCACTCCCTAGCCGGTTGCTAGGCAACGTCATCCAAATTGGTCGGCATTCTGAGTGCCACAATCTGCGAGCTTATAACGTGGCTACAATTATATAATATCATTGGGATCATCTATAAATTTTTATATGAATTGGAAGTATTACTACATCATCAAAAGCAGTATATTTCCTACTACCTATTATTAAATTTATTTCACAGAGAACGTCCCTAGCTAGTCGTTCACTCCTCGATGATGCACGAGGTGTAAGAGCTGTCCAGCAACTGACCTGGTGTGGAGGCTCCGCTGCTGTCCCCGTCCCTGCTCTTGGCAGAAGTAGGTATTGTCATCGTTCGTTTCACCGTTCGGGACACGAAGTCCGCTTCGTCTGTTCCTTGTGTTGCTGAAACGTACATTTTTATAATATTAATAATCTAAACTTTCTTTCGCGTTAATCTCACAAACTACACGCCTGATTTAAACATAATTTTTTACAATAGATAGCCTATTTATTAAGAGAATACAGTTACTAGCATTCTGTTCGCGACTTCGTCCGCGTGGAGTCCGGTTATATCGCGTTCCAAACACAGCAACCATAAACCAATCAGTCTAGTACAGATCAAATAACACATTTTTTATAAGCAATTGTTCAGCGCTACAAATTGTTAAGACATTATTCATAATCCTACATTTCCTAATAAAGGTTATATTTTAACTGTTAGTTGAACATTAACTGCGCTGTATAGGCGTTGAGCTAAAATAAATTTAGTATAACTGTATATAACAACAAAATAAAATGTAGTCACCAGAGGGCAGCAACAGGCCCGCTTCCCTCGCCTCGTCAAACTTCTGCTCCAGCACGGCCAGCTTCTGCGCCGGCACCAGCTCCTTCTTCTTCAGGTCCTGTCTTAGGCGTTCTCCTGGAAAGTTCAATGTTCATATCATTATACTGTATGTGACTATCTCTTTCGTATGATTACATTTTACGACTTAAGTTTGTTTTAACAAGAAGGTATCACCTACTAATCCAGAGTAAGAATCCTATAGACAACTGACAGACTTTTATTGATATGGAGTAAAAGAATACAGAACTACTTAAACATTCCGAGCTGCCCATTCTTTTATTAGGTATTATTATATAAAAAAATCATGTCCAATTTGTTGTAACTTATTGACCAATATAAATGATCTGTTACCTAATTACCTAAATCAATATCCAAAAAAATATTTCTAAAAAGCGTTATCGTTGGGGATTCGGCAAAACCACGTATTTAACTTCTCCTATAAAGTTTAAATTTGAACCAAATATTAAATTGCATTATTCCATTACGCAGTGTAATGTATTTGTAGTGTCACAGTGTATGAAGTTTACAAGTATAGATAATTATATAATTTGTAACTAGTTTGTTTATCATCAATAATGAAATACCATTTCATTCAAAGATGGACTTAATTGCGAAAGCTAGTTACGCGGTTTTACACTTCCCGACGCGATACCACAACCATTATCATTAGTTTGTTCTCTATCGTGCTGCACGACAAACGTCCGTTGTGGCCAGACAGACGCGTGTCGCGGTCGTGAGACCGAGCCCTCAGCCGCCTCACCGACGTGCCGGTACACGTCCACCAGCAGCTGCAGCGCGGCGTCGCGCACGGCGCCGTTGGGGTCCGCCACGAGCGCCGCCAGGCTCGGCACCGCGGCGCGCAGCTGCAGCTCGGCCGCGCCGTGCCTGCGAGTGAAGCTACTGTTAGTGCAGCTCCTTACGCCTAACTTATTTTACATTTCGGTCGGTATGACACGCGCGCCAACTACTGGAAATTATTTGCACTATGTCTGTAACTTTCTCGCAGGTGAATATAATAAGTTGACAAAGTTTTATCGCAACAGACAAACAAACATCAATTTTTATACATTAAATAAGAAGTTATGGGTTTGTTTAATTGCGAGTGTAAACGTTTTAATGGCAAGACGTCTAGACATGTTCGCGTGTCAGTCGAGTGGCGCACTCACGAGTGCAGCAGCGCGGCGACGCAGCGCAGCGCCTCCTCGCGCGCGTGCGCCGCCTTGTGCTGCAGCGCGGGCGTGAGGCGCGCCAGCAGCGCGCGCGGCGGCGCGGCGCGGCTGTCGCTGAGCGCCGACACGCACGCGCGCGCCGACACGCGCACGCCCTCCTTCGTGTCCGCCAGCCTGCGGGCGGCCGAACAGATGCATACATTTTAAACACACCATACATCTTCTTATGTCCCGATCATATTATATTCTCAAAAAAAAAACGTTTTCAGAACAAAGCCTACATCTTCAATTGTCATCAGCGTGACATTAAAACCTAAAGCAATTTTTCTTAACTCTTTGTTTATGTACAGTCCCTGATTCAACTACATTAAACTATATAATCGCGGTACACCAATAGAACAATTAAGTACCTATCCTAGTAGATATTAATGAAGGAAGTGACGTCACTGGCGTGTTTAGTCAAATGCGACGAGTCACTGGGATAGGCCATTGTTTATATTAGAAGCGCATATGGATTATGTATTTGCATTTAAGTATTCGTTATAATTTATGTGCTAGTGATTCTTCTCGGCTTTAGTTGAATGTATTTTAAAACTGCTTTAACAAGATATTGTTCATTAAAATAGATTTAGTTTTAAATAATTTCTTAATTGCATAATCATTTAAAACTATTTGCGCGGATATCAGTCATAGAGTACAGAACGAGTGCTGATATAATTCTGCATAAGGATAGCGCGTCGCTCAGACGATAAAAATATACTTTTTTCATTGAGAAATAAAATGAGGATCCGAAGTAAGCCCAATAAAGATTGGGCCATTACTAGAAATATCAAATCAAACTACTAGCACCTGCCCCGGGCTCTGCCCACGTGGTACGCTCGTAAATTTAGCCTGTGTTATTCTGACGTATAACCTATATTCCTGTTAAGTTTCATCAAACTTTGTTCAGTAGTTTTTGACTGAAAGAGAAACAAATATCTATACAAACTTTTCCGAGTAAGAATTATTTAAAATTTTAAAGCATTATTTTAAAATAAATGCTTTGTGTATACAGCTGAATATTTTAACTGGACGTGGTAGCCTAAAGCCGAAATTCTAAGGAATAGCGAACAATAATTAGAAATAAAAAAATGATTAACTTAAAAAAATGATTAAATGATATCGAATGTAAAAACGATGTGGACGTTTTTTCATCTCGGCAATTGTTAGCGTGAAGCGAGTCTACATTACCTGTCGATGACGTGCGGCAGCACGTTGGGCACGTAGTGCGAGAACTCGTGCCCCATGCGCTCCGCCAGCGCGCCGATCACCTCCAGCCCGCTCTGCGCCACCTGGGCCGTATTAGGAAAAATTGTCAAAATCGGATAAAAGCAACAGCGGCAACAAATATGTATAAAAGCATAAGCTACTTCATTTTGTAGTTTGTTAAAAAGTCAGAGGAGCTAGTTTAAAAAATCATTAATCTCAATATTTTAACTAACTTCAATTTATTTATTATCTGATGAGGACTTCAGATCTTAAACTCGAAAAATTCGTGTCGAAACTTGATGAAATATATAAATATACACTTTTAAAAATAAATCCTTATAATTAAATAATTGTAAAAACCGGCTTACAACTGGCAAAGAGAAAGCTAATGAAAAAAAATAATTTGTATAAAGTGTACCTCACATAACTTGAAAATCATGTAATGATAGAATATCCGCAAAACTTACAATAAAATGTTCATAAGAAGACCCACTTTAAACCAAATGTAGCACGGCACTGGTTAAAGTATTGTTCTCTGCAACATAATGTTCAAAGGCAACATTTGCTGCTCAGCTGAGCAGTAAGGATGTGCGAGCCCGTATTGCAGATCACTGAAGATGCCGACCGACTTATTCTGATCGCGAAACCATGTACTAACATATTATATACGCCAGTTCCACCTCAGTAGGACCCGTGTCTACCATCAACTGCCTAGTACATTCACGAAAACAAAACTTAATAAAAAAATTGTAAAATCAATTTTGTTACAAAATATATATCATATAGACATCACGATTTCATATTTCGAGATTTCTACTGCACAACAGTTAGTGTTATAACACATAGGACGTATTGTACGAAATGTTATCCAGGCAAATTGTTTTAGACTATAACGTACAGCCGACAAAATAAGTCAAAATGGATTCAGAGACGGTTGACATGAATATTTTCGTCGGTATAAAAAAAACCACGATTTTGCGATAACAATAATACTTCCTTTATATGTAATTACTTCGAGCAAGTGAATACAATGAACATTTAAATTAAATAACATAATTATTTTATATAATAAAATTTTACAGATATACGAGTCCACCATAAATCACTCCGCCCTTCTCTATTCCTACTTTATTAAATAACAAAGCTTTTTTAAAAATAAAAGTAACTGTAACCGACTTGAGAAGCAAAATAATTTTTAGATGTATTTAGTAATTTTATTTACTTTTATGATTTTTTTTTATGAAACTAAACTACACGAGTTGTATATTATATCAAAAAGATACCAATCTTAACATATCTAAATAGATATTTAAGAGTATGAGCGCGAGATAAGACCGGAATAAGCCTGGCGCGATGAAGCGCGGCGCACAATCAGACTGTGCATGATACATCGCCAGCGCCCGCGCCGAGATCAAATTCGACAGTCAGTACACTGGGAGGAGATTTTAGAAATTTCTTTACTATAGAAAATTATCTATTTTATAGTTTAGTATATTCATTTTTGTTGTAATGGTCGTTTTGTGTTCTTTTACAATTAAATGTGTGTCGTTAAGTTTTTGTCAATATAAAATCAAACTCAAACTCAAAATATACTTTATTCAAATGGGCTTTAACAGCACTTTCGAATCGTCAAGTTACATGTCATATTTTCATTTTTAATTTTTATAAAGCTACCACCGGTTCGGAATGTAGTCTCTACCGAGAAGAACCGGCAAGAAACTCGATAGTAACTCTTTTAAAATCATTTATACATAATGTATTTTTATTACATTTTAATTATGTTATCCGGATAGAAAATCAACGCTTATCAAATCCACGCCTCTTTGTCGTCAAAATATTCTTGTATGGTATAATATGCTTTATTTATTAAAGATTTTTTAACGTAGGCTTTAAACTTATTAAGTGGCAAATGTAAAACTGTTTGCGGGATTTTATTATAGATGCGAATACCAAATCCCAGAAACGATGAACTGACTTTATGAAGACGAAAGTTTGGTATGAAAAGTTTATTTTTAGGGTTCCGTACCTTAAAAGGAAAAACGGAACCCTTATAGGATCACTTTGTTGTCCGTCTGTCTGTCTGTCTGTCTGTCTGTCTGTCTGTCTGTCTGTCTGTCGGGATGTCAACCCTTTTTTCTCAGAAATGCATAGACGTATCATGTTGAAATTAATATCATATACTCAAGTCTACGATGACATGCGGCCGTGAAAATATTAAAGTTCTAAGTCAACGCAATCAAAAGATAATGGAAAATATGTCGTATATTTTGACCATTTTAGCGTTTTCGCAAGGGAATCAAAACCTATAGGGTACTTCCCATTGACCTAGCACGATGAAATTTGGCAAGAAGTAAGATCTTATGGTACAAATAAAGGAAAAAATCTGAAAACTGTAAATTTTTGTATGTATGTTTGTCTGTTTGTAAGTTTGTCTTTCAACCATTTTCTCAGAAACGCGTGAAGGTAACAAATTTTTATCAACGTCAAGTACTCAGAGTTGTAATTACTAAGAGCTGTGAAAAAATCAAACTTCTAAGTTAACGCAATCAAAAGATACGGTCATTTATATCACATATTTTAAGTATGATAGCGTTTTTAACGTTTTCGCAAGGGAATCAAACCTATAGGGTACTTCCCATTGACCAAGCATTATGAAATTTGGCCAGGAGCAAGGTCCTTTAGTATACATAAAGGAAAAAATCCGAAAACTGTAAATTTCTGTTCGTGTGTCTGTCAGTCTGTACGTCTGTCTTTCAACCTTTTTCTCAGGAACGCGTAAATGTGTCAAGTTGTAAATTGATCAAGCGGAAAATATATTAATCTTAGAATTAAAATTATATGTACTTGTAACAAATTAACATAGAAGTTGACCATGGTCAAAAAAACAATTTTACAAACACTGAGAAGAAATTTGTATCAATACGAAAACATTAAAAAGAAGCAAACCTCTATAAACAACGCAATGCAATCTATATATCGCAGCTAACAAAATGATAGCGCGATGCAGCGTACAGCTAATGCCATCTATTACAACAGTATGACATTAACTGTGATATAATTCTGCTCGATTAATAAAAAATTTTATTTTAATTATTATTTTAACGCGCTAAAAATTATAAAATAAACTTTTCATTTAAAAGTTTTATCGTCGATTTATAACGTCATTACGTAATTAACATTCAATATAAGAGCTTCACGCGATTTGATTTAAGTACTCGTATTGACTTAGTACGAAAATTTTAAAATTAAATTCAAACAGATCGAGTTATTTAATTTACTTATTTATCTACACATGTAAGTATTCTGGTTATTACTAATATAATTAGTTATTTATAAATAAACAATTAGTTTTGTTCGAATTAAGGACTAATTATTTTCTTCTTGGCAACACTAATATATATTTCGATATTTTGATTGATAATGTAAATCTAAATATTTTACGAACGTAGTGCAGGGGTAGTGGAGTGTAGTAGAATATAAATAAAAATAAAACGAGAATAAAATATAATATAATTATGTTGTTAATGTCAAAGTCAACAAGTTAGTTCATTGTAATTGTCAAGAGATGGCGCTAGGTGTATCCTGAATCGCGCTATAACTTTTTTTTTTGAAAGTATAAGGTGTATTAGTACTTAAAATAAAATTTTGTGTTTCCATGGATTGCATCCATGATCGTGTTTTAAATTAAAGTGCTCCTAAGTAGTTTCAAAATAGTTTTTGGGACGTGATCCATATTTACATAATATGTGATTATATTTAAGCGACGATAAGGAGTGTTTTCAATTCGACCTTGTATTTAATTTTTTTTTATGTTTGTTCGCCGATTACGCCGCCATTTGTGTACCGATTTTCAAATTTTTTTTTTTGTTTGAAAAGGTATACTTCCAAGGATCCTGGAGAAATTGAGGGAACTCCTCAAATATTATAGGCAAGCGTATACCGATTTAGGTATTTTTGATAGTAACTTATGTTGGAACTGATGATAAAGACCACAAATGGCGTAGATGGGTTAGTCTTATATAGATTTCTATAAGTTTGTACGGAACCCTCGGTGCGCGAGTCCTACTCGCACTTGACCAGTTTTTATTTCTTCTAGTGTTTACACAATGCCTGTCACTGTTCTTAGGAAAACCATCACTATTTTGAAAGATATATAAAATATTAACGTAAATGTATTGTGACGCAACCGTGAGAATATTTATCTTCTTAAATACATCCCTAAGGGAGTCTCGAGCTCCGAGACTATATATTGCTCGAATAGCTCTTTTTTGTAAGACAAATACAGTCTCAATGTCTGTGGCATTACCCTAAAGTAATATACCATAAGACATAACACTGTGAAAGTAACTAAAGTATACTAGACGAGCAGTATCAATATCAGTTAAATTTTTAATTTTTCTAACAGCATAAGCTGCGGAGCTGAGTCTTCCTGCAAGGGATGACAAATGGGGCCTCCACTGAAGTTTTGAATCTAAAGTAATGCCCAAGAATACTGTACTATCAATTACATTAAGTATTTCATTATTCAAAACAAGATTAAAATTTTGTTTATTAACGTTAGGTAGTGCAAATTCGACACATTTCGTCTTTTTGGCATTTAAAACTAAATTGTTTAGAGTAAACCATTTCTGTACATGCGATAGTGCATTGTTTACGTCGTCATACTTATCTTTCTTTCTGTCGACTTTAAATATTAATGAAGTATCATCAGCAAACAACACAATATCACAAATATTGTTAACATAAAAAGGCAAATCATTAATGTAAATTAAAAATAAAAAAGGACCCAAGATTGATCCTTGTGGAACACCCATTTGGAGAACAGATCCAGAAGACTTTGTTCCGTTAATAGTAACTTGTTGAATTCTACCGCTTAAGTATGAAGCAACTAGATCAAGAGCTTTATCTTTAATACCATAATAATTAAGTTTCTTCAATAGCGTTTCATGTACAACACAATCAAACGCTTTTGATAAGTCACAAAAAACTCCGATAGCAATAGGTTTATTAACCGATATTAAAGACGTAATGAATAGTTTCAAAAACAATTTCGGTCCCATATGATTGAGATGCCACAGAAACTACCGGCATCGTTCAAATATTCATCTGTTATCGATGGATCGAGATATAATCAGTTTGCACAATGTCGAAGCTATCAGTTATTTATTATAGTCGACATTGGTCAAAGCTGTAATTACTCTGTAGCGCGCGTAATTACGAGGAGCCGGTTGGAATTTAATGCACATTGATACCATCAACTCACCTTAAAGTTCCCGCCATTGAGCCACGTGACGAGCGCGTCCAGCAAGGGTCCGACGATCTCGTGCGTAATCTCCTCGCGGCGCACGAGCGCGGCGAGCCGCTCGCCGAGCTGCTGGCGCAGGCGCGGGTCTGGCCGCACCAGCAGCGGCAGCGCCGCTTCCAGCGTCGCCGGTTGAGGGTAGTGGGCCATCTGGTGGAGAGTATTACATTTCATGGTACTTTCTTCACGAAGGAAAGTGTGATTCCTGATAGTAGAAGTGACCATATAAAGAGTATGAAGATGACTTAAATTCTAATATATAACCTACAAAAGGACGCAACAAGGGGGATTGATGATCATAAAGAATATAGGTTTCGTAACGTCTAATCGTTTGGTAGCTCACCGTTTACCAAATCAGCTTATCCTTCAATAAATCCAATAGTTCCTTGCTCGTATCACAGAATGTCCTCCATAAAACAGTCATTGCACTCGCGGTGGCGCCACTTTATCACCCGTACGCGAGACACGGAGAGAACACAGAATCGGCACCAAACGAGCACTCAATCGGCACTGAACACGTAATATATTAACACAGCCTGAATTTGGTAACGTCACTTTTAAGCGTCATCTCCACTTCCAGCGGGTTCGTTTCTGAAATATCAAATTAGGGCGTTATGAATAAACAATTACTTCGTAATTAACGGTTCTTATTGGAACCCCTTATTGTTGTGGTCACAACGGAAATCCAAATGATTTAGGTTTGTTAATCAATATCTGTAGTTATATTATCTAGATGTTACACCCTCATGGATTTTGTCACCCAGAATGCCAACCGCTTTAGACGAAGTTTCCTAGCAACCAGCCAGCGACTGTCTGTGATAGGCGAGAGTATCTTTGGGCTAGTTAGTCAATTGATTTTATTGGTTACGCCAACCAGAATTTTATTGTGTAGGGATTTCATTTTGGTTTCAGATTTCGGATTGTCAATTTATTTGATAAAATTCAAAATTTGTTGATTTTGATTGAATTTTGGGACGTCGCGAATCTTTACAGTACACGACACGACGTCGCATCATGTTTTAGTTTTTCGACAAGTTTGAGCCCCTCGGTCGTCGAGTCCTACCTGGCTACGCCTATGCCTAAAAGACTTATGTAGGATTATTGGAACTATTAACCTTTTCCCTCTTTTTTCTAATTGTGAAGGATTTCCAAATCTCAATATTTAGTGATGAACTAAATTAATATCCCATTAAAATAAGTCATGTTTAGATAAAATTTCAAAATACCTACCATTCTATACAGTGATTCACACGTAACCAATATTAAATATAAAGTCAAAAAGAATAAACGGATTTTGATAGAATTTTAACGAGCAGGTAAGATCATTTCGTAGAAAGCAAAACAGCAGCAAAGAAAAATATACTTTTTATAGAGTTATCGAATTGAAGTTAATGTAGGTACAAGTAAGCTAGGTAGTAGTATAAAACTTCAATCTATGTATCTGTTATACTATATACACGGTATTGGTATGGAGCAGTGAACATCACGCGTCCCGACCTTGATAAGGTCAGTTCGGTTTAGCAGATAATAGACCGAACGTGACTTCTCGATACCACTGCTATCTATCACTAGCTACTACTAATACTGACGTCTCGTGCTACAATTGATTATCTATTAATAAGACATCTTTAAAAGATAGTTTAATTAGGGATGATTTATTTTCTTTAAACATGAAGTCTAATGTTTCTTTCTAATTAAAAATAAAACTGATTTCAGTCACCACTGTCACCTAAGCCAAGCTTGTCGATTTTTATTATTTGGTAGACGAGAATTGCATTTGTAACTTATATCCTCGACATAAAACAACTCGTAACCCCGTAAACTATCTTCCAGATGTAAAGCAATGAGGAATGCCCTCAGTAAATTTTTATTAAAGTGTTAAAGCAAATTAATTAGTTTAATATTGAAATTATATGCCTTAGGCTATCCACCATAACAAATTTTCTGTTAAATTATCAACAGGATCCTTATTATCGCCGATGGGGCCGACCGACCGAATTTCGTGATGATTCTACTAAGTAAAATTTACGTTACGATATTATAGGTTGGCTTTACACACGTACAGACAAAGACTGACTTGTAAAATGACGATTAGAAAGTTCTTGTAGAAGTTCATTTGAATAGTGTACGCCTTGAATTGAAATAAAGCTATACGATTAACTATAAAAACTTACGTAGACTACAAAATATCTGTCGAACGATAGCCGGCTAGCAATGTGTCTTCCGACGTATAGAGTGGTCGACATATACATATGTACATATAGTGTGCGCGTGAAAAAGCAGCGGATACAATAAGCTGGTTACTTTGAAGGCAACAGTGGTTATTGAAGTAATATCTCTGGTAACAAGTTGCACTAATGTCATTGTATGAGTTTGAAGCTATCAAGTTAGCGCTTTTATGCTTCATTATTGTTTAACTTATAAATTATAAGTGGACAAAGAGAAAACAAATTTCCACTGTATTCAAGACAACTGAAATTATGAAATGTTTTATAAAAAATTAAATTATGACGGCAAAAGGGCAAGCATGATTTTTAACTGAATTCAGAAACAGAATGTTCTTTATTCAATCCGTATGTATGTACGTAAGTTTGTATGGCCGAGGTTTTATTAAAAAGTACTGATCCGATTTGACTGGAGTTTCTTCGATCGTATTTCTAAGTACACAACAATAGTTCTGTTTGTAAGCGGTTAAATTTTTCTACGAAGACAAATATAATCAAAACGGCTCTTGGACTGAGGTAATTATGGATTTACTGATACTAAGCGATGAATTAGATAATAGCATATCTTTATACTGATTTAGAACACCACAAAACTATCGACTATCGAGTTTCTACTCTGCGGGGGCTGTAAAAATGAGCCGCATTCAGTCATTGTCGTTTTAATGTCTTCCGTATTCGTGTAAAAAAATGTAATTTTCCTAAAAGGCCAATTCACCGAAACGATGCTCTTACATTTATACCTAGTATGTAATAATACTTGAAATATATTTTTACGTTTTTTCGGCTTATGTAGGCTATGGGATTTGTTACGGCGATCGGCGGCGCTGAGGCGAGTGGATTACAATATAATCATCAGTCATATCGTGGAATTAAAATAACCTTTCATTTTTGTTCAAACGCGATAATCTCACGCACTACCCTGTTAAATTTTCTCTCCAGTAGAGCGCCTGTTGAGGAAGGCTGTAGGCTACGACTTAAAGAGGTCGATCTGTAATCCTAAAAGTCACCCAATCTGTAGGCGAGTCCTGTCAATATGTAGGTCAGTCAGTTAGTATGTGGTAGTAAACTCCGAAACCAAACCTATTTTAAAAATGATTATACCATTTGAAAGTTATGTTATTACAGAGGTCATAGGTCATCATTTTATGTCTCTCTCTCTCTCTATATATATATATAGAGAGAGAGACATAAAATGCTCGCGTTAACGTAGACTAAAAATATATATATATATACGTTAACGCGAGCAAAAACTAGTAAAAATAAATCAATTAAGCCTTTAAATCAAAAATATCGATACACGGCACACCTTTCTCAGACATAATAGCCGTGGGAACGAGCGCCGGGAGAGATTCACTTTCATCTGCTGCCGAGCGACGAGCGAGCATTCGCTTGTCACAGCACTTTTAATATAAAACCGGTCAAGTGCGAGACGGACTTGTTTTTATTCTTTGTCCGCGATAGAAATACACATTCTGTGAATATAATTCTTCCTATTACGGTTCACGAAAGAGATAATACAACAATGTGTTAAATAATCCTTCGCGAATGAAATTCGCACTTGACCAATCTTAATCATTTCTTCAAACGGGAATAGTAATACACATACTGTGAAAATTTTAATTCAACCTATAACGATATATGAGGTACGGAGGGACAGTGGAGGCTCAACAAGATCAATTCGACACCCTTTAGATGTGGAACTCTAAAAAATATTTGTTTACTTGCATGACACACTTATTCCAGTAATATAGATTTTAAAACCAAAATAACAAACCAATGCAAACTCTATGGGATCAATCAGAAAATATATGCTTTCAAATACAAAAAAAAATTATGAAATCGGTCAAGTCATCTACGAGTAACCATAGAAAAAATACATTTGCTTTTTTAGGGTCCCGATGGAATCCTATTACTAATTGTAAGGTTTACAGTTTGAGCTACTTTTAAAGAGTTGTGTCTTTTAGCTTGTTGAATGTGTCGTGGCGGACATCCTGGCAAATACGAAACACAAGGCAAAGGGGAGGTCCTCAAAGAATACAAAACATGTTTATTTCTTTATGCTTTTTTAATTTAATTCTAGCTTTTGATCAAAGGGTCGCTCACATTAATGTAAATTTTGTTATGGCAGACGACTGTCTAAAACTTGTTGTTTTGTTGGACGGCACGACACACGCGCCACCTACTGCATGTTTTTAATACTATGCTTTCAACCTCCTCGCAACGGTAAACAAAGTTTGACGCATCGCACAATCGCAATCATAATATGTTATTAGATCATATCATTCACAATTGTGATGATCAGGATTAGGCTGAGATACAATTCCCTACAATATGTTGAATTCAGAACAAATTGTTAAGAATGATCAAGTAATGAGCTGTATATGCCTCGAAACAACCAAACTTATTAGCATGGTCTCTTACATATATCCGCAAAAACAAATGATACAGATGTAAGTACTTGTATTTATAAAAATGTAAAACATAAAAATATCATTAAGTGCTTGATAAAAAGATCAAAACACATTTATCTTTAAGATACCAATATTTTCACTAAATTGTGTCATACACTAAAAATAACTCTATTTCTTTAGTAATTAATTCTATATTGACACTATTTTCTAATAAATATCAGAATGTATTTTATTATTAAGATAATTCAATTAAAATATTCATATGATTAATTTTTTAATACTAATATTATAAAGGCACATGTTTTTTGTTTATTTTGAGCACATTCACAGAAAAACTAGAAGATTAATTAAAATGAAACACAATGGAAGTCAGGGTAAATAACTAGTTTGATATTACAATAAGTATTGCTCATCTGTCTCTAGAGGGTCAGCTGTAAAGCAAAGATGGAATAAAATATAGACATGAACATTATTCCACAGTAATTAAATTATTGATTTCAGCTATTTCTGTATACTTCAGTATGATTTAATATAGCCTATAACAGTAACTATTAATACTAACATAAAAACAGTTTTTCAAATTAGATTATTAGATTACAGTTAATAAAAAAAAACCTAAGTAATAATACAGAGAAATAGTACTTAAGAGAAATATACTGGTAATTCCTATATTCTCAAACATTCTTCATAACTTTTCAGCTTTACATAGGTATAGAAGACCGTTTAAACATACAATAATAAAAATCTTGCAAAATTCAAAAGGTTTTGTCTCCAACATTAGTTGTATATGGTATCTGGAATGAAACAAATGCTAAAACAAGATCTGTGCATAATTGTTGTGTCAGACGGTCCGACACCCACGGGTATTAAAATTTTAATGTTCACATGATAAATGGACGTAACTCTTATATTATTAATTTAATATGGTTAGGTTTTATTATATATCAGCTAACCTAGTGAATTTTGTATTCGCTCAGCATTCAAAATTTGTTTACTTATTAAACATTTCAGTCAAGATTTATTGAATTCTCTTCATCATTTTATTTTGTGAATACTCTTGATGTCTTAATAGTTATTCTGTTATTTGGGATGTAGATAATAATCCTAGAAATAGATTATGAATAACAATAACATACTGGCTTGATTAATGATATCCCGAATTGACATTTATATACCTTTAAAATGCCATTAATTATAGCAAATTAAGTGTAAATTGATTTTAAAAGGTTGATTGTGACCGATTAGTTTAAATCTTACTGTGTATTCTGAAATATAATTTTATTAGACTGTTATCTTAAATTGGCCTCACATCATCTAATGATGATGATATAAGTTGACACACTGGTACAATTCTGTAACTCGGCATGTTTGATTATATTTCAGAACACATTTTTGAAAACTTTCTGATGTAAAATGCCAGTGTACACGCATATCTATCAAAACGAACTGAAGCAAGAGCAAGATATTTTATCCATATTTTTTTTATTGATATTAAGGTTATACATTCTTGTGTGACCAAGGCCACTAAGAATTACACTTTTATTATGATTTCTTTTATTATTGTGAGTTTTTCACACAATTAAAATTTTAAAAGTAAGTTATACATTCAAAGCCCAAAATACATAAGTGTTTTGTTTCACATTATATAAATCAGTTCGTAGGCAATTAATTGTAAGTATAGAAAACTCACTCCTTATATAGAAGCTTACATGATATAAGGTAAGAAGCATATAAACTTCAATTAAATTATATGTTTATGTGTATATATTGTACTGATTATATTAATAATGATAATAATAAAATAGAGATCCAAGAAACGATTTAATTTTATAACAGATTTTCGGAAGTGTCTAAGATATTATTACGATTTGATTTAGGTCGAGGTTCACATAAATGCATTCTTTGTCTCAATTGCAGTATTCCTGAAGGATCTGCGAGCCGTTTGTAATATTTATACACACAGAACAATGATGTCATCAACTACAAGACCAATTGAGGAAAGCAATCATTTATACGCACCTACCACTGACGCATCGCGATCCTACTTTCTTTTTTCGCGATTTTAATGTACATGATTCTAATTCAAGACAAATTTATCTCTCGATGAGTCGAAATTTTTATGAAATGTGTATTTTTTGCCTAGACCTGACATAACAGAATTTCAACAAAGCCCTGTCAAAATTTATCAATGTAGCGACATCATTTTCAATAGGTTTCGGAATTTCATTAAAGTGCATTAAGAATGTATATTAAGTCTCCCACCTTGGAAATCCGATCACAATTATTGTAAATCACTGATTTTATATTTCAAAGTACAAATGTGAGAATAACGAGCCTTGTATAGATTTGACCTTTATAACTAAACACTGCAACACTGTCGTCCACTGGCACTTATCGATATTAGACACAAATAGAAATTTACAAAAAACACGGATTATAATTTAAAATGGAGTTTTTCGAGAAAATCTCACCGTTTCAAAATCACTCGTAAAATATTCGGTAGTCGCGCATGCCCAACAAAAATTTACATCACGTGACCTGTCATGGCGTCACGGATACTACTTTTTATAAAATACTTTGCAATATGCCACGGCTATTCAACATACAGCCCAAATAAACTAAAAGTATGGTTAATGTATTTAAAATAATTATTATTTAATTACATGTTTAAAAATTAGGAGAACAAAAGTAAAATAGATTTTTTTATTAACTAATTATTTAACTACGAGCGTCAAATAACCCCTCGGACTCCAAATAAAACGCTCCATTACTTAAAAATAATTGTCACGCATGGCAGTAGTGAAACTTCAAAATTATTTCGTACAAGAAATATGCATTGGACGAGAATTTCGTTTGTAAATTTTACTCTCGTTAGCGATATATAAAACAACTGTGTAACCTACTAAGAATTACCTAGGTAGCCTTATGAAAGCTGAGAGTCTGTCAAAAAAAAGACACAATAATTTTCTTTAGGTGTAAAGCAATGACGAACAACTTATGTAAATCTTTTTAAAAGTCTAAGAACAAAACTTATAAGTGTAATTCTTGCCTTAGGCAATAATAACATTTGTAAGTTTTACTCTCGTATAATTATAAATAAAAACGATCCTGTAACTTGGTAAATATTACGTAGGCAGTCTTACGGAAGCCGTGCGTGTCAAAAATAAAGGCATTGATAGTAAATGTAAAAAAATACTACATTAATGAATAGTTTCATCAAAATATTTTTTAATTAGTTTGCATAAGACGCCATTTTTACAAGCTTTTATTTAAATTGCAATGTATGTATATTTATCTGGGTGGAATCTTGCAACTTAATTTTGAGCCAATTATCTTCAACCGATTGAGCTGAAATTTTGTATACATATTTAGTTTGGATGACAATTTATGATAAGGTGTATGACGTTATCCTAAATCCAACATGGCGTTACACCCAAGATGGCGGACTAGTTATTTTTAAAGCATTCCCACAATATGGATATCAAATAAAAGGGCTTGCTAAGAACAACTCAAAAAATAAAGCGACGTCACTCTAAATTCAAAATGGCGGAACACGCAACATAGCGGACTAGTTATTTTTAAAGAATTCCAACACTGTGGGTATCAAATGAAAGGGCTTGCTTAGTATCTCTGCTTATGCTTAGTAGCTCAAAAGTAACTAAAATCTAAGTTCAACAAGGCGAACTTAGAAAAATGGCGAATTAAGTTTTTTATGCTTTTCTATAATATGGGTATCAAATTAAAGGTGAGAATATGAATGTGAGTTAAAACAAAATAAGTTGATGATCGAATCGTTAATGCACGCGAACGCTGCAAAGTGCTCGAAACGTCGGGATGATAAAAATAATTAATATACGCGATTTAAATCCGTTTAAAATAGTTTTATTTCAATGAATAATAATCGCGAAAATCTAAGACAACGATAAGTTGATGATCGTAAATTCCGTTGCTTCAATCGATCTAAAATTTTGGTGCAATGAGGTTTTTGAAGTTCTCGACTAGTATCTAAAAGTATCGAGGTGGCTCATAATGGCGGAATAGGAATCTAGATGTTATATAATTAATCAAAGCCTTCAATATTATATTACCAAAAATACACTATGAAATATTTCTCATTTTACTTCTTTTCTCAAAAAACTCATACAATGGTTTATATTTTAAAAAGACGTCGTTATATTTTTAAAGTCAATGATAATAAAAACTGGGATAACGATATGAAGGCATGCGGCAATCAAACGGATTAACTTCATTACAAATCCTGCAGTGGCGCCGCATGTGTACAGAACACACATTTCGACGCTTTCTCTTATTAAAACATTCACACGTATCTAATTTATTTTCTGTTAGTGGATCATTTGTGGTACATCCCATTGCAGGTTCTATTTCATCGCTTCTCTGTAATCCTGTTGGATTGAAAATGGTTATAGAAGGTCGTCTGCACGATTGCCCATGTACACATGAATGTAAAGGTTTCTGTGAAGATAGATACGGTGTAAATGGTATAGATGTGGATGGAGTAATACGATTTGGTTCTCGAGCATTCCGGAATGGAATCGATGGTTCATTTGAATTTAGCTGCGTTGAGGCGCATGGATGGATAATTCCTCTTTCTTGTGTACATGCGTCTTGGGTATTTGGTGGATAATAATCTGCAGGTATACGCAATCTTTGATAATTTAGTTCAAGTGCAGTTTTAGATTGATTTGGAGTTTGTGACGCATGTTGTTGTAAAAACTGATTATGAATATATCCGTTCGATCTGTTACGATTTGGAATCGATGTAAGAAAGTCTGGTTGATGTGACTGGTTTATATTTGATTCTGTGTTGATAATATCTTGATCCATATTACGATGAATATAAGGCGCTGATGGATTGAAACTCTTCTCTTCGTCGTTATCCGTGACTTGAGACTTTTGTGTTTTGTCTGATTTTATTAGTGGTGATGCTGAATATTCAGGACCTGTAGGTTGGTTTATTGTTTCTGTTGTTTTGTTCGCACAAATCGGATTGTAGGATATATTTTGATTTGAACTCGATTTTGAATACGGACTATGTGCCTCAGTTTTTCCTTCATAATCGTCGTCTTTTCTAATTGAAGAAGATAATAAGGTACCTTTTTCAAAACTTTCGTAACCTAATCCGGATTGAATGAAACTGTGATCAAAATTTTCTAGACGTTTCTTTGGGGTTCCTGCATCTTCTACAGTTTTTATAAATTCTTTAGGATCAAGGCACTTATGATAGTTGGAATCGTGAAATTTAGGAGTTGCTGGTATTAAGGACATCCATTGCTCGTCTTTAGTTTCTTCGTTTGAAATATTAGCTTTACGTATATCAGAAATTGTGTTTCCTCCTACGTTTTGTATTGAAATATTCTGTTGTTCAGCGTTTTTATTTGGTAAACTATTGTTGTGAGGGATATCTGTAACCAAATATTTTAACCGCTTAACAAACACATCTACTTTTTGAGAATCAATATTTTCGTCCAATTTTTTCAAAGCTTTAATAATGTCTTCTTTTATTTTGCTAATATTACCAAATATATCGTCGGAGTTAATTGAATTATTTAATTGTTTCGCCAAAGTAGTTTTAATTTTATTTTTAAGGACTACTTTTTCTTTGTTTTCAATAAGAGAAAGTTCGTTGAAAAATTTATTTAATTCAAGTTTAATTTGAATTTCTTTTGTTTCTTTCAGAATTGCATTTTCACCAGGAATTGGAATTTTAGCTAATTCGCATAGCAATTGATTGCTCTGTAATAATGGATCGCGCTGTGTGTGTGTCTCCAGAATACCTGCATCAATCAGAGTGTGATACTTTTCCACAGCGTCATGTATTAATCTTTTATACTCCCAACTTTTTTCTTGATTCTGCTTATGAGAATTATAAATAATAAAGTTATCAACAATTGCTTCTTTTAAATTATCTAACGAGGGACTTCTTTCAGCACTATGAGCATGAGAATATTTTAACGTTTTATCAACGGTATTTTTTATTGCTAATTTATAATCATATCTCGCCTTATCTTCTTTGATAAGTGGCTTCACTGCTGTAACAGCTTCCTTCAATTGAATTTTTCTTGCATTTTTACTTTCGATAAATTCATAAGATATAGGTAATTTAGACAAAAGGTTTTCTAGTTCATCATCAAGCAAAGCATCATATAAAAAGTCGTCATTAATTGTTTCGGGGTTGATGTTTAGTTCACTTATTTTCATTAAAATTTTAATAATTAGATTATCTTTTATTACTTTGCTATTATCTTTCTCTTGTGATGTATTTGCTGGTAGCGGGAGTTGTTGACACCATGTTTCAACGATTTTCAGAAACATATCGGCTGGATTCTTAGGCGTTTGAATCGAAGATACTTGACAGCAAGATGGCAAAGTTGGTGTTGAAGGTAATTGCAAATAATTGCTTGGTTCTTTAAATTTATTCTTATCTACATCTACAGCATATTTTTGAGATTTATCTATATTTCGCGGAACATGCCTCCGATCTGACAGAGAAGATTTTAATTTTTGTTGTAATTTATCTGCAAAATACTCAATGTTACCTTCTTGTGACGGTAAGAGAGGTAATTTAACTAGCCATTTGGTAATTTCTTTATGCATCTTATTATCACAATCTTTCTCATCGTTTTCAAAGTCGTGGAGTCTCTTTGCAAGCATAGCCAAAATTTGATTCCATTCTAACTGTTCACCTAAACCAGCCGCCTCTCTTAAAGGTAAAGTTTCAAACCAATTATCAATTTCACATCTTGTCTTTATTTCTTCAACTTCTTCTATTATAGAAGATTCATTTGGAAGGGGAACACTAAAGAGTGCACTGTATAGCTCGTTGTAAATTTGATCTTTAGTAAGAGGTACGGATTTATCTTGAATTTCTTCAAAATATTTATCGATTTCCTTTCTTATCCTCTTTTCGTAATTTAACTTAACAGCATCAATTCCATGGTCAAAATTTTCTAAAATAAACATGGATGCTAAACGATCTTGATATATTCTGAAGGCAAAACTGGTGTCACGATAAGTTGGTAGTGGATATGGCATTGATACTTCAATAGTTTTTTCTAAATCATGTTTATATGTTACTCCAGATCTCTTTTTCCTAATTTCGTTTCTCTGTTCAATAATTACATGTAGCAGTTCTTTTTTTAAGTTTTGTAGTTTAGGATTAAATGGTAATTGTTTGAGCTGTATATCAATTTCTTCAGATAACATTTTCTCATATAGAGTATTATTATTAAAGTATTCAGGATTCATATTTAATTCTCCGAGTTTTTGAAAAAGCTTAGTAGCAATATTTTCTTTCAAAGTTTTGGACATCGTTTCATTTTCTGCTTGCACAGGAAGATTTTTACACCATTCTTCTACAGTTTCTACAATAATTGTTCCAGGGTCATGATTATAGTGGGAAATAATAGTTTTGTTACAACACGAATGTGGGAATTTACATATGTTATTATAATTGTCATCTTTTAGCTTCGGTGTATCTTTTTGTATTTCGTTTACTTCTTGTACATTTCCTTTATTAATTCGTTTCACTCGATTCATTATTTGCTGTATAATAACTGGAAGAACAATTTCCTTATTCCGTTGCAATGGAAGCTCAGATATCCAATTTGTTATGTAATCTGTTAGTTCGCTGTCACTTTCCGTTTCAGATATTTTAATAGCTAAATTATTGATCAAAACTACCAACTGATCTTGAGTAGTCTTATTAGTTAGAGGTAATAAAGGTAAATTTTTTAGCCAATCTGCAATTTCTTTTGCATATTTCATCTCGAAAGTAAAATGTTTAATCGTTTCATTAAAAGGCAGTAATGTGTCATCGGACCTATTAAAAACACATGTATTGTAACCCAAAGCGTTCTTATTTGTAATATCGTATATTTCTCTGTAAAGCCGTAGAATACAAGCTTCTAATTTAAAATCGTTTTCAAAAATTTCTGCATCATTTTCTTCAATATAAGCTTCAATATAATCGGTAAGATTTTGATTTTCAACGTTTGTAGTTGTTAAGTGGAGGTTTAATGGAGACATATGCTTGACGGCAGCGATCTTGCTTACTAAATCATTTATCATTTCTTGCATGTTATTTTTAAATTGTGATGGTATTTGAAATTGTTCCGTAAATTCTCTTATAATTAATGATATATTATGTATATATTCATTATCACAGAATGGCTTTTGCATAGTATCTTTAATTTGTTGTATTTCTTTAGCTAAGCTAATTACTAATTCAGCTCGTACAGTGGTTTCTGCACTATTAAAAGATTCTTGCAATGGTATATTTTTTAGCCAATTAGATATAATTTTAATATATTGAAGTTCTTTAGACAATTTATCATATGAACTTGCGTCCTGTTGTTGATCAATTGACATGTTTTTATCTAGTTCGGAAAGAGTATTAAGCTTTCGAAGTTCGTTTTTTAAAAGTTGAGCATACGCTTTTCTGGCTAAAAAATTTTCGGAATCGTATTTATGTTCTAAATATTTTGCTATCAAATCCTTTAAAGTATTTTCAGAAACAATACTGTTCGTTGAAATTCTACCACAACATAAGTTATTATCTTGTTTTGGTTCGCATATTTTTTGTGTTTGTTTATACTCATTTTTTTTTATCGTTTTCAATTTTTCAATTTTACTTTCAAGAGTTTCTGCATCATTCATCTCGTTGGATAGTAAAGGTTCTTGATAAGTTGATGAGCTTTTTTCTAAATTTATGTTTCCAATAGATTTTTGACTAGCACTTTGAGTTTTTGATAAATTTGGAGTCGGTATGTCTTTTATTTTTTCTACCAGCTGATCGACATATGGTTTTGCCTCATTTATGTTTTCAAAATATTCATATCTATTGAGCCATCTATAAATAAAAAAAGACATATATTTATCTTTTTCCTCGCTAGTTTCTGGAGCTATTTGTTCTAATTTAACATGATCTAAGATATCTTCGACAAGTTTATTAATAAGTAACTCTTTAAGCTTTTTATTTTTTGATTTGCTATGTTTGTTTGGTAAAGTATTCGCCCAAGCCATCATTAAATCAGTTAATTTGTTCGTGTAAACTAGTTCTTCAGAATTCATTTTAGATTTCTTTAAAATACTGGATTTTCGTTTACGAATAGAAGGTCCAAGATTATTAGAAGCTTCGATAAATTCCTGTTCTGATTTAAAAACAGATATTATATTTCCAAAACAATGTTGAGTATTACTGTTTATTGCAGTTGAATTGTGGTTCGGAACATCGGCTACATTAATGTTATCTAATGTTTTTATAATCGAATGAGCAATATACGCAGCACTGACATCGGATGGATCTATTGCAGACTTTATAAGCTTAAATAACATAACTTCTAATTCAATACCATCATTTGTATGGATTAAATGTAGATTTTTTGAAATTAATTTAATTATGTCTTCTATTAATATTTTAGACTTATGATCAGCGTTATACTTTTCTAAATTTTTGGTTATATTGTGGTGTAAAAAAGGTTTTAGTTTTTCAAATTTTTCTTTAGTTCCAATATTTTCATCAAAGCAGTTAAGAAAATATGCATTTCGATCTTGCAAATATGATTTCTCGTAATTTGTTGTTTCACTTAAGAGGGATATTGTTAAATTCTCTACACATTTATTTACTTTGGCGCTGTTGTTACTAGTTATTGCGACTGTAAAATATTCATTTATGAAGTTTATTATCTCTTCTTTTAATATTACTTTGTTCCTTAGTATGTCAGTATCGTTATTAAGGAGTGGTAATAAGCGTTTGTATAGTTTTTCTGTAATAGAGTGTATATCAGAGTACGCTATGTCGAGATTAACTTCCTCATTTAATTGGAAAAGCCAATCCGTAATAATTTTTTTTATATAATTTTCTTTCAAATGGGTATTATCATCTCTTGGAATTCTTTTGTCGTATGTACTCGTCCGTATATTTAAATTAGCTGATCCTTTGGTGTTTTCATTTAAAGTAGTACTAAAGTAATTAGGAAATTGTGTATCAATTGATTTTTTCTTAAGTTCATTATTATTATTTGGATTAAGTCGTGTAATAGAGTAATTTCTGTCACTGTCTGAATTCATCAGAATGTTTAAGTCACTGTTTTGGACATGTGCGTCTTTTTTATTGTTTTTGAAATAACTTATAAGATCACTTGTTGTATCTATATGTTTTAATTTTTTTTGGTCATATAAACATGAACTTTCGTTTGGCTTAATTAAATTGCGTGGAATTTTTTTAATTAAATTTGAAATTTTTGTAGCAATTTTTGTTTTCAAATTATCCATAATAATTTCATTTTTTTTGTCGATATTTAATGGAAGGGTATACAAAAAATCATCAATTGCAGCATTTAACTGTGCATCATAATTAACATCAGTGTAATCAATGGTTGGGTTAATGATTTTTTCTATAAATTCATTAATTCTATTTTGTTCTATATTTCCATCGGCTATGTTTTGATTTGTAGGTAATTTTTTTAAACATTCGAGAACAATAGCTCGTAACTCTTCCTTGAAAGTTTTATTTATTTTTTCTAGTGATGAAGTATCATCAATAAGATCAGATGTTGACGTCTGATCATCTTTATTTGTTCCTGATGTCGTATTTCTTGACGCATATATAATTTTGGACTGAAAATTAAATATATTATTAATTTATAAAATAATTTGTACTAAATTATTTTCTTCTTTATATGTATTTCTAGCCCGATGAATCTCACTACTTTGCTTCGGAGAGCACGATATGCTATTAGTCCTGGTTATACAAATATTTGATAGTGATCTCTATTATGAGTAAGTACGTAAGGTCGACAAATCTAAATAGTTACTGGCTTATGATTAAAGGTTGCGAAGGTCAGATCAATTGCTCGGTAAGAAAATAGTAACATGACCACTAAAAAGGTTCTAATCAAAAGCTTCGAAAAAATCCTAGAAAGAAGAACTCACGTGTCTCTGATGAGGAGTGATTTGCTGACTGCTGAAAGATCGTTTGAACGATGAGTGACGTGACAGCACATGCTGGTCTAAACGTTCCTTCATCATAGGACAATGGTTCTCGTCACATGACTGTAAACAAAATTAGTGAAGTGCAAGTTACCACAAGCAAGTTGATACTAGCTGCGTTCCGAGGATTCACTCGCAGCCTTCATTCCAAAGAAAGTAGTTTAGCCGCTAAAGCGTGAAGAAGTAACATAAGCTTGAAAAGTAGAAGGCTGTAATCTTAAGTTTAATTAAGAAAAAACATTAATCTTACAATACAAGATTGAATCTTTTCCTTAATGGTGCGTATGTGTTCCATTTTTGTTTTTATCAATTATTGCGTTATGTATGATTTATTAAGAACTTTTTCATGTATATAACAATTTACAACTTTATAATTTTGAATTTTTTATGTTTTATTTATTTTTTTGTTAAAATATTGTGACATATGATGACATTTCACAGACATCTATGTCTTAGGGTATTATCTTACGTAGTTATTGTATACTCTTTAGTGTTATTTGTATACGTATAGGTATTAGATATTTTGTACTACATGCATACCACCTATATACATAATTACATATTATTGTGTAGCGAGCTGACGCACACTGTGGCGACGCGTGGCCATGCTAACAGTCGGTCTGACCCGCTGCTATAGTTGTTTTACAACAAAAACATTGTGATTTATGTCGATATTTATATCGATTATTTTGCTGCGCGTATGTCTAGCATTATGCGTTGTGCTCGTCATTTGTTTAAGCTTTTAAGGTTCTCGTTTGTATATTTTACGACTTAATGGTGTAAGATATTACGTAAAATGTATACTCTTTGTTTTTATAAGTAGTCATTTAGAAAATTTGCTTTTAAAGAAAAAAAATGCCAAAATGTCAGATTATAATTTGAAAGAAGACGATTATAACCAAATTCGAAATTTTCGTTTATAATGAAAGTTATTGTTTTTAAATAAAATTATTTATTATTTAGGACATGTAAGTAGTTTAGACTTTGTATATAAAATAATGATAACTAAAAATCCCGCTTAAAATGTACAAAAGTATATACTGTCAATAAGTGCCGTCTAAGGTAGAGACTGAAGAAAGTAGTAGAATGCTGATTAAATATCCAATCCAACGGTGCGATTCACGTGATGGAGATCTGCAGCCATCCAACCACCCCGTTCTTACTCAAGAAGACGTTAGTGCAACCAGGGGGGGGGGGGGGGGGCTAAAGGCCACAACCTTCCAAAAGCATACGATTACCGAAATTTTGGTCTCGATTTGAAGGTTTAAGTAATTATTGCGCGGAAGCCAAAGAAAGAGTAATAATGATTTTGGCGGTCTATGTATGTATGTATATTTGTATGTTCTGAACCGATTTAAATGAAAGAGGTGTCAACTGTTAATTCATAATAATAGCCCGCTGAGATAGGCTAACGAAAAACTATAACCCGTCTGTAAATTTTATTAAAATTTTAGGTTATAGTTTTTTAAGCTTTATACCTTGTCTTGATAAAATTTATCCTAAGGCAAGATTTTACCTAGGCCAAGCTGCTCACATAAACCGAAATTCTAAATTGAATATTAGTCAGGACAGAAATATCGACGTTCTGAATCCATATTAGCAAGAAGAAAAACCTAATTTGGTCGTTGCACAGGTCTTTACCTAACACCGAAGACTGGCGGGGCTGTTGGCGGCCCGACTTGTGTTATACTTCATCCCGTTTTATTAAAATGACTGTAAGTTTCCAGATACATTATTTCTTTCACTTAGTTCTATTAAACTTGAATTTCTTATAAGCCTACCGAAAACCAACAGTCTGATTTGAAAATTTCGTTTGTATTATATGTACATATACTCTTTATAATCATATAAAAATTTATATCAACATGTAACTTACCCATACAAAACACGAAAAAAACAAACATGTGACGTGTGGCTAGGGTTCACGAGTGGTCTACTAGTGGCCTAAGAGACATTCACAATTTACAAGTCAAAATTTTGTTCGCTTTTGTGGCCTCAAAATCAAAGTTTTGTAAAACACTTAGTAATTTCAACTACTTTGCATCTAGATAAAAACTATTTATCCTCTACAGACATACCTACAATTTGTAAGATTTATCTATATAAATAAATATCAATGTTGTAAGTTTGGTCTTCTAGGCGTTCTAAAGTTAGGTGACATTGAAACGCATGTGGGGTGTAGCTAGTTTAATTATATAAAAGGGGTTTATTTAAATGTCACGAAACGTATAAAAAGTAACTTGGCCCACTAGTGCACCGAGGTATCCCTTGGCTTCCAGCACATTCCCTTACCTCATTAGCAGTAACGATGGACGTCGGCGAGGGCATGGTGGCAGTGGTGCGTGGACTGCAAGGTTCGGGACTGGCCGTCACGTTGCTCGACTCTGGGCGACAGTTTACGCTACTCCCTGAAGCCTGTATGTTGTTTTCCCACAATATGTTATTAAGTTTGTATATAAATTATACATAGCCCGACTATTGTAAAAATACAAAACGCATTGGACATCTGAAAATTCTGGCAATCTTTCGTTTATTTTTTTTTAATTAATATAAATATTCTTTATCAATTATATTTATAACAATTTTTACCTTTTGTTCAACAGACACATATCCGGCTCCGAGGACCAATGTCAGTTATACCACAGCGTCGCAGTGCGCGAGCAACTTCGGGCGAAGAGAGAGCGGCGTGCAAGCTACTGATGGGCGATACACTAGCACGTATAAGGTTAAGCAGAAAAAATAGTCAACGGTGGTTTATATCTTAATTTACTTTTTGAATTTATTTTTTAAAGGCATAATACACAATTTTCACAGATGATGCACTGCCACTCAACTCCGACTTCCCCGCCGGAGCAAGTGACAGAATTTCCTCCACAGAGAGCTGAGATCTATCCTGGTAAACAACTTTTGGACTAATCTCCATCTGCACAACTAAACATAAGTATAGTTTGACCTCTATGCATCTCGAAACCGTTGATCGAATTATGGTGAAACTTTGTTACGGTGTTTTGGAAACGCTCACGATGGTTGCTGGCCCAACAAAATCGACACTTGCGGTAGGATGCTAGCTAAAGTTAGTAAACAATATGTATATATAGTATAGTATATAAAGAACTAATTATATAGGTGAAAGTTTTAACGATTAAATGTCTAAATAAAACTTGTATTCGTATTATTTTGACTAAGGTCAAGGCAACTTCATAGTGGGAGGTCAAGGTAGCGGAGAGAGCCGTTGCTATCCGATGAAAAGTAGTGAATTTAGAGGCGCCATGTGTTGGCCTGATAGAGGTAACGATTCAGAAATATTATAAAAATGAAACGCTAACGCTTTGTATATGTATTTTTGAAAAATGAACGGATAAATGAAGCATGCGATGAAAATTTCATTATTAGACACACATTATTCCACCCCCGCTTATTGCAAGTACTTTTATTGGCTATATGGATGTTTGTCGCGGCCTGGGTGTGTGTGTTGGTGTCGTGTGTCCGCACGCCCGCACGGAGTGATGAGATCCTAATAGGGGCTGTTGAATGAGAAGCATTTATTTATTTATTCTTTACTTATTTACATTCATTGCTTCCTTGACGTTACAAATGTTTATAAGCGGCTATGATTACTTTACATCAGGCGCCCTGTTTGCTCAAATATCAATTAACTACTAAAACCTTTTGGACAGGATCAGTCTTTAGCCCCAGACCTTCTCTTCAACCAGACTCGTTTGCGACTTCTCTTAGGAAGTATCCCAATATCTCGCAAGACCGCTCCTCGGAGATCGTTGAAAGACTTATCAATTTCACTCAGGCTAAGAATGGTTAGACTGGCACTTATATTTTTTATATACACAGTAGACTCCGAGCCTGCGCGAGTAGGCTTTAACCGCCAGATGATTTGCCAATAAGATATGCAATGACATAATAAAATTTTGACGTATTTCAAACGAAAACGGTAACATTAATAGTTGGTACATACATAATAATATAGAATTTACTTTCAATATTTTTGCAGTAAATTATATTTACATCTTACACATTTGAACCTTTTATTCTTAATTACATATATAAGCCCAGAAAGCCTGCTAATGAGTAATTTAATATTACATATTTAACGTTTTGTTGTGCAGCTTGTAAGAACAACAGAAACTTATCACCATTTCGCAACATTGATTTAAATATGTCAAATCAAACGTTTTGTCTGAACACAAAATCATCTCGAAATGCTAGCACAGAGAAACTTAGAAGAGGATACCAACCGGAAGTTATAATTAGACCCAAAAGGTTTTTTTATTCATTTCCTTTTTTCGCCTTATGTATTACGATTTCTATAAAATACAATACTAAAAGTGTGTAGGGTTTTGCTTTTTATATTATGTGTCTAATCAAATACCAAAAATGAATAATCTATAATATGCCTGCCATTACTATTTAAATGTTTTAAAAATGTAAACCCTTAATCCGCCTTAGCGCAATTCCGATGTTCGCTTATTAAAAAAACATAATATTTTGCAGCTTACTCCATAATTGGTGTCCTTTTTACTAGGTTCGCAGAGTCACCTACTCGTGAAATATCTAGACAAGAACCTGCTAAGGTCGGAGAATTGGATCCCTGGCGAAAACCAACATACTGTAAGACGGACGACGTGAGATACCTCAAGGATATATCTAGAAAAGTCAGGGAGGATATTCGACGCTTATCAGCTCAGGTTAAATTAAATTGACCTCATAGCAATTTATATGTCTGTACTAAAGTAAAATTGGTGGGAGAGATCGTTACAAGTTTTTGTAAGTTGGTTATCATCGACAAAAAATAATACATGGTTTTGCATGAGTCCATTTAGTTAAAGGCACAATGTGTCCTTTAGTTCGCAGCTTATTGTCAAATAGAAATAGTTTTTGCTTTAAACCTTTGAACAACTTTCAATTCTATCAAGTAGAAAAATTTTCTTCCAAATGGGCCACATAGGGATTGCTACTTTACCTACTTTTTACAACTTTACGAGGGCATACTTGTAAAAAAAATAATTTCTTATTTTTAAGCCTGACAATCGCCCACAAAGATTGAGTCCAAGCGAAAGATGTGTTTCTGCGAATGGACAACGAACAACTTTACCACAGTGGGTACGGCAATGTTCTTAATAGAGAAAAGTATATAAATTATACGCTTTAATTTAGAAGCCCTTTATTCATCGTATTTAATTACATGTATTTTCATATTCACATAAAAATAATCTCAAGTTTAAACATCTCTTTTACAGACTTCCGATACAGTGAATATGGGAATACAAGGTAATTAGAAAAACTAATAAAGTCATTTCCAAAATATAAATAGGAATGAAATTTAGTGTAATAAAATCATGAAAACTTTTTCATAAAATTCCATACAGCAGCCGACGAATTTTAAGTTTATTCATTGCTTACAGCGACCGTACAGGTGACTTCAAGGGAAATAATGACGTTACCACGAACTGTTCCATCTCTGAGAACTGTAAGTTTCTCATGTTTTTTTATACATGTAATTTGTAAGAAGAATATTATGTCTGTTGTCGTAAGTATTGTCAATGTCTCAGGATGAAATCATAAAAGGAAGCTAAAATAAATTTGATAAAATATTTTTTTGGCTATTTTAGAATTATAATATAATATAGTTATTGTTTTGACTATTAAAAGAAATATTCAAAATTTCACTGCATTAACTTTTATTATCATTATCTATCCTATTTTATTATTCTAAAGATAAAATTAGGGACGTTATTAATAGTGTGTGTGGAAAATCTAATAAGCAAATTATACCAATTGAGTTAAACATAGGAAACAAAATGTAAATTCAGAATTTGAAGTTGCAAATATATTTGAAAAATATTTTAATGAAATACCTTCAGATATAACATCTCAGTTAGAATCATCTTCATCAGCTGCAACTCGATTACTTGTAAATCATGTATCGAAATGTATTATTGAATTCTCTTTCAAGCAAGTGACCCCAAAAGATGTTATAAATACGTTTAAAACCCTTAATATTAAAAAAACAAATGATCTTTGGGGTATTTCGGTAAAATTAATTAATAGTATCATCTATGACATTGCTCCATATATAGCGTTCATTTTTAATAATTGTCTTGATACGGGTTCATTTCCAGATCTATTAAAATGTAGCAAATTATTACCAATTTTTAAAAAGTGGAAACAAATATAATCCCAGCAATTATAGGCCCATTTCTATACTACCTTCCTTAAGAAAATTTTCGAAATAAATATTTTAAATCAAATCCTCATTCATTGTAATGTAAATAGTATTTTTCATATAAAACAATACGGTTTTACAAAAAGTCGTTCTACAACGTATGCAGGCATGGCGCTACTTAAACACATATATGGTGCTTGGGAGAAATCACCGAATGCTATTGGTGTATTTTGTGATTTATCTAAAGCATTTGACTGTGTGGAACATGAAACGCTATTATGCACGCTAGAATATTACGGAGTTAAAAAGGAAGGCTCTTGATCTTATTGCTTCGTACCTGTCTCAGAGAGTTCAACATGTTTCTATAAATGAAATAAAGTAATCTGGATCTGTCTTAAAAATGGGTGTTCCACAGGGATCAATTTTAGGTCCTTTATTATTTTTAATATATATCAACGATCTTCCATTTTAGGTCAAAGATGTTTGTGACATTGTATTGTTTGCTGACGATACTTCACTTATTTTCAAAGTTGTCAGAAATAGAACTAATTATGAATATATAAACAATGCATTATTATACATGGTTGGTTTGCAACTGATAATCTAATTTTAAATGCTAAAAAAACGAAATGTGCGGTATTTACTTTACCTAACGTAAAACAACATAACTATAATCTAGTATTGAATAATGAGATTCTTGATGTAAGTGACACAACAGTATTCCTGGGACTAACTTTGGATACGAAGCTTCAGTGGAATTCCCATTTGACATCTCTTACGGTAATACTCAGCTCCGCAGCATACGCGGTTAGGAAAGTTCGTCAACTAACCGACGTTGATACAGCTCAATTAGTATATTTTGGTTATTTTCATAGTATCATGTCCTATGGTTTGATGCTATGGGGTAGCGCTTGGGATATTAATACAGTTTTTATTTTGCAAAAAGGAGCTATTCGTAGTATTTATGATTTAGAAGCTCGAGAATCCCTTCGAGATGTTTTTAGTAAAATAGATATACTAACGGTTGCGTCACAATATATTTATAACAATATTATACATATCCATAATAATATTGATTTGTTTGAGAAAAATAGTGACTCGCACTGTATTAACACAAGAAGAAAGGATAAACTCATAACACCTTTCGACTTCGCACAGTAAATGTTTCCTTTCTGGGGCAAGGTGTCCATTTTTATAACAAAAAACCACAGAAATGTTTGCAATTTTCAATAAATAAGTTTAAATTGTATATTAAAAAGTCTTTGATAGCTAAAGCATATTATTCTGTACAAGATTATATAGATGATAATAATGCATGGATTTAGTATGGCTGGATTTCATACAGGATGTTTAAAATACACATTTGTAATTTTTAAATGTACATATATACTTAAAAACATAATTTTAGAAGAGTACCTATCGAGTTTCTTGCCGGTTCTTCTCGGTAAAATGTACATTCCGAACCGGTGGTAGCTTTTCATGAACTTAAGTAACTTTTATTTGTTTTGACGATTCAAAAGTGCTTTTAAAAGCCTACTTGAATAAAGTATTTTTTGATTTTGATATCTATTGTCTAACAGGCACACTTTATATATTGTACCTCTGCACACCGCATTCGATTCGAATGAATGATAAGCATCCACTCTCAAATTGAAACGTTTCCTATAGTGCACTGCAAATTTAAATTCATTATTGTGTTTCAAACTCTATCTGTGGTGTTAAGCCTTTCATCGCCAGAATAGGCAATCAATTTATTATATTATGTAGTACTAATAAATTCTTATCGATACTACTTCACTGAGAATTGACGGTTATATGTATGAACAACTAGTGGATGTGTATCCACTAGTTGTTCATACATATAACCGGTTTTGTTACTAATATAAAACATGTTTTGCAGATGGCTGTACCGCTAACTCCAATATCATCAAAAACAGATGAAAAGTCAAAAGGAAGAAAATCGGATGCATTCAATATTGACAAAGATCAGCCTGAACATCAAATGTCACAAATAATTCAAACAAAATTAAGCTTTGCTGACATTCATGCTCAAACTGCATCTAGTGCAGTAGAATTTAGCTTTCGTAAGAAACATAAAAGAAAAAGAAAAATACGAAGTCGATCTGAAGAAACAGTACAAATAATTGAACTAATGAAATATAGAAATGCTAGTATCTTCAAACAAAACGGCTTAAAATCTCAATCATACAGATCACACCGCAAAGCAAAATCAAGAGAAATTTTCGTAGAATTCATTAACAAATTTGAAAATAAGGTTTTTAATGTGGATATGTATGGTAAAAGAAAATATGCTTTAGACAAATATCGTCCTTTACCTAGAAGTTATCAGACTGGGGGTACTCAACGTAATATGGAAAATGACGAAACTTTAAATGAAATATTAAAAAGTTGGATAAATCTTATTCCCTTAAAGGTTAAAAATAATTTTGATGCACAAAAAGAAAAGACATACATACAATACGATTTCTTTAATTATTTAAAACGTTTTTTCCGTATTCCACCAGATCATATTAGGACGGATAAATTGAAAACTGACATATTAAGCCGATTAAAGCTTATACCTCTGGACGTAAATATAGATAAAGTATTAGTTCTTAATGGATTATCAGAAATTTTAATTAGTAAAATTAAGTCGCTATATACCGGCTGTAGAAGGAAGGATATCAATATTAATAAGAATAGAAGAAAAAACAATTTAAAGGATGTAAATAATTCAGTCTTACTGCCCAGTAAAAAAGAAGTAGAAGATTTTATTTTAAAATATACCAGATTATGTTTACAAAACAAAAACTTAAGCCAACATGAATCACTACTTAAACAAGTACAAGACAAATTACTGGATATCTTTGTATCATCTTTAAAAGCAATGAGCAATGTTGATGATGACAATGTAAAAAAAGATATTACATTATTATTACATAATTATGGTCTGTCAGAACAAGAAGCAAATAGATTTTCAAATGCCTTGATTAAATATTTTAAGCAAACATTTATAAGTGATATAGCATTATATAAAATTAGATCAAACACACTAATCGTATTAACAAGTTCATGCTGCTATGGATCTATAGGTAATAAATCAGATGTTCAATTAAATGAAATTGCAGACGATGATATTGTTACGAATGAAAAACATTATACAAATGAATTGTGTCATCAAATAAATGATTGGCTAAACGATTTACAAATCCAAACGCCGCTAACTCATGAAAAAGAAGTAATACAAGATGCAGTTAATAACCTAGCGAAAGATATAGTTGAAAGACACAAATACTTAGAGTTAAATTCATGTAACGAAATTATCGATGAAAGTGAAATTGAACATTTAAAATATCAAATTTTCAAGTGGATAAGTAAGTTTGCAGGTGAAAATAATTTAGAACCAGTAGAGCGTGCACCTGACTTACTGAGTCGAATTAAGAGCATATTTGTTCCTAAGCTATTTAAATTAAAAGAGAGCTGTGGCAAATATTCTAACCAATTTCGTAATTCTGTAACAAACAAATCTTCAGAATTTGATACAATTCGCCGAAATAATGTTAATATTTCTACTAAAACATATGATATCGTCAATAAAAAGGTATTACTTTGTGATAACAATTTACCGTGTCAACCTGATGTAATTCATGATAATAATGAGTTGTTGATTAAAAAAGAAAACAACAATGACTCGTACGCATCTCTACATACAAAAGAAGACAATGTAAAAAGTAATCATATTCTATTGAATGATTTTATTCAAAATACGAACGAACGTAATGTAATAAGTGTACCTTGTGCCAGCACTTCCAAAAAATGCCGTCAAAAACAAACGGAAATTTCAAAATCAAAGATTTTCGACATAGAAACGAAAACCCATGATCAACTTGAAGCTGAATACGAACAGTTCGTTAAAGATTGGGTGCAAAATATACCTATGAATGCAACGGACTTTGAGCACGATGCTATATTAGAGAAAGCAAGATTAGGAATCTATAATGGTTTGTGGAAAGTGGTGTCCAAATTAAATTGTGATCCTGTTATATATTATAATCGTTTTTTATACGAAGACCTCCTTGATGACGCTATAGATGATTTATTAAATTGTCTTCCCCAATCTTCTGATTTGAAATCTAAAAGATATTTACTTAAAGTTAAATTTATCGAAAAAACAATATCAATTAACGACCAAATAAAAGAAAACGAAGAAGCATCATTTAAAAATAAGCTTATTCAAAATATTCTAACTGATTTACGAAAACAGGGTTTAAATGATAATCAGGATGGTAATGCAACTAAATTGCACGAGGATTTGCAAATAATAAAATTAGTTGAAAATTATCTGTTAGTGACAAAATTTAAAAATGAAGACAAGGTAACTTCGGAAATTTATAAAAAGAAACTGATAAGGGAAGTTAAAGATTTTGTAAGCGAGTTAAAGAAAAATCATGCCAAAGAGTTAAAGAACATTGATGTAGCTACTTATGAAACTGACATAATAAACATTTTAAATGAGGTTCCTCTTCCGAGTGACAAAACTTTAAATCAAGAAGCTTATGACGTTCTTTTAGGTATGGAAATAGAACAATGGTATGATGATTTACCTATTATATCAAATAACGATTACACTGAACAATATTATAGAAAGAAGCAAAGAGATATTTTGGTAAATAAAATAAAAGAAATAGAAAATAGAAATGACTTAGATGCCTCTGATAGTCCATTAAGAAATGAAGTATCTAGGTTCCTCGAAAAAACACCTTTGGCAGAAGGAGAAAGTTTGAATATAAATTTTATGGTAGACGAGCTAGTCAATAGATTAAAAAATCAAGCCAAATATAAAGAAAGTCTGAATAATAAAAGAATTGAACTTCAAGGTCCTGCAAATTATGATGAATTTAGTAAGAATATATCTTTTTGCTCCAGTTTTATAACGCCTAAGAGTAACAAATCAATAGAAGGAACACGATATGATGAAATAAGTAGCGGACAACATTTATGTCATGGTTCTACAAGTAAAATACAAAGAAATAAAAACTCTAATTCTTCAACAAAACAAACACGTGTTGCCATACAAGAGCCACCGACCTTTAGGATATTTGAAGAAGAACGACCTTTCAGCTCTTCGTTCAAATCAGATAATGAACAGTGGTTATCGCTTCAAAATAGTTATTCTGATGTTAGCTCTCAAACACAACATATCGACATGCACACATTGCCTCCATATATTCCAACTGTAAAGGATGATGACACAATGCAAAAAAAGAGTAATATCGAATTAAAAGATATTCAACAATTCTATCAACAATCAAACGATTCTCATCCGCGCGAAACACAAGAAATTACAAACAATTATGAAGAATGTATGAATATTAAAAATTATCAAACAATACCTAAAAAAATTACAGGAGTAAGTCATTATCAATTAAAAAATAATGCTTCATCTCGCAGCAAAGACGTGTCGACTACAGTAGAGGAATTGAACAAGCAAATATATAAAAATGAAGAGGATCAGTCGACTTGCACGTATTCAGTAGAATGTCAGACTAATGGTAATAAAACAAATTTTACTAGTCAAGTTACAGCGGAACTTAATACTTCGCTTCAAAAAGATAAAATATGTGAAGCTGCAGATAGGGCAGAGGACGATATATTTATTAACGATCAATCAGTTTCTCGACACGCAACAGATCCAACCACACCAGTAGTTTCGACCACAAGAAGAGCTCGATTGGTACTTCAAGAAGAAGACGGTAAAACGAGAAAGTTCAGTTTTGATAATGATGAATACGATGATATTCCTTGTAAATGTATTGAAAGGTACTTAAAATATAAACAGAAATATACACGTTATCCCTGTGAAATGTTTGGCCATCAGCCACCTTGTTTACCTGTCGTTTTTCCATTTCCTTATTTTATATAACATGTTCAAACAAACATAATTTTTTAAAGTTTCAAAATGTTCGAGTAATGTTATTTGTTTACCGATATTGATTTTTATAAGCAAAACTGTCGATATCACTTTTTATAGACTATTTTTAATGCAATAAAATATCGAGAAAAATAAAGTCTATTTCTTTTATTTGTTTATTTTTGACTACAAATAAAAAAAAATAGGAAACAATCTCTTAAATGGTGTAATCGTAAATTTACTTCAATATATTTTAACGATGCTAATACTAATAGTATTAAGTTAATAATAATTTATTTATGACTTTATTATCAACTGATAAGATCTAATATGTAAAAACATACAGATTGTGTTCTTGGATTTATTGTCAGAGCTCTCAGGTGTCTAGTTAGGTGAAGGAACTGAACACCTTACATTCGATTTATGTAAGAAATAGCCGTTGCATTGTCAATCCGAGGAAGATTTTGGCTGTTATGAAAATATTTCGCAAACATTTTAAGGCCGAGAAGGCAGTTAAAATTATTTTTTTTATTTCTGCTTACTCGACTGAAATACATATATCTTAGTAAATGTGTTTCGAACGTTGTTTTTCTGACCACAACCTACTAACTAAATTGTTTCGGTGTCAAAATTATTCCTATCATATGCAGGCCCGCGCCGAGCCTAAGCAGCGCCGGCGTGCGACTGTCTAATATGTGCCTTTTTTACCCGACTGCGTGACGCAAAGGAGGGTAATGTGTTTGTCTATGTATGTATGTATGTATGTATTTATGTGGATTTGTAACTTTGTGGCACTATTTAGACTAAACGCTTGGGTTGATTTTAATAAATGATACGTCATCTGATTCGTCATAACGGCGCAAATGTCATTGTGAGCATACACATTTTACCGATAAACCGATTTTGGACGCCGTATTGTGAAAACAAATTAAATATCGTCGAACTATGTTAAATGAGGTATCGTCGAATAGATATTTAAAAGTCATTTATAGGTTCTCACAGTTCCACTCCTAAAAATTGCAAAGGTATTAACAATTAAAAAACTGGTCAAGTGCGAGTAGGACTCGCGCACCGAGGATTCCGTACAAACTTGTAGAAATATTTATAAGACCAACCCACCTACGCTTCGAAAATATAACTATGTAAGTGGTGTTTTTACTAATAGCCAAAGGGCACATTTGCGAAAAAAAATAGTCATCGAAGGGCACACCAACGGATGCGACGTCTCAGCCCTCCATATACTCAAACCATTTGTTGCCGCTTTAGCCGTGTCAGCTAGAAATAATAGGTATATAAATAAAAACTTTTTGAAAAAACAAACCGACACCGAAACAAGTAAACTAAAAAGTAAACCACATTTTGAAGTCGTTGCCAGGTAAAACATTCGAAGTCGGCGCCATGTAAAACCTCTTACGTGTAATTTACTGGCACCGACTTGAAAATGTTGTAGAAAACATTTATTTTATGCCTTTTAGGTCATTTGTATCTCGTAGGTTCGTTTTTGGAGTTGGTTTAGTTTTTTTTGAAAAACAGAAATATTTCACACTTTTGAGTTACGAACATAGAAGATTAAGTGATTTACCTAAGTTACAATAGCCTTATGCCAACTGTTCATTGCCGTTAACAATATATATATTTTCCCGATGCAGGGCTGTTAATTATTAAGGAGTTCTCCTTGTGTTGCATCATCAGCTCCACTTCACCAAATGCATTGTGACGAGCGTAAATTGTTTAGAATTTTTATCGAAATAAACGAATCGCAAGCCGTGAAATACTTGTTATTGAGTAGTTTTGGTGGCCATCTGTGGTCTTCATCGTCAGTTCCATTTCACCAAAAGTGATTTTCTGAAGGTAAATACACAAGTTACTATCAAAAAACCTAAATCGGTATAGGTATGCCTATAATATTTGAGGAGTTCCCTCAATTTCTCCAGGATCCCATCATCAGATCCTGACCTGAAGACAATGGGCCCACCTTGGAAGTATACCTTTTCAAACAAAAAAAAAATTTGAAAATCGGTCCACAAATGGCAGAGTAATCGGCGAACAAACATAAAAAAAAAATTAAATACAAGGTCGAATTGTAAACACTCCTTTTTTTTGAAGTCGCTTAAAAATAATCAAATATTAAGTACATATGATCACGTCCCAAAACTATTTTGAAACTACTTAGGAGCAATTTATTTTAAAACAAAATCATGGGTGCAAACCATGGAAAAAATAATTTTTCATTAAGTACTAAAACACCTTATACTTTCAAAAAAGCAAAGTTATAGCGCGATTCAGGATACACCCAGCGCCATCTCTTGACGATTTCAATGAACTAACTTGTTGACTGTGATATTAACAACATAATTGTATTATATTTTGTTCTCGTTTTATTTTTATTTATATTCTACTACACTCCACTACCCCTGCACTACGTTCGTAAAATATTTAGATTTACATTATCAATCAAAATATCGAAATATATATTAGTGTTGCCAAGACGAAAATAATTAGGCCTTAATTCGAACAAAACTAATTGTTTATTTATAAATAACTAATTATATTACTAATAACCAGAAGACTTATATGTGTAGATAAAGAAGTAAATTAAATAACTCGATCTGTTTGAATTTAATTTTAAAATTTTCGTACTAAGTCAATACGAGTACTTAAATCAAATCGCGTGAAGCTCTTATATTGAATGTTAATTACGTAATGACGTTATAAATCGACGATAAAACTTTTAAATGAAAAGTTTATTTTATAATTTTTAGCGCGTTTAAATAATAATTAAAATAAAAAATTTTATTAATCGAGCAGAATTATATCACAGTTAATGTCATAATGTTGTAATAGATGGCATTAGCTGTACGCTACATCGCGCTATCATTTTGTTAGCTGCAATATATAGATTGCATTGAGTTGTTTATAAAGGTTTGCTGCTTTTTAATTTTTTCGTATTGATACAAATTTCTCCTCAGTGTTTGTAAAATTGTTTTTTTGAGCAATGATTTGATTTGTAATTTTATTTAGCTAGCAGGCCTCTTAAACAACGACTGCAAGAGCTTTCGACTCTCAACAACAACTTGTGAATATCAACTAATATGAATTAAAAGATCGCTCAAACTCAGATCTATTTTTCTCTCCGCATAGTTCATATATCTGTCTTATTTTATTGAATATAGAAAAAATGAAAATCATGTCAATCAGTCGCTCCGTTTCGTAATGAAAGTAGACACAAACAAACAAATAAAAAGGCAACAGACTCACTTTCGCATTTTAATAGTTATTAGTACTCGTAGATATCTAACATGTTTTAACAAGTTTTTGTTAAATAACCCGAATTCTGCATTCCTGTATCAGTCGGCTGGTTCATTGAATACTTGTTCGGACTTGTTGAGTACGATTGAGCGTCGAATGAGATAAACGAGTTTATGCATATTTATTTTAATTCTGTCGGTGCGTGCTGCTTAAGCATTCCTATAAAAACAATGTAATATTTATTTTATTTTCATTTGTGGTCTCGCGCGCAATAGATGAGCAGTACTTACGCCTCCTCTACACTACTCGCGAAGTTGAACGTATTTCTCAAAGCAAAACAATGTCTGAAGTAAAAAAGAAGAGACGGCAATACTGTGCGGAATATATTAAATTCGGATTTATTGAAAATCCCACAAACCCATCGTCGCCTTTGTGTCTATTATGTCTAAAAACATTTTTGAATGAAGCAATGAAGCCTTCAAGGCTGCAAGATCATTTGAATAAAATATTTTCAAGACCTAGAGAAGAAGCATAACACTCAGCCAAGTGTAGCAAAACTATTTTCGGCGGCTGCTAAGCAAGATGACGACGGACTTCGAGCTTCGTACAATATCTCTTTGTTAATTGCTCAAAAAGGCAAACCAAATAACATCGGAGAAGAGTTAATATTGCCAGCAATAAATGAAGTAATAACTACTGTGCTTCATATACCGGCCGCAGATATTATCCGAAAAATTCCTTTGAGCAATAATTCTGTGCAAAGACGAATTGATGAAATAGCTGAAAACATTGAAGAATCATTGTGCGATCACCTAAGGATAAGTCAATTCTCAATTCAGCTCGATGAGTCCACTTTATTGACTAATGAAGCATTGTTGTTGTCTTACGTGAGGTTTATTAAAGATGAGAAAATATGTGAAGAACTATTATTTGCTAGAAATTTAGAGACCGATACAAAAGGTGAAACCATATTCAATACATTGAAAAAGTTTTGCGATGAGAAAGAGATTCCTTTGAAAAATATTATTTCAGTTGCTACGGATGGCGCTTCGGCTATGACAGGGTGCCATAAAGGATTTATAGCGTACTTAAAAAATAAAATTCCAGATGTCCTTGGTGTACATTGCTTTATTCATAGACAACATTTAGTTGCTAGTAACTTAAGTGAAAAACTATTTCAATCACTGCAATATGTCATCAAAACAGTCAATCAAATCCGCAACAGCTCTTTCAATGATAGATTATTTCATTAGCTTTGTGTTACTAATTACGAGGATTTCAACCGTTTGTTGTTTCATACTGAAGTTCGTTGGCTATCAAGAGGCAATTGTCTGATTCGATTTTACAACCTGTTTGACTCTGTTATAGAGTTCTTGGAAACTAAAAATACAGAATTGCACAATAAGCTCATAACATCAAAGAATGATATAGCTTACATGACATACCTGTATAAATGGTTCAACGACATGAATCTCCAACTGCAAGGCGATAAACTCAATTTAATTAAAACAAAAAACGTCGTTGCTGCTTTCGCAGCCAAACTGCTTCTACACAAAAAGAATCTGGGCAGACATGAGTTTCACAATTTTCCAAATTTATCAGTATCATGCAGTAACGACGAATTGTTTGCCCCCTGCCAACATTTGGAAAACCTCCACATTGACTTCACCGAACGATACCAGGACATTTTGAAAATACTAGACTGGGTGTTGGATCCGTTTTCAAATGTCAACACAGCAATGTCACCTCAGCTGGAAGAAGAACTTATAGAATTGTCAACAAACGAGGAAATAAAAATCAAGTTCAAAAATGGTTACCGAGAATTTTGGCTACAAAAACCGATCCCGCAATTGTACCCTGGATTATGGTCAATCGTTCAACGATTCTTGATAGCATTCCCATCGTCATATTTGTGTGAACGTGGATTTAGTGCTGTGACAACACTGCTTACTAAAAAGAGAAATCGTTTGCTTGTTACCGAACGTGGCGACTTGCGACTGTTCTTGAGTAAATTGGAACCTGATATCAACAAACTTATTCAACAGCATCAGATTCATCCTTCACATTCGTTTTTATTTAAGGATTGATTATTTTAGTTATATTTTTAATAAAAGATACTCTGTTTTAACACTATAAAGTTGCGTTTCAATAATCATTCATATAGGCAGGTGGAGTCCGTAAGAGTTAACTTGAGACCTAAGTGCCGTTGTATGTTACCTACTGCGCTCAGGTTTCAAGTTGCGGGTTATAGTAAAAGTTTCGTTTAGAATTCTCCGTTAATATACATAATATACATATATAGGTCACAATAATTAATTAATTTAATTTGAAGTTATAGTGGTTTTTAAATAAGTGAAAAAATGGGGGCGCTAAAAAAATATTTATTCTCAAAGTGGGCAGTAGACAAAATAAGTTTGGGAACCACTGCTCTAAACAGTATATCGCATAACCACCACATTTTCGTAATCTTAATTACCTAAATATCAATATCAAAAATAAAAAAGTACGTTATCATCTAAAGACTCGGTAGAATGAAGTTTCGTTGAAAAGAAATTCTTATTATATTGATTTTTCAAAAATTTATTTAATTGTTTAACTAATAAAGTTTTTCCTAAAATCCGTTTTCACAAATGATGACAAATGTTTGAATAACTCATTTGATTTTCTTTTTTGCTTTTTAGAGACCTATTTAAATATTCTTTAAAATTTCAACAACCATTTCTGTAGTAAGGCATGAATATTATAACGACCGAAAAACAAAACTCCAAAAAGGTAAAAATGAAAAAGACACGCTTCCAAGCCAAATATTTTTAAGTTCTCGAACCACACTTTTCTGCT